>JARQOD010000004.1:322090202-322200393 GCA_033576555.1 Oophaga sylvatica
AAAGGCAGAGGATCCCCAAATCCAAGGGGAAAAAAATTTTGTTGCTTTTTTTTCCCCAAGCACGGGTGGCTCATGGATGAAACTACAGCCTTCCCAGCGCGGGGGTCCGGGGTTTTTGAATCCCCCCTTAGGACAACATCTGAAAAGGGTTTTTGAAATTTTCCCTCCCCGTTTTTTGCGGGGGTTTTGTTTCCCGGTTTCCTTCCCGCACCCCAAAAAACAAAATGAAGGGAATTGAAAAATTTGTGAGCCCCATCGGGGACAGGGGACGTTTTAATGTGTGTAAAGCGCGTGGAAATGTTAGCGTATAAAAAAAAAAGGGGTTTTTTATTTTAAAGACCATGGCTGAAACCATCTCATAAAGTCTTTTTTTACTCAATACTAATCAAAGGGTCTGAAATTTTTTTAGGGCCCCATGGGGGGTTATTTCAGTTTTTCTTTTTTTAAAAAATTTGCAATAATTTTTAACATTTTTTTTTTATCAGAAAAAGGGGGGGGGTTTTTTAGGGGTGTACTTTGTAAAAAAAAAATTGAATTCTTTTGCATTTACCAAATGGCTGCAATGAAACAGAGTGAAAAATTTAAAGAGGTCTGAATACTTTCCAAACCCACTGTACATATGTACAGGAAATTCAGTTTTGTTAAAATAAGTTTGCTCTCTTGGAGCAGCTGATTATATAGTTTAAATATTCATCCTATAAGCGATTTATATGGATGTGGTGGGTCCTGGTTCATTCTTGACATTGATGATCTTTTCTTGCTAATTGAAAACACTCTATTGCTGAGACATCAAAGGGAAATAAACACCATTGTAGTCCATAGTCGCCCGTTTTAATCATTTTTCTATGAAACACAGGCTGAGAAACCACCCTCTGTTCCATCTATTTCCTTCATATGACAGAAGAAAGCGTATTAGCATTAGATGACGCCTTTCTGAAATGCACGCTATCCTAAGGGATCATGTAAATAACAAGATGCTTTTACCGTATATTGTTTGCTATTTCCATCATCACTATGACAACTGCTTCACAGTACATTAAAAGTTAAGATATGTGATAGAGAAATTCAAATGTCTTCCATATCCACTTCTGCTATTATAATTATATTTAATACCTATATGAAGTTAACGCAGTATTGGGTCCGCTGTATAATTATGTAAACCTACAAAAAATTAGGATTGTACAAGCCACATATTCAAAAAGGTAAAACTTTATTTGACTAATAACACACATATTAAAAAAAGAGGACAAAGTAAAGCAGATCTATATCCCAATTGAGGCATCCCACACATGAACAGACACTAACAATTCTGTGATTATAGTAGTCAATCGAAATCAATGGTAAAATAAGTGTGGAGACACACAAGTCAGAGGATGCTCTTGTCAGCTGGCCTGGCTGTCTCTAAAAAGACTGCATGGACCATGGCTCATCCCACTGAATACCCGCACTCCTTCCTCATGGGAAGAATACTACTCAGCCAACACAGGGTGAGGGTAACGCCAACAGACAGTCTATACAATAACATATAGTAGAGTCCCAGCAAGTACATAACATGGTTCAAATAACAAAAAGTCACCCTTCCGCTGGCTCGCCAGGAATTAGAACATCTTCGACTTCGGGTTACCAGGGCTGACTATCCCCACCAGTGGAACTCCACTTTTGGTGGGCACACGCAGAGAGAAGGTAATGCCAAGCTTAGGAAGCTGGCATACCATTGAGATATATGGCCAGGTAACCTGATTGTCCCAACCTGATTTTTCCAAATGTCTCCATGGGACCTGGTGACCTGACTGTCCCAGCCTGGCTTCTCTAAACATCTCCTTGGGTTCAGTGATGGTCAATGGAGCAGATCTGTATTGCTCAAGCTGAGGCCATGGTCCCTTAAGCTGGCGTTCTGATGAGTTTCAAATCTGTATTTCTCCGATTGGAGCCATGGTGCCTTGGCTACAGTCATGTAGTGTCTTTTTGGAAACACAGACAGATCCTCTTTTATAGTTCACAACTGTCCTTCACGTCATCATCCACAGGTGAGGGAGAAGGTGGGATGAGGTCATCTCCCATTGGTCAAGTATCCATTCAATCTGCATAGTTTGTCATTCAATGTTTGCAGGTCAACAAACTGTGCATGGTCTAATACAATGGGTAATCAACATATTAGCAAATATCCATTATTCAATTACCCTGCATCCCTGTCCTCCAAGGATAGCAACACAATAAGCTGCAACAAATATTAATTGAAGAGTCAACGTTTGAGCTCATATGAACAATGGCCTATGTTTCTTGACCCACCGAATAACATGTCTGGCATAATTATGAATAAACACAGTTTTGTCACAATAGTAAACCTCTAAATAAAACAAAATAACATCACAGATAAGATGCACTATATCCAAAAGGTAAGTAGTGAACTTTTACCCAAGAAGAAATTGTAATTAGGCTGATGTAGGTCAAAGGCCTGTAAGAATTTATAAGACGCAGTGCAACAAGCAGTCTGACTTGCTCCTGCTGTGTGTTATAAAGAATCAATAAGATACAATGAAGCAAGCAAAATCAAAAATCAAAGTAATCATGGCAAGGGAAAAACCTGTATGGAGATAGAAAGGAACACCTCAATGTGCATTTCACGTTTAGCATCTTCCAAGGGAGGTAAATTTATGGTGACAGCAGTGACCTGACCTTTTATAGAGAGTCTCATCAAGAGTGGCTGGGTGACTGTAAATGGCACTCTTATTGGCCAAGCTGTGAATTCAGGGTCGGCTTCTGACATCACCTCTACCCACCCACACTCGATGCATCAAGGTGTGGCCAGGAACAAGCAAGGTACAAGGATGTCACTGCCAAGACAACTGGGGGCAGGATACACATCACGCTCACCGCAGGCAACACATAGCTATCTCATTACCTAGTACACATACCCATGACAGTAAGAGGGCAAAATTCTCATAAAAAAAGATATGTTTAAACAGCCCTGACTAGAGAAAAAGTTTATATGCCTAGTCAAGATCATTAAAAATAAATTGTAGGTGGGAATCAAATATATACTAAGTAGTGATGAGCGGGCGTTAAAATGCTTGGTGCTCGAGTTGAGCAAATCGTAATGCTCGTGTGCTCGACCTGAGCAACAAGTATAATGGAAGTCAATGAGAAACTCGGGAATTTTTCCACTGGAGGTCTGGAGGGGTCTAAAAATTGCTGAAATCGATGGAAACAGTGCTGAAATGACATGGAAACAGCATGGGGAAAACAACTGGAGGCATCTCTGAATCCTAGGTTGCTGCTGGGAACAAGGTTGTGAGAGTATTAAGCCACTTTTATGGACTGACAATAAAACGTACAAAACCGAAGACAAAATGGATTTTACTGGAAAAAATGATAAGTAACATTCTTTCCGGGATAATGACTTGTATATTAGCCAAACTAAATAAGAGAAAAAAATGCACCTACACACCTTGGGATATGTTCGCACGCAGTGTTTTTGCAAGTTTGCATTGCTTTCAGTGGTGAAAAAACATTCACCAGGAAATGTAATTTTAACTTTTTAATACCTTATCTGGCCTTGTGGTGTGTGAGACATCATCAGACACATCCTGTTTTATTCATGGAGGAGGGTCTCTGAAAGTCACAAAGTTTCTTTTTTCAGGCCTCACTATTTTTTAGAGAGCCATCAGGAGGCCTTTACTATTGTTAGAGGGCCAGCAGTTGGCCCTCACTATTGTCAGAGGGCCATCATGCGGCCCTCACTCTAATTTTAGAGGGCCAGCAGCTAGCACTCACTAAGCATTTTTGGATGGCCAGCAGACGACTATTCTCTGCACAGCCTTGTATTGATGCTGCAATATAATTTATAGATCTGAGGTGGGCAAATTTCCTTTTTCGTAATAATACTGTTAAGTTTGAAACTTGGAGGACCAACAGGCGGACTTCACAATTTATAGAGGACCAGCAGGTGACCCCCACTATTTTTAGAGGGCCAGCAGGCATCTTGTAAACAGATGAGACCAAGATAGAGTTTTTTGGTAGAGTATATCATTCTTCTGTTTACTGTAAATGGAATGAGGGCTACAAATAAAAAAAACAGCAGTTGCAGTCAAATATGTTGATGGTTCAAAGATATATTGGAATTGTTTTACTGTCTCTGGCACTAGGTGATTTGACTCTATGCAAGGCATTATGAAATGTGAAGATTCCCAAAGGATTTTGGGTCACAATGTAGTGTCGAGAATGACCAGTAGTGTAGTATAGTGTGACCAGAATGAACACTCATATCCAGCAGATGATTCCTAACACCTATCCCTACACTAAACGCAGCTAACAGTGGTATTAATAAGGAACAGAATAGCTGTTGCCTTGATTTTTATTTAGGTTTCAACAGCAAGGATTATAAGTAGTGATGGGCGAGCACTAAAATGCTTGGGTGCTTGTTGCTCGGGTCAAGCAAATTGGAATACTCGGGTACTCGGACAGAACGAGTCCAATGTAATTCTATGGGAGACCCGAGCATTTTTAAGGTCTAAAAACATCTGAAAATGATGGAAACACTGCTCAAATGAAATGGAAACATCATGGCAAATGCTCCTGGTAGCATTTCTGACTCCTAGGTCACAGCTCTAAACAATGTTGTCTTGGTTTTACGCCGTTTTTACAGGCACTCCAAAAAACCTACAAAAACGAAACAAAATGGATTTTGCTGGGAAATATGTTAAGGAACATCCTTTCCAGGTTAATGACTTTTATCTAAGCCAAAATAATTAACCCCCCAAAAAAATATTCCTCCACCACTTGGGCTATGTTCACACATAGCGTTTTTGAGGCGTTTTTCAACTTTAACATTGCTTTCAACCAATACAAATGCAATCACTGGGAAATGTCATTGCAACATTTATCAACCTTAGCTGGCCATGTGGTGTGTGACACATAAGCAGACACATCTTGTTTAATTTATGAAGGAGGGACTCTTAAAGTAACAGAGCCTATTTTACAGGGGCATTAGGCAGCATTAATCTTCTTAAAGGGCCATTATTAAACAGTGGGTCTCCTATGCTGTTATTGCCTATGCAGTGAGGGTTGGAGTGATAAGAATTACGACGCACCCCAATACCCCTTTCATGAGAGGTACAGGTGGTTTCCTGAAAAAATGTTGCATTGAATGTAAAGGCCTGGCTTGCCCCAAAGTTACATGCACCCCAATAAGCTTTTAAAGCCACGTACTGGAAGGGCATCGGAAAATCTACTTCATTTCGTAATCCCAAACTCTTTTCTTATGCATTGACTGAAAAGCCTGCCCTGCTACCAAGTCATATGCACCCCATAAAGCCTTTGAACCCAGGTACTGGATGGGCACAGGAAAATCCACTTCAGATTATTCATTTTGTAATCTTGAACTCTTTTCTTATGCATTGACTGCAAGGCCTGCCCTGCTGCCAAGTCATAAATATATGAAGGGGACAGTACAAAGACCTTTCTAATGATCTTTTACTCTTAGACCTGTGACGGGGACAAGGGGGCATCCTCTACGTCTGGAGGAAAGAAGGTTTAGCCATAATCACAGACGCAGATTCTTTACTGTAAGAGCAGTGAGACTATGGAACTCTCTGCCGTCTAATGTTGTAATGAGTGATTCCCTACTAAAATTTAAGAAGGGACTGGATGCCTTTCTTGAAAAGTATAATATTACAGGCTATATTCACTAGTTTCCTAGATACTGCGTTGATCCAGGGAGTTAGTCTGATTGCCGTATTTGGAGTCAGGAAGGAATTTTTTTTTTCCCCAATGTGAAGCTTACTGTTTACCACTTGGGTTTTTTTTTGCCTTCCTCTGGATCAACATGTTAGGGCAGGTTAGGATAGGATATGGGTTGAACTAGATGGACTTAAAGTCTTCCTTCAACCTTAATAACTATGTAACTATGTAACTATATGCACCCCAATATGCCCTTGAACCCAGGTACTGGATGGTCACAGGAAAATCCACTTCACATTATACATTTTGTACTTCCATTCTGTTTTCTTATGCATTGACTGCAAGGCCTGCCCTGCTACCAAGCCATATGCACCCCAATAAGCTTTTGACCCCAGGTACTGGATGGGCACAGGAAAATCCACTTCACATTATTCATTTTGTACTCCCATACTCTTTTCTTATGCATTGAAGCAAGGCCTGCCCTGCTGCCAAGTCATATGCACCTCAATATGCCTTTGAACCCAGGTACTGGATGGGCACAGGAAAATCCACTTCACATTATTCATTTTGTACTCCCATTCTATTTTCTTATGCATTGACTGCAAGGCCTGCCCTGCTACCAAGCCATATGCATCCCAATATGCCTTTGAACCCAGGTACTGGATGGGCACAGGAAAATCCACTTCACATTATTCATTTTGTACTCCCATACTCTTTTCTTATGCATTGACAGCAAGGCCTGCCCTGCTGCTAAGTCATATGCACCCTAATATGCCTTTGAACCCAGGTACTGGATGGGCACAGGAAAATCCAGTTCACATTATTCATTTTGTACTTCCATACTCTTTTCTTATGCATTGACTGCAAGGCCTGCCCTACTACCAAGCCATATGCACCCCAATAAGCCTAATCCCCCTTGGAAGAAACATGGAGGAGGGCCTCTTTAAAAAAAAGTCCCATTAAAAGGAGCAGTTCTCCTAGACTTGTAATGCCCATACACTAAGTGTATGGGCTGGCAAACATTTTCTCCTGTGGGGTACACCTGAACCGCTTTCTGAACAAGTATTTTACGCCAAGCAAAACCACCCACCCTTGTTCGGAATTCGACACTGGCTGTAGCCGCACGGAACATGTTAACGCTGGTGATCTAGTGGCGACGGATGATGAGATGTAGAGGAAGGCCTGATTAAAAACTTTGCACAATTTAAAGGAGTGGGTCTTGTAGACTTGTAATGCCCATACACTAAGTGTATGGGCTGGCAAACATTTCTCCTTGGGGGATGTAAGGATTGTACTCACTCAGCTGCGTAAGAGGATACAGGAGGCACATTCTCTTCAACGTCCATGTGGGTTTATTTGCTTCATAAACCATCAAATCCACAACAGAAAGGTAAACAGTCTTTACATCAGGCAACAGCAACAAAAAACAGTTCTTAGCTGGGCTTTGTTCCCTCAGGCCCTGTGAGCACACAGGCTAGGGCAATGTCCAGCCTGGAGGCTCCATCTTGAGCCGTACACACAGGAGGCTTTCCAGCTCCCAAGTCACAGACTACTCTGTAATGTCCAGCCTGGACACATGGAAGTCTGTCCACCCTGGCAGACTCCTAAACACTCACTCCCATGTGCTGAACACACCTCGATTACATAGCCTGTAACCACACCCACAGGTGAGGTATGGATCACATGGGCTCGTCACATGGTCATGACCTCACCACAAGTCCTCAAACTCACAACCACACACTCAGGAAAAATAGGTACAGTGAACACCCTCACCCAGAGGTGAGGTAATATGGGTAGCCAGACACTCCCATCTCTCATAGCTACCCGCAACCGGGACTCAGGTGCACTAAATGACATATTAGTGCTCATGTGCACTAAAGACAAAATACTCTGGGTTGCATCGCAGGGAGCATCTGTCCCTGTGACATATACCTCCCATTAAACACGCGACCACCAGTCACACTACAGGGGTGCATACTTTTTTACATTTGGCAATGGTCATTATAACACCCTTGCCAAAAAATAGAGTGGTTGGAGCATGACTGAATACGTTCACCCTGATGTTCGAGTGGTGGTGCACGGTGAGTATGAGGAGAAGGAGGAGGACACCAAATAGCCAAAATCAGGAAGCGTATACCCATGTGTGGGTGTGAAGCGGTGCATGGGAATACACCTCCCAAAAAGACACTACATTGGAGATTATGTTTGCTGTCATATTTGGTGGTGTCGAGAAGTCTGGCCCAATCCATCCCTTGTTCATTTTTATAAGTCAGCCTGTCTGCATTTTCCATTGAAAGGCGAATGCGCTTATCTGTGATAATTCCACTAGCGACACTAAAAACCCGCTCTGACAAAACGCTAGCTGCAGGTCTGGCCAGGACCTCCAAGGCGTAGAAGCCAGTTCATGCCACGTGTCCAGCTTGAATACCAAATAATTAAAAGACACTGAGGAATCACGGAGGATGTTGGTACGGTTAGCAAGGTACTCCCTCAGCATCTTATAAAGCATTGCATTACTTTTGAATCTCATGGTCAGGGCGATGGGAGGGTCTGAGAAAAGTGTCCCAGAACTTTGCCAGTATTACCCTGCCTCTGCTGGATTGGAGTTGTGTCTCTCTCGCCTGTCCTCCTTGGTTGTGCAACGAACTGTTATCTTTGCCACCAGCGTTTTGAGATGGAAATTTTTTAAATATTTCTGCAACAATGGCCCATTTTAGTACACCTAAATGCCTCTGGAACAAGAGATTGAAAGTTCTCCTTGTAGCGTGGATCTAAAAGTGTCACTACCCAGTAATGACTGTTACCCAATATTTTTACAATATGGCATCGCAAAATAAAGTCAGCCATGCATACCAGACTGGTAAAAGGCAAGCCTTCAGTGCCCCCACCAACAGGACAACTGACCAAGGTGTCCTCCTCCTCCTCTTCCTCCTTGTCCTCAGGCCATCCACGCTGAACAGACGTTACCGTCTATAGCGCATGAAAGTAGCTCCTGTTCTTCCTCCTCCTCTTCCTCATTGTCAACCAATCCACGTTGAGATTACATGAGGATGGGCTGTGTGTAATCACCCTGTATGGTTCCTTGATCCATGTCCTCATGCTCCGCCTGCAATGCATCCTCTTTCATTGTGAGCAGAGAGCTTTTCAGAATGCAGATGAGAGGGATGGTGACGCTAATTATGGCGTCATCGCCGCTCACCATTTTGGTGGACTCCTCAAAGTTTTGGAGAATGTTACATATGTCTGACATCCATGTCCACTCCTGAAGTCTTATGTGTGGAGTCAAACCTGAAAAACGACGGCCTTGTTGATGCTGTTATTCAACAACTGCCCGATTCTGCTCAGTAATCCTTTCCAACATATGCATTGTAGAGTTCCAATGCGTGGGGACATCACACACCAGTCTGTGAGCCGGATTCTTTCTAAAATGGGCACACAAGCGGCGTACTTTCACCAGCAGATCAGGCAGCCCCAGGTAGCTTTTTAGAAAACGTTGAACAACGAGGTTAAGCACATGGGCCAGGCATGGTACGTGTGTCAGTTCACCTCGCCTCAGGGCCACTACCAGGTTCCTGCCATTGTCACACACAACCATGCCTGGCTGGAGATTCAGCAGTGTTAGCCACACATCTGCCTGGCTTTCAGAGCTGTCAACAACTCTTCAGCAATGTTTGGTTGTCACCTAAGCAAATAATCCTAAGCACAGCCTGTTACCGCTTGGCTTTGGCAGTGCTGCAGTGCTTCCAGCTTATGAGCTTATGACTGATGTGCTCATTTCAGAGATGGAGACTGAAGAGGAGGAGGAGGAGGTGCAGGAGCTGTGCACAGTGGGGGCAACTCTGATTGAAGTAGGGCCCGCAATCCTTGGCATCGGGAGGACTTGTTCCATCCCAAGGTCTGACTGGGTCCCGGCTTCCACTATGATAACCCAGTGTGACGTCATCGAGATGTACCGTCCATGGCCACAATCACTTGTCCACGTGTCCGTTGTTAGGTGTACTTTCCCAGTAACTGCATTGTTGAGGCACAGGTAATGTTGTGGGACACGTGCTGTAATGCCGGGACGGCACAGCGGGAGAAATAGTGGCGGCTGGGGACAGAATACCTTGGGGCTGCCACTGCAATCAGGTTGGGAAAGCTACCGTCTCTACGAGATTAAAAGGCAACATTTTGAGCACAAGCAGACGAGAAATATGAGAACTGAGTACTGTGGCCTGTGGGGAGTTGGATGCGTGTTTCCGCTTACGTTCCAATGACTGGGGTATGGACAACTGAAGGCTGCGCTGGGACAAGGATGTGGACGTGCTTGATGATGGTGCTATTTGACTCTGGGAAATGGCAGGTGCAGGGCAGGAGGCATCTTCTCATGCACCGTGGACAGGGGATTGGCTTGCACGTACAACAGTGGAAGAAGCAGTGGTGTCACCCGCCGACACTGTTCCTGCAGCCAGGGTTTGGGCCCACAAAGTTGGGTGCTTTGCTTCCATGTGCTTGATCATGCTTGTGGTGGTAAGGCTGGCAGTTTTGCTACTCCTGCTGATGCTGGCATGACAGTTGTTTCAAATGGCCTGTTTGGGGTTATCCGCAGAGTCTTTAAAAAATAACCAGACTCAGGAAGACCTAACAGTTGGACTGGCAACTTCCGTCATGTTGATGGTACAGGGAATGGTTTGCACGCCTTCTGTCTGCAGCTACCACACTGCTTCTTCCTGCCTGAAGTGGTGCTATGCCTCCCTCCACCTGTGTGCTGCTGTCCTCACTCTGCATGTCCTCCTGCCAGGTTGGGTCTGTTACTATATCATCCACCACCTCATCTTCCACTTCCGCACCCCGGTCCTACCTCCTGACAATTGTGCCTCATCATCGTCCACCTCTTGTGACCATGGCTGATTAAATATTTGTTCATCGCTACACGGAATATCATCTTGCACCACTACAAGTGGACCAAGCGAGAGGCACGAATCTCCAAATGGAAAACTGAATAGCTCTTCTGTGTGTCCGAGTGTGGGATCAGTTGTCTCAGGGCACTCAGCAATGTTGGAGGAAGCAGGATCAGGGTGAGGAATATGCGGTCCAGATTCACGGAAACTCTGACTTGACCGTGTGGAAGACAGGGTGCTGATGGTGGTGGATGAGTAACTGGAAGTATTATCCACTATCCAACCAACAAACTTTTCACACTGCTCTGGCTTCAATAGTGCTGTCTTGCCACGGTCCACTAGGACTTCAGACACAAAGGTCCAGCGAGAAGATGTGGGTGTTTTTGTTTGCCCAATTTCAGCTTCGCCATGGCCTCGGCATGTACCATCACCATCACGTCCACTTCCCCATCCCTTGCCATGCGTATTTCCCATTGTAAATGGATTATAATGTTATACACGTTCACTACAAATGGCTGATTTGGGAGCCAACTTGTATATGATACGTGTGCGGGAAAATCACACTTTTACCTATCTAGACTGTAGGTAAAAATGTTTTTTGGCTTATCAGATTTGTGTCAATAAGTACGTTAACAGACTGCAAAAACACTAGAATATGTAGGCCTAAAATGGCCAAATTTTAGTCACAGATAAATGAGGCCTGTTAGGGAGATACCACACTGACAAATCTGTGGCCTGTATTTTTTGCTTTTTTAGGGTAAATAGTGCTGTATATAACTAGAGTGACACACAGAAAAACAATGGAAAACAGGCCTAAAATGGGCAAACTTGGAGCACGCAGATAAATGAGCTGGCATGGAGATACCACACTGACAAT
Source organism: Oophaga sylvatica (assembly GCA_033576555.1). Taxonomy (NCBI): domain Eukaryota; kingdom Metazoa; phylum Chordata; class Amphibia; order Anura; family Dendrobatidae; genus Oophaga; species Oophaga sylvatica. The sequence continues at coordinate 322,101,639 of JARQOD010000004.1, forward strand.
TCTGTGGCCGTTTTTTTTGCTTTTGCAGGCTAAATAGTGCTGTATATAACTTGAGTAACACACAGGAAAAAAATTAAAACCCAGCCTAAAATGGGCAAACTTGGAGCACACAGATATATGAGCTGGCACGGAGATACCACAATGACAATTCTGAAGCCTGTTATTTTTTCCTTTTGTAGGCTAAATAGTGCTGTATATAACTAAAGTAACACACGGCGAAAAAAAAAGGATAACCGGCCTACACTGCCCAAACTTTGAGCACACACAGATATGAGCTGCCACAGAGAACCAGTACGACAAATGTGTGGCCTGTATTTTTGTTATTTTTTTGCGAAATACTGCTGTATATCAGGACAGTGACACTCAGGACTAGAATTGAGCGAAACAGGTCGGTCAGATTCAAAAGTCGCCGACTTTTGCCAAAGTTGGATTTCGCCTAGCGAAACCCAACCATAGCATGAAGTCGCCCATGCGGTCGTCGACCTGAGTGCCAAAGTCGGTTTTCCCATAATGCTTGCAGGCGCGTTTTCTCAGCCTATGAGCAAGTACGTACACTGTGGCAACGAGATGACATGGGCAGCGGCCACCACGATCTTAGAGAAGGGCATTGCAGTGATTGGCTTTCTTTGGGGGGCGTCAGCGTGTCTATAAAAGCCCTGACCGCCGACTGCCATTTTACTTCTGCTGATCCTAACAGTAGGGAGAGGTTGCTGACGCTGTTTATCAGTAGGGAGAGAGTTAGGGCTGGAAACAGAAGTTCTCATGTGCTTGTGCTGATAGCACTTGTGCTGTACAGTTAGTGTGCAGTGACAGGGGAGGTTTTTCTTGTGTGCAGCAATGCTGGTTATTAGGCTGCCTGCCAGTGACAAGGGAGGATTTTCTTGTGTGCAGCAGCGGTGGTTAATAGGCTGCCTGCTAGCTGTATTGCTGTGTGTACACTGTGGTGCAGACTGCTTTTTACACAGCAATAATACTTTTATTATTTTTTGCTGCACAGTTACCGAGCGTTCATTTTTTCCCACACCCTATAGAGCTGTACGCTCCTCACACTACCGTGTACCGACTGGTATCACGGACAAATACATGCTGACTATCTGTGTGTGACTCCGGGGAAATATATGCAGAGATTTACAATTACCCATAGACTGTATACAGCTGTACGCTTATGATACAGTACCCTTTTTCTGCTTTTTATATATTTTTTTAATCCATACTGAGCCTTTGAGAGTCTGTGTCTGACTCAGGAAATATATATGGAGATTTACAATTACCCCTAGACTGTACACAGCTGTACGCTTGTGATATAGTACCCTTTTTCTGCTTTTTATATTCTGGTCTAATCCATACTGATCCTGTGAGCATCTGTGTCTGACTCCGGAAATATATACGGAGATTTACAATTACCCCTAGACTGTTTACAGCTGGTATCTTCTGATACAGTACCCTTTTTCTTCTTTTTATATTCTTTTCTAATCCATACTGAGCCTGTGAGCGTCTGTCTCTGACTCTGGAAATATATACGGAGATTTACAATTACCCCTAGACTGTATACAGCTGTACGCTTGTGATACAGTACTCATTTCCTGCTTTTTATATTCTGGTCTAATCCATACTGAGCCTGTAAGCGTCTGTGTCGGACTCCGGAAATGTATACGGAGATTTGCAATTACCCCTAGACTGTATACAGCTGTACGCTTGTGATACAGCACCCTTTTTCTGCTTTTTATATTATTATTATTATTATACATTTAAATAGCGCCATTTATTCCATGGCGCTTTACATTTGAAAAGGGAAAAATATAGACAGGTACAATAAACATGTGCTAGACAAGGGACACACAAGTACAGAAGGAGAGAGGAACCTGCCCGCGAGGGCTCACAGTCTGCAGGGATGGGTGAGAATACACTAGGAGAGGGTAGAGCTGGTCATGCGATGGTTCAGTAGACTGAGGATCACTGCAGGTTGTAGGCTTGTCGGAACAGGTGGGTCTTCAGGTTTTTCTTGAAGGTCTCCGTTGTTGGTGAAAGACTGATGTTTTGCGGCAGGGAGTTCCAGAGTATGGGGGAAGCCCGGGAGAAGTCTTGTATGCGGTTATGGGAAGAAGAGATGAGGGGGGAGTCGAGAAGGAGATCTTGAGAGGATCGAAGATTGCGTGTAGGTAGGTAGCGGGAGAACATGTCACAGATGTATGGAGGAGAAAGATTGTGGATGGCTTTGTATGTCATGGTTAGGGTTTTGAACTGGAGCCTCTGGGCAATAGGAAGCCAGTGAAGGGCCTGGCACAGGGGGGAGGCTGGGGAATAGCGGGGAGACAGGTGGATTAGTCGGGCAGCAGAGTGTAGGATGGACTGGAGTGGTGCCAGAGTGCTAGAGGGAAGGCCAGACAGTAGGAGGTTGCAATAGTCGAGGCGGGAGATGATAAGGGCATGCACTAGTGTTTTTGTGGTTTCATGGTTGAGGAATGCGCGGATCCGGGAAATATTTTTGAGTTTGAGGCGGCAGGGGGTGGCGAGGGCTTGGATATGTGGTTAGAAAGAGAGGGCAGAGTCGATGATCACCCCAAGGCACCGAGCATGCGGGACTGGGGAAAGCGAGCAGCCATTGACATCGATGGATAGGTCTGGTGGAGGGGTAGAATGAGGTGGGGGAAAGATGATGAATTCTGTTTTGTCCATGTTCAGTTTGAGAAAGCGAGCAGAAAAGAAGGCTGAGATAGCAGACAGACACTGTGGGATTTTGGTCAGTAGGAAGGTGAGGTCAGGTCCAGATAGGTAGATCTGCGTGTCATCGGCGTAGAGGTGATACTGCAAGCCATGGGATTCTATGAGCTGTCCCAGGCCGAAGGTGTAGATGGAGAAGAGTAGGGGTCCTAGGACTGAGCCTTGAGGAACATCGACAGACAGGGGGCGAGGTGAGGAGGTGGTGTGTGAGAGGGAGACACTAAATGTTCGGTCTGTTAGGTATGATGAGATCCAGGATAGGGCCAAGTCTATGATGCCAAGAGATGAGAGAATCTGTAGCAGGAGGGAATGGTCCATGGTGTCGAAGGCAAAAGACAGGTCCAGGAGAAAGAGGACAGAGTAGTGTCGCTTGCTCTTGGCGGTTAGCAGGTCGTTAGTGACTTTAGTTAGGGCAGTTTCAGTTGAGTGATGCGGTCGGAAGCCTGATTGTAACCGGTCAAAGAGGGAACAGGAGGAGAGGTGGGAGGACAGTTCAAGATATACATGCTGTTCCAGTAGTTTTGAGGCGTAGGGGAGAAGAGATATCGGGCGATAGCTAGACGCAGAGGATGGGTCGAGAGAGGGCTTTTTGAGGATGGGTGTGATTGAAGCATGTTTGAAGGATGAGGGGAAGACACCATTTGTAAGTGAAAGGTTGAAGAGTTGTGCGAGAGTAGGGATGAAGACTGTTGCAAAGTTAGGGATGAGGTGGGACGGGAGTGGGTCAAGCGCGCAAGTGGTGAAGTGTGATCTTGACAAGAGAGTGGAGAGCTGATCTTCTGTCATGGTGGTGAAGATGGTTTTGGAAGAACAGGGCTGAGTGGCTAAGAGGGGCATTGGGGGCTGCGGGCCAAAGCCTTCTCTGATAGTATCAATCTTTTGCTTAAAGAAGGAGGCAAAGTCTTTGGCAGAAATGAGAGGAGAGGGAGGAGGTGCTGTGGGATGGAGTAGAGAATTGAAAGTGTTGAAGAGCTGTTTAGGGTTGTGAGACAGGGAGTATATGAGAGATGCGAAGTAAGTTTGTTTTGCGGCAGAGAGCGTGGACTTGAAGCTGGCAAGGGACTGCTTGTATGCGTTGAAGTGCTCGGTAGAATGGGTTCTCTTCCATCTCCGCTCGGTAGCCCTGGAAGCCCGTCTCAGTTCTTTGGTCAGGCCGGTCAGCCAGGGCTGCCTGTTGATTGTACGAGTTTTGCTCTGCGTCAGGGGGGCGGCCGAATCAAGTGTGGCTTTTATTGTGGTGTTATAAAATGTGGCATCAGCAACTGTGTCATGAAGAGAGGCTATGTCTGTGAGAGGGAGGAGGGACTCAGAGAGCGATTGTAAATTGAGGTGTTTGAGATTTCTGCGAGGGTGGGTGACTTTGTGGAGTGGGGGATGCTTACTAACAGAGGAGAGGGAAGAGAATGTCAGTAGGTTGTGGTCAGACAGGGGGAGTGAGGAGTTAGTGAGATTAGTGAGGGAACAGAGACGGGTGAAGATAAGGTCCAGCGTGTGACCATCTTTGTGAGTGGCCGCAGAGGACCAATGAGTGAGGCCGAGGGAAGCCGTGAGCGATAGAAGTTTAGAGTCAGCCAGGGTGGAAGTGTCAATGAGGATGTTGAAATCGCCCATGATGATGGTTGGGATGTTAGCAGAGAGGAAATGGAGTAGCCAGGTGGTGAAGTGGTCGAGAAAGGTGGAGATGGCTAGTTCCGGGGGGCGGTAGATGACAGCCAGTTGGAGGTTGGAAGGGGAATAGATGTGGACGGAGTGCACCTCGAACGAGGGAATAATAGCGCAGGGGGTAGTGGAATTGGGGTAAAGGAGCAGGTATCAGATAGGAGCAAACCAACTCCTCCACCACGTTTGTTGCTGGGGCGGGGGGTGTGAGAAAGATGGAATCCGCCATAGGAAAGCGCAGCTGGAGAGGCTGTGTCAGAGGGAGTGAGCCGGATTTCAGTGATGGCAAGGAAGGAGAGTTTGTTGGTGATAAAGAGGTCGTGGATAAATGACAGTTTATTGCAGACGGAGCGTGCGTTCCATAGTGCTCTGGGTAAGGGGGCCAGGGGAGGGGGGTGTGAATGGATAGGTATTAGGTTGTCATGGTTGCAAAAACGTGTGGAGGATCGTGGCAGGGTGTTAGAAATGAGTGTGGGGATGTGTTGAGGAGGCCAGGATTTGGGGATACATCGCCCACGATGAGGAGTAGCAGACAGAGCGTTAGAAGGTGAGAGCAGGATAGGACATGATGAGGCCGTGTGTGTCTTGGTAAAAAGGATTGTATGTGGAGAAACAGTTCTGAGGGAAAGGTGAGATGACTGGGGAGAATGGAGGGGGAAATGACTAATTCCTTACTAGGTGGGGGGATTACAGGGATAGGAAGAAAGAAAGGAGGATGGGGTGAAAGTGAAAAGAAACTGAAACATAGTGGTTTTAAATTGTTACCTTGCAGCCAAATTCCAGTCAAATTCTAGTCTAATTCACAGTAGTGTAATTAGAAATCTGCAATTTGAAATATGGGATTCGAAATATGTGGCGCAGACACGGGTCTGAAGCAGACCCATTGCACTGAATATATCTGCAGCTAAGGGCAATCAGGTGTGATTGCAAAGTGGGCTGTGACTGCCCAGGCCAGATGTACAGAGTTAAGGAAAGGTCATAAAAGTGGGGAGGGGTTACACAGACCACTCAGATTTGTGGTAAAGATAAGAAGAATGTAGTACAATTATGTATACAGGAAGATGGGTGAGCAAATCATACCATTAAACAAAGCAATACACATGGTGCATTCAGGAACACTGAAAAGCTGGGAAGGTTTTCATACCTGTGGGAAAAGAAGAACATCTCAGTCACAAGGTGATGATGACAATGCTGTAGGATTGATGTGTGGCCAAATGCATTCTAGGATTCTAGTCTAATTCACAGTAGTGTAATTAGAAATCTGTAATTTGAAATATGGGATTTGAAATATGTGGAGCAGACACGGGTCTGGAGCAGACCCATTGCACTGAATATATCTGCAGCTAAGGGCAATCAAGTGTGATTGGAAAGTGGCTGAGACTGCCCAGGCCAGATGTACAGAGTTAAGTAAAGGTCATAAAAGGGGGAGGGTTACACAGACCACTCAGATTTGGGGTAAAGATAAGAAGAATGGAGTACAATTATGTATACAGGAAGATGGGTGAGCAAATCATACCATTAAACAAAGTAATACACATGGTGCATTCAGGAACACTGAAAAGCTGGGAAGGTTTTCATACCATTAAACAAAGCAATACACATGGTGCTTTCAGGAACACTGAAAAGCTGGGAAGGTTTTCATACCATTAAACAAAGCAATACACATGGTGCATTCAGGAACACTGAAAAGCTGTGAAGGTTTTCATACCATTAAACAAAGCAATACACATGGTGCATTCAGGAACACTGAAAAGCTGGGAAGGTTTTCATACCTGTGGGAACAGAAGAACATCTCAGTCACAAGGTGATGATGACAATGCTGTAGGATTGATGTGTGGCCAAATGCATTCTAGAATTAGAAATCTGTAATTTGAAATATGGGATTTGAAATATGTGGAGCAGACACGGGTCTGGAGCAGACCATTGCACTGAATATATCTGCAGCTAAGGTCAATCAGGTGTGATATTCTTGTCTAATCCATACTGAGCCTGTGAGCATCTGTGTCTGCTTCCGGAAATATATAGGAGATTTACAATTACCCCTACACTGTATACAGCTGGTATCTTCTGATACAGTACCCTTTTTCTGCTTTTTATATTCTTGTCTAATCCATACTGAGCCTGTGAGCGTCTCTGTCTGACTACGGAAATATATACGGAGATTTACAATTACCCCCTAAACTGTATCCAGCTGTACGCTTGTGATACAGTACCCTTTTTCTGCTTTTTATATTCTGGTCTAATACATACTGAGCCTGTGAGCGTCTGTGTCTGACTCCGGAAATATGCACGGAGATTTACAATTACTCCTACACTGTATACACATGGTATCTTCTGATACAGTACCCTTTTTCAGCTTTTCATATTCTTGTGTAATCCATACAGAGCCTGTGAGCGTTTGTGTCTGACTCCAGAAATATATACAGAGATTTACAATTACCCCTACACTGTATACACCTGGTATCTTTTGATACAGTACCCTTTTGCAGCTTTTTATATTCTGGTCTAATCCATACTGAGCCTGTGAGCATCTGTGTCTGACTGCGGAAATATATACGGAGATTTACAATTACCCCTACACTGTATACAGCTGTACGCTTGTGATACAGTACCCTTTTTCTGCTTTTTATATTCTGGTATAATCCATACTGAGCCTGTGAGCTTCTGTGTCTGGCTCCGGAAATATATACAGAGATTTACAATTACCCTTAGACTGTATACAGCTGCATGCTTGTGATACAGTACCCTTTTTCTGCTTTTTACATTCTGGTCTAATCCATACTGAGCCTGTGAACGTCTGTGTCTGACTCCGGAAATATATACGGAGATTTACAATTACCCCTAGACTGTATACAGCTGGTATCTTTTGATACAGTACCCTTTTTCTGCTTTTTATATTCTGGTCTAATCCATACTGAGCCTGAGAGCGTCTGTGTGTGACTCCGGATATATATACGGAGATTTACAATTTTCCCCTTCACCGTATACAGCTGTACGCTTCTGATACAGTACCATATATCTGCTGGTATTTTTGGTACATTTTCCCAAACATGAGGTAGTATGGTGGAAAAGGCCACGGACGTGGGCGGGAGGATCCAGCTGGTACTGATGGTGGTGGTGGTGCATCTGCTGGTAGTGCCAAAAGCACAATAGCACCTAAGGCAGGAGCTGTTGAGCCTGCTTCATCGTCTGGCTCCAGAAGACCTGGAAGGCTCCCTTTTCTGGGAGTAGGTAAACTGCTTTTAAAGCCGGAGCATCAGGAACAGGTTTTGGCTTACATTGCCGAAACAGCCTCCAGCTCTATCGCCTACTCTTCTGAAGATTCAAAAAATGCAAGCACTAAGTCGTCAGTGCAGGCTCCTGGTCAGGAACAACACCTTTCCTTGTGTCCTTCACCCCCACCAAAAGTGAAGGATGCGGCAGGCCACATTTCAGATTGCTCCATGGAACTCTTTTCACATACCATGCCTGGGTTATCAAGTCAAATCCTGAATTCCCCAGTCCAAGATGAATCTGACATGGAGTGCACTGATGCACAGCCACTGCTAGATGATTCTGCTGGTACATTCACCCAGAGCACTACATTGCCTCGCAGTTTACTGAGCCAGAATCTGACCCTGATGAAACTCAGGTGCCCCTTCCCGCATACTATACCACCTTACACAGTGACACAGAGGAAGGTGCAGATGAAATTGAAGAGGAGGTGATGGATGACCCAGTTGTTGACCCGGATTGGCATCCATTAGGGGAAGAGGGTGCCGCTAGCAATAGCTCAGAAGAGGAGAAGGATCCGCAGCAGGCATCGACATCGCAGCAGCGGTTATCTGGCAGGCCCATAGCAGTCCAAAAGCGTGTTAAAAAAACAAAAATAGTTGCAAGACAGCTTGGCCAGACAGTCAAATTAGCACAGCGTGCAAGCCCTGAAAATTTATCCCATAGTAGGAAGAGTGCAGTGTGGCACTTTTTTGACCAAAATCCTATTGATCAGGCAAAGGTTATCTGTAAGAAGTGCTGAAGGACCTTTTGCCGAGGGAAAAATCTCAGAAATTTGAATACCAGTTGCATGACATTTAATCACCATGCACTTGCAAGTGTGGACGGACTACAAAACCTCAGGTAGCACATGTGCACCTGCTCCAACTGAAGGTAGCCAGCAATGCTACATCGCTTCCCCCACTGTAAGCAAACAGCGGTTAGCACACCACCAGCAAGAAATGTTGAGGTGTCGTCGCAAAGGCCAAAGCAGTCAGGGAATCACAATGTTTTTGCAACGAAAGACTGAATCTAGGCCATCACCACCATCACCATCACCAACCCCCTCTCAGTTCATCATGTCCCCCACTAGCTCCCCCATATGCAGCTCTCAAGTCCAGCTCACCCTAGCAGACACTCTGAGTAGGACAAGGAAGTACTCATCCTCTCATCCATGTACACTGGCTTTGAACGCCTACATTGCCAAACAGATCTCATTAGAGATGATGCCCTTCCGTTTGGTTGAAAGCACAGAGTTCCGAGAGCTCATGGAATACGCTGTCCCATGCTATGACCTACCTAGTCGGCACTTCTTTTCTAGAAAAGCCATCCCTGCTCTCCACCTGCATGTGAAAGACCACATTTTCCATGCACTCAAACAATCAGTGAGTGGAAAGGTGCACCTCAGAACAGATGCATGGGCCAGTAGACATGGCCAGGGCCATTACGTGTCCATCACTGCGCACTGGGTTAATGTAGATGCAGGGTCAACAGGGGATAGCGGCGGTGGGACAGTGCTGCCTAGACCACGGTATAGGCAACAGTTAGCTGTAGGCGTTCGACCCTCCTCCTCCTCCAGAAGTGAAAGCTCGTCGACAGAGCGCAGTGGCATGAGCACTCCATCGGCAGCTGCCAGTGTTGCACACGAGGTGTCCCACTATCGAACAGCTAGTGGTAAGCGTCAGCAGGCTGTTTTAAAGATGATGTCTTTGGGTGACAACAGACACACCGCGGAGGTACTGGCCGACTACTTGCAGCGAGAAACTGAGTCATGGCTGGGCAGTCTACATCTTGCACCAGGAAAGGTAGCCAGTGATAACGCCCATAATTTTGTGGCGGCCATAGCCCTGGCAAAACTCAGACACATACCTTGCTTGGCTCACACCTTGAACTTAGTAGTGCAGTGCTTCCTAAATAATTATCCGGAGTTAACAGCCTGCTCCATAAGATGAGAAGACTGTGCTCGCACATCCGTCACTCGCCCGTAGACTCCAGTCATATGCAGAGGCTGCAGTAATCGCTTCACCTCCCCAATCACAGCCTAATCATAGACGTTGCAACAAGGTGGAACTCCACCATGCACATAGTTGAGAGGCTGTGCGAACAGAGGTAGGCTGTAATGCATTGTGGGAGGATATACATTGTAAGGGTCTGCAGAACGCACCAAATATTTGATGTAGAGAGGTGCGTTCGCAGTTCGGGGTCCACCGTGCAGGCGGAGCCTGCTGCTAGTAAAATGGCGCAAGAAGCAAACTCTGTTATCCCGCAGAGTCGCCAAAATAAACGCCGTAACGCGCTGTGGCAATATGTGTGAACTCTGTTACTCCACAGAGCCGCTAGAAGGAGTGCGGCAGCGCTATATGGCGATGTGTGCGAACTCACTTAACACCACTGAGTCGCAAAATAAACATGCTAGGACGCTGTCTACCGTTGAAAGCGAACCCTGTTACTTCACAGAGCCGCTGAGAAAAACTTCTGTGTCCTGTCAGGCACCCAGGTACACAGTTGACTGCAAAGCGAACATAGAATGTGATCATGCGCTAATGTCCTCGTGGGAGTCACCCGCAATCTATGGCGTCTGAACGACAGACCCTGAATACGGCAATCAAACTCCTCACCGGTTATGCCGGTAATCTAGGGCATCTAGGACACCGACCCTGACCAGCTAGCATACCAAACTCCTCACCGATTAAGTCAGTATTCTAGGGGCTTATTTCAGCCGGGCCCTAACCACACACACGCATGACCAAACTGGCGCAAAACATATAACGGTTGATACTAGCGCATGGCGACTCAGCATTGCCACTCTTTTATAGTAACAGCTACAGGACCTGCCAGAAAGACCAATAGGAGCTGCTGCAGTACCTGAACATGTGACCCCTGATCTCCAATGAGAGATCTTTCCCTGGGCATGCTCAGAAGGGGAAACGCAGGACTTCGTCCCAAAGACGTCTGCTCCAGCACTGGCTATAATAGCAGATCCAGGAGAGGCAGCAGCAATTCTCTGCACAGTATTGGAATAGGCAAGACGCTGGGACCGACGTCTCTGCTGAGCAGGCTCCACTGCGGCCGGAGATGAATGGGGACCACAGCGGGACTGGTTTGAGACTCCCCTTGTGCAGCAGCAGGAACTCAAACCCTAACACACGGGCAGGCAGTTTGAGAGCAGACATGCAGTTGTCAGCTGTGCAATGGTTAAAGCTGAAAGACCTCTGTAAAGTCCTTCAGTGTTTTGAGGAATGCACATGGCTGGTAAGCACAGAAGACGCCATCATAAACTTTGACGCACATTAAGGATCAGGCGTCTGCAGAGGAAGAGGTGGAGGAGGAGGAGGAGGGAAGCCTTGATGACAGTCAGGCATTGTCTGCTCAGGGAACTGTCCTGGATGAGGTAGAGGAGGAGGAGGAGGATGAAGGGGATGATTATTTTGGGGAGGAGGATGCTTCTCAGGGGTCAAGAGAAAAAGTTGGCTTGCCAAGGTCAGGTACAGGGTTTGTGCGTGACTGGAGGGGTGTGGATTTGGCAGAAAGTGCTCCTCCACCCACCACTGTCAGTGCATCATTGACACCGGAACATTGGCCCACATGTGTGAATATGTCTTGCGGATCCTAAAAAGGGACCCCCGCATTGCCAAAATGATGAAGGATGACAACTACTGGTTGGCCAGCATCCTCAATCCAGGCTATAAAGGCAAATTACAGAACATCATGCCACAGGAGAACCTAGAGCTAATATTGGCGAACAAACAAGCAACTCTGGTAAACTGTTTGTTAGAAGCATTCCCAGCACACAGCAGCGGTGCAGGTTCTACCACGAGCCGTACTTAGCCAAATGGAAGAGGTGTTCGTGGTGCACACAGCCAAAGTGGCGTTGGAGACAGGGGTTTCATGACCAAGTTGTGGACTGATTTCTCGAGTACCGCTCACACGACTCGTAATACTGAATTAATAGCAACAGACAGCAGTTGTCAACTATGTTTCAAAATAACCTCTCCTCCCCTATCAATGTTCTCCCTCACAGTTCATTCCCCTTTGACTACTGGGCCTGTTATCTGGACACCTGGCCTGAACTGGCACAATATGCCTTACAGGTGCTCGCTTGCCCTGCTGGTAGTGTGCTATCAGAAGAGTCTTCAGTGCTGCTGGATCAATCCTGACAGAAAGGAGGACCCTGCTGTCGACCCAAAACATTGGTGATCTCACCTTCATTAAAATGAACCATGCCTTTGTTTCAAAGGATTTTGTACCACCTTCCCCTGATGGCACATAAGTTGCCAGCAAAATGGCTCTATTTGTCCTCCTCTTCCTCTGACTTCTCCAATTCCTCCATTTGCAGCTGCTGATTGTCCAGCCTACACCTCAACATATGCCAGTTTTTCCACCTCCCTTACTGGGCTGTACCCCCTAGGGCTGGCGTCAGCACCTGGCGCACCCGGGCAAATGGCGGTGCCCTGAGCAGATGGGGGGCCCACTCGTGGGTGACTGCACTGGCACAGGGCCCCTCATAGTATGCCTGTGTCTCTGATGGTTGGGGGGCCCACTCGCCGTTAGAGACACCGGCATACTATGAGGGGCCCTGTTCCAGTGCCGTCGCCCACGAGTGGGCCCCCCATGCTTGCTCAGGGCCCCAGCACTTGCAATACTTACCTCTCCCTGCCCACTGCTGTGATGTCTTCCACGTTTCCTGACAGTGACATTCAGGTCAGAGAGCGCGATAACGTCACATCTGCACGTCCTCTGCCTGAACAGTATAAGTGCAGAGAGCTAGAAGATGGCGACGCTGAGGAGTCCAGAGTAGAGCAGTGCCCAGCGAGGAGAGGTATTTCATTTTTTTTATTGTTTGAAGCATTCTATGGGGAGCATTATACACAGGAGAATTATATATGGGGCCCATCATACACTTGAGCATCATAGATAGGGCCCATTATACACTGGAGCATTATAAATGGGGCCCATTATATATGGAGCATTATATAGGCCCATAATACAGTGGAGCATCATCCATGGGGCCCATCATACACTGGAGCATTATAAATGGGGTCATCATACACTAGAGCATCATATACTGGGCCCATTATACACTGCAGCATTACAAATGGGACCCAGCATACACTTGAGCATCATATACGGGGCCCATTATACACTGGAGCATCATCCATGGGGCCCTTCATACACTGGAGCATTATAAATGGGGCCCATCATACACTGGAGCATCATATACGGGCCCATTAAACACTGGAGCATTATAAATGGGGCCCATTATATATGGAGCATTATATACTGTTTGCATAATTATTAGGCAAGTTGTATTTCAGAGGATTCTTTTTATTATTGAACAACAACTATGTTCTCAATCAACCCAAAAGACTCATAAATATCAAAGCTTAATATTTTTGTAAGTTGGAGTGGGTTTTTTTTTAGATTTGGCTATCTTAGGAGGATATCTGTTTGTGCAGGTAACTATTACTGTGCAGAATTATTAGGCATCTTAATAAAAACCAAATATATACTCAAATATAAACATTTCTGACATTCAAAAACCAAAAAAAAATATCAGTGACCAACATAGCCACCTTTCTTTACGATGGCACTCAAAAGCCTTCCATCCATAGATTCTGTCAGTTGCTTGATCTGTTTACGATCAACATTGCTTGAAGCAGCCACCACAGCCTCCCAGACACTGTTCCGAGAGGTGTAATGTTTTCCCTTCCTGTAGATCTCACATTTTATAAGGGACCCAGGTTCTCTATGGGGTTCAGATCAGGTGGACAAGGGGGCCATGTCATTATTTTTTCTTCTTTTAGACCTTTACTGGCCAGCCACGCTGTGGAGTATTTGGATGCATGTGATGGAGCATTGTCCTGCATGAAAATCATGTTTTTCTTGAACGATAGCTACTTCTTCCTGTACCACTGCTTGAAGAAGGTGTCTTCCAGAAACTGGCAGTAGGTCTGGGAGTTGAGCTTCACTCCATCCTCAACCCGAAAAGGTCCCACAAGTTCATCTTTGATGATACCAGCCCATACCAGTACCCCACCTCCATCTTGCTGGCGTCTGAGTCGGAGTGGAGCTCTCTGCCCTTTACTGATCCAGCCTTGGGCGCATCCATCTAGCCCATCAAGAGTCACTCATTTCATCAGTCCATAAAACCTTAGAGAAATCAGTCTTAAGATATTTCTTGGCCCAGTCTTGATGTTTTATCTTATGTTTCTTGTTCAAAGGTGGTCGTTTTTCAGCCTTCCTGTTATGTTTCGGTAGCTGAGGAGAAATTGCAAAAATAGCCAAAGTAGTAATACACCAGAGAGGCTGGAAACTATTGGATTGCAGTACCCTAAACTAACCGCCGTCTAGCAAAACGAGAATCCAATATTTTCTCAACCACATACTCCAAATTGCCCTCAACCAAAACAGGGTCGGGAGGCGCAGCTATAGGAAACAACTGGCTCCACAAACCTCTTCAATAAGTACTTGTGGAACACGTTATGGATCTTAAATGTCCCTTGAAGAAGCAAACGGAAGGAAACCGGATTAATAATTTCCATGATCTTATAAGGTCCAATGAACTTTGGCTTAAATTTTGGAGATGCAACTTTCATAGGGATATTTCTTGAGGACAACCAAACCTAGTCCCTCACTTTAAAACGAGGATCATCAGTCCTATGCCGGTTGGCAAACCACTGGGCCTTCTCCTGAGAGAGAGACAACATCTCCACTACCTGGTGGCAAATCTGCTGCATAAGCTCCATAATAGAGTGAACCTCCGGACAGACAGAAGTGTTATGTTTATGTAACTGAGGATACATAGCAAAAAATAGCAAAAGCGGTAATACACCAGAGAGGCTGGAACCTTTTAGATTGCAGTAACCTGAACTAACCACACAACGAGAAGTAGCCGTGGAGCGTTCCTATGGTGATCCTAGACGCCTCGTCACAGACTGAGAGATAACTACACCTAAAGGCAGAAAGATGAAAGCTATCTGCCCTGGAGCAGATCCCCAAAGAAAATAGGAAGCCCCCAAACATGTAATGGCAGTTAGACAAGAAGAAAGCACGGACACAGACAGAAAATAGAATGAGCAAACGCTGGGGCCCAATCTGTCTAGACAGAAAAATACAGGAAAGAATTCTGACTGCAATCCAACAAAACCCTACCAAAAATACCAACACTTCTGATTGCCAAAAAACCTGAGATTACACAATCTCATCCACCTAAATCAGATCTCTGGTGTAACAAAACGCTATTCAGCAAATAAAAAGTAACAAAGGAGCAAAGCAAAAGTGCAGACACAAACGGAGCACAATTGCAGAGCCAGACCCCAAAAAGGGACAGGCTGCAGTCCACTGCAAGCAGCAAACCAGCAGAGAAAATCAAACAGAGGAAAAAAAAACAGCAAAAACTTATCTGAAGGAGAGCAGGAAACTAGCAGTGCTTCAAGCAAGACCAGCAGGAACAATTGATAACCAAAAAGGCTGCTGGGAACTCAGGCCACTTATATCCTACCATTCAGCGCCAGCTGAAAGCCATTTGGTAATCAGTTCATTACCCTCAGTAACCACCGGAGGGAGTCCCAGCTCAGAAGCCGCCTCCAGCATATTCACAACAGTACCCCCCCTTGAGGAGGGGTCACCGAATCCTCACCTGCGCAATCAGGCCGATCAGGATGAGCTCGATGATAGGCACGGATCAGTCTCCCAGCATGGATGTCCGAAGCAAACACCCAAGAATTGGCCTCCTGACAATAACCTCTCCACTTAACCAAATACTGGAGTTTCCGTCTAGCAAAATGAGAATCCAATATCTTCTCAACCACATACTCCAAATTACCCTCAACCAAAACAGGGTCGGAAGCGCAGCCATAGGAACCACTGGTTCGACAAACCTCTTCAATAAGGACTTGTGGAACACATTATGGATCTTAAATGTCCCTGGAAGAAGCAAACGGAAGGAAACTGGATTAATAATTTCCATGATCATATAAGGTCCAATGAACCTTTGCTTAAATTTTGGAGATGCAACCTTCATAGGGATATTCCTTGAGGACAACCAAACCAAGTACCCCACTTTAAAAAGAGGACCATCAGTCCTATGCCGGTTGGCAAACCGCTGGGCCTTCTCCTGAGAGAGAGACAACCTCTCCACCACCTGGTCCCAAATCTGCTGCATACGCTGCACAATAGAGTCAACCCCCGGACAGACAGAAGCCTCCGCCTGTCCCGAAGAAAATCGAGGGTGAAACCCAGAATTGCAGAAAAATGGAGACATCAAGGTGGCAGAGCTAGCTCTATTATTAAGAGCAAACTCAGCCAAAGGCAAAAAAGAGACCCATTCATCTTGGTCAGCAGACACAAAACATCTCAAATAAGTCTCCAATGTCTGGTTTGTTCTCTCGGTTTGTCCATTGGTCTGAGGGTGAAATGCAGAGGAGAAAGACAACTGAACACCAAGTTTAGAACAAAATGTCCTCCAAAATCTGGAAGCAAACTGGACTCCTCTGTCAGACACAATGTTCTCTGGAATGCCATGTAACCGAACCACATGCTGAAAGAACAAAGGCACCAACTCGGAGGAGGAAGGCAACTTAGGTAATGGCACAAGATGTATCATCTTGGAAAACCTATCACAGATTACCCAGATAACGGTCATTCTCTGAGACACAGGAAGGTCAGAAATAAAATCCATAGAAATATGGGTCCATGGCCTCTTGGGTACAGGTAATGGCATTAACAAACCACTAGAACGAGAGCAAGGCTTGGAACGAGAGCAAGTCCCACAGGACAGAACAAAGTTCCTGACGTCACGAGACAAAGTAGGCCACCAAAAGGACCGACTCACCAAGTCTCTGGTACCAAAAATCCCGGGATGACCAGCCAACGCGGAACAATGAATCTCAGACATCACACTCTTTTTCCACTGCTCTGGAACAAACAACTTCCCAACAGGGCAGCGCTCAGGTTTATCCTCCTGACACCTTTCCAGAGCCAGTCTCAGATTGGGCGAAATGGCGGAAAGAACCACACCCTCTTTCAAAATAACAGCAGATCAGATAACTCAGGAGAATCCGCAAATAAACTCCTCGAGAGGGCATCCGCCTTGACATTCTTAGTGCCAGGTAGAAAAGAAACCACAAAATTAAAACGTGTGAAAAACAAGGTCCACCTGGCCTGTCTAGGATTAAGTCGCTTGGCTGATTCGAGATAAACCAGGTTCTTATGGTCCGTGAAGACCACCACCTGATGTTTGGCTCCTTCCAGCCAATGTCTCCACTCTTCAAAGGCCCACTTCATGGCCAATAACTCCCGATTACCCACGTCATAATTACGTTCAGTTGGAGAAAATTTTCGAGAGAAAAAGGCACAAGGGTTACTCTTAGAGGTCTCAGGATCCCTTTGGGACAAAACGGCACCAGCCCCAATCTCAGAGGCATCAACCTCCACCTGAAACGGAAGAAAAACATCATGCTGCCGTAGAACAGGAGCAGAAATGAATCTCTGCTTAAGTTCCTGAAACGCAGAAACTGCCTCAGTAGGCCGGTTTACCACATCGGAAACCTTTTAGGTCAAATCAGTCAATGGTTTAAAAATACCAGAGAAATTACCAATAAATTTATGATAAAAATTGGTAAAACCCAAAAATCTCTGAAGAGCCTTCAATGAAGTAGGTTGAACCCAATCACAGTTGGCCTGAACCTTGACCGGGTCCATTTCAATAACAGACGGAGACAAAATGAATCCAAGAAATGAGATCTTCTGTACGCCAAAAAGACACTTTGATCCCTTCACATACAGTGCATTCTCTCTCAAAATCTGGAACACAGCCCGAACATGTTTCACATGAGAGTCCCAGTCATTGAAAAAAATCAAGATATCATCCAAATAAACAATCAGAAATTTATCCACAAAATCCCTGAAAATATCATTCATGAAGGATTGGAAGACAGAAGGGGCATTAGTAAGCCCAAAAGGCATCACTAGGTACTCAAAATGCCCTTCTGGGGAATTAAACGCCGTCTTCCATTCATCCCCGTGCTTAATGTGAATAAGGTTATACGCCCCCCTGAGGTCAAGCTTGGTAAACCAACTAGCACTTTTCACTCTGGAAAATAGGTCAGAAATCGAAGGTAACGGATATTGATATTTAACAGTGATCTTATTCATGAGGCGATAATCAATACACGGCCTCAATGAAGCATCCTTTTTGGCCACAAAGAAAAAAATGGCGCCCAAGGGTGAAGCGATGGTCTGATATGACCCTTCTCCAATGACTCCTTGATATAAGATCGCATAGCATCGTGTTCAGGTACAGATAAATTAAAAAGGCGACCTTTAGGAAAAATCAGTCAAAAAGTCAGGGACATCCTGAGACTGGGGAGAGGCAGAAAAAACAGGAGTGTAAGTATTAACATATTGGCAACCCCAGCTGGTCAAAGACACAGATTTCTAATCCAAAACAGGATTATGAGTCTGTTACCAAGGGAAACCCCAGTACAATAATGTCATGCAGATTATGCAACACCAGAAATTTGCAACTCTCCTGATGACCTGGTTCAACCCTCATAATCACCTGAGTAGAAAACTGGGGTTTATTCTCCGCCAAAGGGGTAGAATCAATGTCCAGTAAAGGAATAGACTACCGCAGGGGTATCATGGGAAACCCACAACGTTTGGCAAAGTCAAAATCCATCAGGTTAATAGCTGCTCCTGAATCAACAAAAGCCTGAGCCGAAAATGTGGACAGGGAGCAAATCAGGGTAACAGTCCACAGAAATTTAGTCTGAACACTACCCAAGAAAACTGAGCGCGCAAAACGTCTTCCCCGCTTAGGGCAGACGGAAATAGCATGGGAAGCGTCACCACAGTAGAAATATAACCCATTGCGCTTACGAAACTAATGATGCTAAGCCCCAGAAGTCACTCCATCACACTGCATGGGCTCAGGAGCTGGCTCACAAGTCAACACTATCTCACGCATACCTCTGCGCTCCCGCAAACGTCTGTCAATTTGAATAGCCAAAGACATAGAATCATTGAGACCAGAGGGAACAGGGAATCCCACCATAACGTCCTTTACATTTTCTGACAGACCCTTCCGAAAAAGGGCTGCCAAAGCATCATCATTCCATTTGGTCAGGACTGCCAAGTTTTGAAATTTCTGACAGTACAGCTCAGCGTCTTCACGACCCTGATTTAATGCCAACAAGGTCTTTTCAGCTTGATCAGTGACATTAGGTTCATCGTACAATAACCCCAGAGCCTGAAAAAATACATCAACATCATTCAAAACAGGATCCCCAGGTGTCAGGGAAAAAGCCCAATCCTAAGGGTCGCCGAGCAGCAAGAGATGACAATTTGAACCTGCTGTGCTGCGTTCCCTGAGGACTTAGGCTTTAAGGCAAAAAACAGCTTACAGTTATTTTTGAAATTCAGAAATTTAGACCTATCCCCCAAAAATAAATCTGGTATGGGGATCCTAGATTCCACAACTGGCAACCTAACAAGATAGGTAGCAATACTCCGAACCTCAGTGGCAAGCTGCTCCACACGGCCAGACACTGCAAACTCCATTGAGAGAAAAAAAATTCCTCCTCAGCACCCAGAGAAAAAGAGGGAAAAAAATGCAACAAAGAGAGAAAAAAAAAATTCTGACAACTACCTTTTTTCTTTTTCCTTTTTACTATTTTTCCCTTCTGTGAGTACCATATAATTTTCAGTTAGTCCGGTAATACTGTTATGTTTCGGTAGCTGAGGAGAAATTGCAAAAATAGCCAAAGTAGTAATACACCAGAGAGGCTGGAAACTATTGGATTGCAGTACCCTAAACTAACCGCCACACTAGAAGTACCTACGGTGATCCTAGACGCCTCGTCACAGCCTGAGAGATAACTACACCTAAAGGCAGAAGGATGAAAGCTATCTGCCCCGAAGCAGAAACCCCATAGAAATAGGAAGCCCCCAAACATGTAATAGCGGTTAGACAAGAAGAAAATACGGACACAGACAGAAAATAGAATGAGCAAACGCTGGGGCCCAATCTGTCTAGATAGAAAATTATAGGAAAGAATTCTGACTGCAACCCAAAAAAAACCCTGACAAAAATACCAACACTTCTGATTAACAAAAAACCTGAGATCAAAAGGGGACCAGGCTGAAATCCACTGCAAGCAGCAAGCAAGCAAGGAAAATCCAATCAGAGGAAAAAAAAACAGCAAATCACTTATCTGAAAGAGAGCAGGAATGCAAGTTGAGCTCCAAGCCAGACCAGGAAGAACAATTGTTTACCGGCAAAGCTGAAGGGAATTCAGGTTACTTATATCAGACCATTCAGAGCCAGCTGAAGGCCATTCAGCAATTAGTTCATTACTCTCAGCAACCACCGGAGGGAGTTCCAGCTCAGAAGTCGCCTCCAGATTATTCACAACACCTTCCTTACATTGGCCATGTCCCTGAGTATGGCACACCTTGTGCTTTTTGATACTCCAGTAATGTTGCAGCTCTGAAATATGGCAAAACTGGTGGCAAATGTCATCTTGGCAGCTTCACGCTTGATTTTCCTCAATTCATGGGCAGTTATTTTGATTCTTTTTTTTATCAACACGCTTCATGCGACCCTGTTGGCTATTTGCCATGAAACGCTTGATTGTTCAGTGATCATGCTTCAAAAGTTTGGCAATTTCAAGGCTGCTGCATCCCTCTGCAAGACATCTCACAATTTTTGACTTTTCATAGTCCGTCAAATCTATCTTCTGACCAATTTTGCCAAAGGAAAGGAAGTTGCCTAATAATTAACCACACGTTATATAGGGTGTTGATGTCATTAGACCACCCCCCTCCTCATTACATATATGCAAATCATCTGATTTACATAATTGGCAGTTGGCTTTCAAGCCTATACAGCTAGGAGTAGGACAACATGTATAAAAAGGATGATGTGATCAAAATACTAATTTGACTAATAATTCTGCACACAGTGTATAGGCCCATCATACACTGGAGCATCATCTATGGGGCCCATCATATACTGCAGCATCATCTGGGGCCCATTATATATGGAGCATTATATAGGCCCATCATACACTGGAGCATCATATGGGGTTAATTTTTTATGGGGCATCATATAGGGTATGGAGCATCATATGGAGCACATATGGGGCCTATTCTGTATGCAGCATTATATGGAGCCCATTCTGTATGTAGCAATATATGGGGCCCATCATATACTGTATGGAGCTTTATATGTGACTCATTATACTGTATGGAGCAATATGTGGGGCTCATTATACTCTATGGGGACCATCCTATACTGTATGGCACATTATATGGGGACCATCATATACTGTAGCATTATGTGGAGCTCATCATATATTGTATGGAACATTACATGGGACCAATTATTCTGTATGGAGCAATATATGGGGCTCATTATTCTGCATGGCGCACTTTGTGGTGGCCATAATACTGTATGGAGGAATATACTGTCCTGTTTTTGAGCTATTGTAGAATTTAAAATAGATATCAGTCATGTAATGTAAGAAGTGAAGTATTCGGCATTGCACTATACCTATATTTCTCTGCCGTATCGGAGCATCATGAATTGTGGTATGTGTTAAGGCACTGTCACACTTAGCGATCGCACCAGCGATCACGACAACGACACGACCTGGTGAGATTGTTGGTGCGATCGCTATATAGTCTGTTGTGAATGTTTTGGAAATGAATTCTGAGCAGAAGCTCCCTCTGGTGGTTACAAACAGTACTGAACCATTCAATGAGGATTGGCAATCAGGATTCACAGACTGGCTTGATATAAGGGAGGTTCCCTCCCATCATGGTTGCCGGTGATCAATTGTTCTTGTCTCAACTGTGGTTCCTGGTTCACTTGGAAGCTTGCTGAGTCTTGCCTCTTCTTCTGCTTTCAGATAAGATATTTTCTGTTTTTGTTTTTGTGCTTACCATTTGCATATTTCTCTGTATTTTTGTGAGGTTAGCCAGGTTCCCCCACCTGTGGGGCTTGGACTCCTCTCGGTTCCGCTGGAGCCACTGTTGTTTGTTCATTTGCCTTTTCCAGTTTTTTCAGTGGCTGCTGCTTAGTTTTGTTACACCAGAGAACTAATTTAGGTGGTAGAGGTCGTGTGATCTCAGGTGTTTTTGCAATTAGTAGCGTTGGCATTTTTTAGGGTTTTTTTTGGATTGCAGTGAGTATCCTTTCTATCCTTTTCTGTCTAGGCAGATTGGGCCCCAGCGTTTACTCATACTCTTTTCTGTCTGTGTCTGAATTTCTCTTGTCTAACCGCCATTACATGTTTGGGGGCTTCCTATGTTCTTTGGGGATCTGCTCCGGGGCAGATATCTTTCCTCTTTCTATTTTTAGGTGTAGTTAATCTCTCAGGTTGTGACGAGGCGTCTTGGACCAAAGTAGGAACGCTCCACGGCTGCCTTTAGTTGTGGTGGTTAGTCAGGGTACTGCAATCCAATAGATTCCAACCTCTCTGGTGTATTGCCGTTTTTGCCTGCTCTCCTCAGCTACCAAAACATAACAGTATCACCGGCCAAACTGAAAATTGTATGGTACTCACAGAAGGGAAAAATAGTGTGGAAAGAAAAAAAAAAGTCAGAGTTGTCAGAGATTTTTTTTTCTGTTTCTTGCATTTTTTCCTTCTTTTTCTCTGGGTGCTGAGGAGGATTTTTTTTTTTCTCTCAATGGAGCTTGCACAGCTGTCTGGCCGTGTGGATCAGCTTGCCACTGAGGTTCGGAGTATTCCCATGCCAGATTTGTTTTTGGGAGATCGGGCCAAATTTCTGAATTTCAAAAATAACTGTAAGTTGTTTTTTTGCCTTAAAACCTAAGTCCTCAGGGAACGCAGCACAGCAGGTTCAAATTGTCATCTCTCTCCTGCGCGGCGATCCTCAGGATTGGGCTTTTTCCCTGACACCTGGGGAACCTGTTTTGAGTGATGTTGATGCATTTTTTCTGGCTCTGAGGTTATTGTACGATGAGCCTAATGTCACTGATCAAGCTGAAAGAACCTTGTTGGCATTAAATCAGGGGCTTGAGGACGCTGAGTTATACTGTCAGAAATTCCGAAAATGGGCAGTCCTAACCAAATGGAATGATGATGCTTTGGCAGCCCTTTTTCGGAAGGGGCTGTCAGAGAATGTAAAAGATGTTATGGTGGGTTTCCCTGCTCCCTCTGGTCTCAATGATTCTATGTCATTAGCGATTCAAATTGACAGACGTTTGCGTGAGCATAGACGTATGTGTGGAATTGTGTTGCCTTGTGAGCCAGCTTCTGAACCCATGCAGTGTGATAGAGTGACTTCTGGGGCACAGCGTCATGAGTTTCGAAAACGCAATGGGTTATGTTTCTATTGTGGTGACGCCTCTCATGCTATTTCTGTCTGCCCTAAGCGGGGAAGACATTTTGCACGCTCAGTTGTCTTGGGTAGTGTTCAGACTAAATTTCTGTTGACTGTTACCCTGATTTGCTCCCTGTCCACATTTTCTGCTCAGGCTTTTGGTCATTCAGGAGCAGCAATTAACCTGATGGATTTTGATTTTGGCAAACTTGTGGTTTCCCTTGATACCCCTACAGAAGTCTATTCCCCTACTGGGGATTGATTCTACCCCTTTGGCTGAGAATAAACCCCAGTTTTCTACTCAGGTGATAATGAGGGTTGAACCTGATCATCAGGAGAGTTACAAATTTATACAATATAATCTGCATGACATTATTTACTAGGTTTCCCTTGGTTACAGTCTCATAATCCTGTTTTGGATTGGAGATCTGTGTCTGTGACCAGTTGGGGCTGCCAATGTGTTATATGCCGAGTAAGAACTAGAGGATGGGTGTGCACTCAGGTCTCAGAGTGAAAAGGATGGTGGTGCTGGTGAAATATGGACCCTGTGGGACCAAACACTATCAAAATGTAGAATTCACCGCACACACTAATATCTTGTTTTTGTAAATTTAAATTTTATTGTGCTCACAAAATTGCTGAATAAAGTGCCGTGTAAATATAACAAAGATACCCCTACATTCACATAAACCCAACGTTTCGACTCTTCCCGAGTCTTAGTCATGGGGTACTGAATGGTGGGTAGTAAAGAAATAGGGCACTGGTCATAGACAGCAAAATAAAGTTTGTAGCAGTGGTAGTGTAACACTGAGTCCTCAGTTTACATGGGTATGTCTGGAAACTGTATGGTGATATAAGTTTGTATGGCGGCGCTCCCGCTGGCAGCCGTGGCAGGGCGGGAGCGCCGCCATACAAACTTATATCACCATACAGTTTCCAGACATACCCATGTAAACTGAGGACTCAGTGTTACACTACCACTGCTACAAACTTTATTTTGCTGTCTATGACCAGTGCCCTATTTCTTTACTACCCACCATTCAGTACCCCATGACTAAGACTCGGGAAGAGTCGAAACGTTGGGTTTATGTGAATGTAGGGGTTAGTGTTGAGCGATACGATACTGCAAATATCGGGTATCGGCCGATATTAGCTCTATCGGCCTTTCGATAATTCGTTTCAATATTTTCGTCTTATCGAATACCGGAATCGGAAGTTCCCATAATTCTTTGCGAGGCAATGTGATTTTAGTCAGCCAATGAGGAATCCTAAGAAGTGTGGGCACATCCTGTACTGCTGCGGTCATGTTAACTAATGGCATGGCTGTGATTGGATGCTGAAATGATGTCAGAATGCTCTATAAAAGGCGCCGCCGCCATTTTAGCGTCACTGTGCTGTGAATTCAGTAAGGGACAGAACGCTGCTGTGCTGACTCTGATGGACAGTTAGAGATTGCGATTTAGTGTACTGTGCTGTAGGCAGGCTAGCACCAACCGCTGTGCAAAGCTTCCTTTTGCCTGCAGTGTTGTTTTAACAGCTCTGCAAGGTGTGTGTGAATGCAGGTGACGCTGCAGTTTGCTCTGCATGCAACGCTGTCTGTAGGCATCTGCACATGTCACTCACAGATTCTTTTTTTTTTCCTTCAGTGTAATTCTTGCAGCTCCATGCAATTTAACTATTAGTGTGACGCGCTTCCATCCGTATCCAATACATTGGTTGCAAACACTATAGAAGTAGACAAAGGAGTAGCCTTTCACAGATTGTGAACAGTTGTGTTTCAGTGTTCACTTCAGTCTGTGTTTTTTATTTTTTGAGTGCACATCACGCTCCAGTTACTTGTTCAAGCACTGCTGCTTGTACTCTGCTGAGCGTGTCTCAGTGGCTCATCCTTTTCATTTATCTCCAATTGGTTCTGCTCCATTCCATTTAAAATATAATCTATTAGTGTGACGCGCTTCCATCCGTATCCAATACATTGGTTGCAAACACTATAGAAGTAGACAAAGGAGTAACCTTTCACAGATTGTGAACAGTTGTGTTTCAGTGTTCACTTCAGTCTGTGTTTTTTATTTTTTGAGTGCACATCACGCTCCAGTTACTTGTTCAAGCACTGCTGCTTGTACTCTGCTGAGCGTGTCTCAGTGGCTCATCCTATTCATTTATCTCCAATTGGTTCTGCTCCATTCCATTTAAAATATAATCTATTAGTGTGACGCGCTTCCATCCGTATCCAATACATTGGTTGCAAACACTATAGAAGTAGACAAAGGAGTAACCTTTCACAGATTGTGAACAGTTGTGTTTCAGTGTTCACTTCAGTCTGTGTTTTTTATTTTTTGAGTGCACATCACGCTCCAGTTACTTGTTCAAGCACTGCTGCTTGTACTCTGCTGAGCGTGTCTCAGTGGCTCATCCTTTTCATTTATCTCCAATTGGTTCTGCTCCATTCCATTTAAAATATAATCTATTAGTGTGACGCGCTTCCATCCGTATACAATACATTGGTTGCAAACACTATAGAAGTAGACAAAGGAGTAGCCTTTCACAGATTGTGAACAGTTGTGTTTCAGTGTTCACTTCAGTCTGTGTTTTTTATTTTTTGAGTGCACATCACGCTCCAGTTACTTGTTCAAGCCTTGCTGCTTGTACTCTGCTGAGCGTGTCTCAGTGGCTCATCCTTTTCATTTATCTCCAATTGGTTCTGCTCCATTCCATTTAAAATATAATCTATTAGTGTGACGCCCTTCCATCCGTATCCAATACATTGGTTGCAAACACTATAGAAGTAGACAAAGGAGTAGCCTTTCACAGATTGTGAACAGTTGTGTTTCAGTGTTCACTTCAGTCTGTGTTTTTTATTTTTGAGTGCACATCACGCTCCAGTTACTTGTTCAAGCACTGCTGCTTGTACTCTGCTGAGCGTGTCTCAGTGGCTCATCCTTTTCATTTATCTCCAATTGGTTCTGCTCCATTCCATTTAAAATATAATCTATTAGTGTGACGCGCTTCCATCCGTATCCAATACATTGGTTGCAAACACTATAGAAGTAGCAAAGGAGTAGCCTTTCACAGATTGTGAACAGTTGTGTTTCAGTGTTCACTTCAGTCTGTGTTTTTTATTTTTTGAGTGCACATCACGCTCCAGTTACTTGTTCAAGCACTGCTGCTTGTACTCTGCTGAGCGTGTCTCAGTGGCTCATCCTTTTCATTTATCTCCAATTGGTTCTGCTCCATTCCATTTAAAATATAATCTATTAGTGTGACGCGCTTCCATCCGTATACAATACATTGGTTGCAAACACCATAGAAGTAGACAAAGGAGTAGCCTTTCACAGATTGTGAACAGTTGTGTTTCAGTGTTCACTTCAGTCTGTGTTTTTTATTTTTTGAGTGCACATCACGCTCCAGTTACTTGTTCAAGCACTGCTGCTTGTACTCTGCTGAGCGTGTCTCAGTGGCTCATCCTTTTCATTTATCTCCAATTGGTTCTGCTCCATTCCATTTAAAATATAATCTATTAGTGTGACGCGCTTCCATCCGTATACAATACATTGGTTGCAAACACTATAGAAGTAGACAAAGGAGTAGCCTTTCACAGATTGTGAACAGTTGTGTTTCAGTGTTCACTTCAGTCTCTGCGTAATAACCACACTTAGGCCTTATAACTTTTCTGACTTTCTTTATCAATCTACCAAGATGAAGAAGTCAGTGAGTAAGGCACGTGGTCGTGGCCGTGGAGTTTCAGCAGGGAGAGGACGTGGGGATTCTGTGGCTGCTGCCACCCTCAGTGACACAGCATCCACCAGTTTTCCCCGTGAGCGTTCCTTTATGCGCACTTTGGTAGGAGCTCGGCGTGCCCCCCTGCTGCTGGAAGAACAAATTGAAGCCGTTGTTGGTTGGATGGCAGCCAATGCATCGACTTCAATTCCTTCCACCTCCTCTCAGGAACACAACACTGTTGAGCAACCATCTGTCTGTTCACCGCCTGTCAAATTGCCCAGGCAGTCAGAGAGTTCTGTACAGGAGCCAGCTGAGTCTCTGCTTCTGTTCTCAGAATCTGTTGGCTCGCAAACACGGGCACAGGCAAGCAGCATTCTGCAATTTGAAGAAGAGGGGTATGCAGTGATGCGCAACAGCTGTGTCTCTCTCAATCTGAAGAGGCGGGTGAGCCAGTGCCGATGGACAGCACACCGCAGAACGCATCTTATGATGATGATGAGACTCAGGTGCCAGGTTTTGTGGAGCATGGTGCTGCCCAGACCATCCAACAGCAGCAGGTGTTGGAAGAGGGTAGTGGAGATGATGAAGTCCGAGACCCAACATGGCGTGAGCAACAGGAAGGTGGTGGGAGCAGCTCTGAGGAAGAGATTGTCCCAATGGTACAAAGAGGAGGGAGAGGTAGGCTGCAGACTCGCTTGCCTGTAGCCTCCAGTTTGGCACCTGTTGGGAGCAGTTCTCTTAAAACTGTCAAAATTGGCGCTCCCATGACTTGCACTGCGTGGTCCTTTTTTGACAGACTTGTAGATGATATTTGCTATGTTCAATGCAAGCTGTGTAAGCAAAAAGTTAAAAGAGGTAAAAATATCAGGAACCTGAATACCACAAATATGTGGAAACATGTACGGACAAAGCACGTAGCTGAGTTCCAAAGACACACTGGAGATGTAGGCCAACCTACAGCAGCACCTACATCTTTAGGTCATGTTCGAGCCTCTACCTCCAGCTCTCACACACCTGTTTCGGCTTCCTCACAGGATCTCCATGGAAGAACCTCGGTCACTGTTGTCCATAGACAAACTGTTATTCCACCCACTGCAGCAAGTTCACAGTCATCGTCACACTCCCAGAACAAAAAACAGCCATCGGTAACACAGGCATGGGATAAAAGACGGCCATACTCGGCAAACCATCCACGAGCACAGGCTCTGAATGCTGGCCTTGCAAAACTCCTGTCCCTTGAAATGCTGTCATTCAGGCTGGTGGAGACTGACAGTTTCAGGAACTTTATGGCATTGGCAGTCCCACAATATAATGTGCCAAGCCGATTTTATTTCAGCAGGCAAGCTGTCCCTGCTCTGCAAAAACATGTCGAGGGAAACATTAAACATGCGCTACTAAACGCCGTCAGTAGCAGGGTCCACCTGACCACCGATGCGTGGACCAGTATCCATGGCCAGGGACGATACCTTTCCCTCACTGCCCATTGGGTCAATGTTGTGGAGCCGGGTACAGATCTTGCCAGTGGCGCTGTACGTGTTCTGCCAACTCCAAGGATTGCAGGAATCCAGTCTGTGCACATTGATTCCTCCTCCTACTCCAGTTCCTCAGAATCATCGCTGCACGAGCCGTCACGGTATACCTCCACATGGACCCGTGAACGCTTACCTGTTGCGACCGATATGAGCACAGCCGTGGCCAAACGTCAACAGGCCGTACTGAAATTAATTCCCATGGGGAATCGAAGCCACACAGCGCAGGAGCTCTGGGATGCCATCAAGCAGGAGAGCGACGTGTGGTTTTTGTCAGCTAATCTCCAGCCAGGCTTGGTAGTGTGTGACAATGGCCGAAATCGGGTTTGCAGCTCTGGGCCTTGGCAACCTCACTCACATACCATGTCTGGCACATGTGCTCAACTTGGTCGTGCAGAGTTTTTTGAGGGACTATCCGGATCTTGATGCACTGCTGCACAAGGTCCGCCTAGAGTGCGCTCACTTGCGACGTTCCAGCATGGCCAGATCGCGCATTGCAGCTCTGCAAGTCAGATTTCGCCTTCCTGAACATCGCATCATATGTGACGTACCCACCAGGTGGAATTCCACGTTACATATGTTGGAGCGGTTGTGTGAGCAGCAGCCAGCAGTAATGGAGTATCAGCTGCAACAGGCGCAATCAACTCGCAATTTGCGCCGTTCACACTTCACCACTACTGAGTGGGCCTCTATGAAGGACATCTGCGACGTTTTGCGTGCGTTTGATGTCTCAACGCGGATGGCGAGTGCAGATGATGCACTAGTCAGCATGACTGTCCCCCTTATCTGCCTGCTTCAGAAATCACTGAAAGCACTAAAGGAAGAGGTTTTGGAAGAGGTGGAGGATGAGGAGTCACAAATTCAATTACCTTCAGGACAGTCAGCGCAACGTGGTTCCTCACAAAGGGCTGGGCAGGGCTCACTTTGTGAGGAGGATGAGGAGGAGGAGGAGTCAATGGAGGAGGAAGAAATCCCTACAGAGGGAGGTACACAACGCTGTAGTCAGTATGTAGAGCGAGGGTGGGGTGATGCAGAGGAGACAGAGATGACGCCTCTTCCAGAGGACAGCCTTTGTTGGCCAGTTGGGAGTCTGCAGCACATGGTTGATTTCATGCTTCAGTGCCTGAGAAACGACCGCCGCATCGCCCACATTCTCAGCACGTCAGATTATTGGGTGTACACCCTCCTAGACCCTCGCTACCGGGACAACTTACAAACCCTCATCACACCGGTGAACCGGGACCGTAAAATGCAGGAGTACCAAGACACACTGGTGCAATCCATACTGTTGTACATTCCAGCCGAGAGAGCTGCTGCTGCTGCAGCTACTGCTTTACAAAGCAGCTCTGTGCGTCGAGGCAGTGTAGACACCTCTACAACAAGAGGGAGCAGAAGCAGCGCCTCTGCACAGGGCAAGAACTGTATGTTACAAATGTGGCAAAGTTTTGTGACAGCGCCAGCAAGGTCTACACCATCCGAGAAGGCTCCAGTCACCAGGAAGAAAAGTTTCCGTAAGATGGTGACAGACTACTTGGCTTTCCCTCTAAGTGTACTCCCAGATGCCTCTTCCCCTTTCAAATTTTGGGTCTCTAAGTTGGATACATGGCCAGAGCTTAGCCAGTATGCATTGGAGGTGGTGGCTTGCCCTGCTGCCAGTGTATTATCTGAGCGTGTCTTTAGTGCTGCAGGTGGTGTAGTAACAGACCGTCGCATGCGACTATCCTCAGAGAATGTAGACCGGCTTACTTTTCTGAAAATGAACAAGGCATGGATCTCACCTGAATTTGCCTGTCCGTTTTCAGATTAAATAACTGTTTGGCAACGTTTTCCATGTCTCCTGTTATGTTCATCTTTCTACCACCTGAACTCTACTCCCTGGGCTACAACACCGCCATTTGTTGCTCGTAAGTAATTGGCAGGGGTACTGACTCCTGGCCAGCCTGGTTACAGCACGACAGCTGTTTCCTGGGGAGGGGAGGGCGAGGTAAATGGCCTCAGCGGGACACCACGACCGCCCTGCCGCATGACCCACCGCTCCCGGGGCGACACACAGAGTCGCCGGGGAGAGGGGCCAGGGCGTTGGTCAATTATCCTCCAATAAGTTGTGCTGTCGTGTTGCATTCGGGTTAGCCGACTCTATGGTGCCTGCAGTTTAGATGATTCCTATGTGTGCTGTGGGATATGTAAATAAAGGCGGTTTCCATTGTGACAATAGGATAAGCACCCACTGTAGGACTGTGTGATTCGGTAACTGGGACGGCTTGCATCCTGTCAACTTACATTTTCATGGGTGCGTTCTTCTACCCGTCCGGGGTCCAGTACCATCAAGTGTTTCTCCCCAGTGCCTTTGGCCTAGGTGCCTCCATCTCCGTATCCGAGTTCCAGCAACGTCTGCTGGTCCTTGGTAGTGCTTTGGAGCACAGGTACCTCCTGCTTAGTAACCGTGTCACAGTAACGTCAGCTGGTACTCGGTTGTGACATTGCCTCTTTTCCTTCTGCTACCCGTCCGGGGTCCAGTACCGTCAAGTGGTTCTCCCCAGTGCCTTTGGCCTAGGTGCCTCCATCTCCGTATCCGAGTTCCAGCAACGTCTGCTGGTCCTTGGTAGTGCTTTGGAGCACAGGTACCTCCTGCTTAGTAACCGTGTCACAGTAACGTCAGCTGGTACTCGGTTGTGACATTGCCTCTTTTCCTTCTGCTACCCGTCCGGGGTCCAGTACCATCAAGTGGTTCTCCCCAGTGCCTTTGGCCTAGGTGCCTCATCTCCGTATCCGAGTTCCAGCAACGTCTGCTGGTCCTTGGTAGTGCTTTGGAGCACAGGTACCTCCTGCTTAGTAACCGTGTCACAGTAACGTCAGCTGGTACTCGGTTGTGACATTGCCTCTTTTCCTTCTGCTACCCGTCCGGGGTCCAGTACCGTCAAGTGGTTCTCCCCAGTGCCTTTGGCCTAGGTGCCTCCATCTCCGTATCCGAGTTCCAGCAACGTCTGCTGGTCCTTGGTAGTGCTTTGGAGCACAGGTACCTCCTGCTTAGTAACCGTGTCACAGTAACGTCAGCTGGTACTCGGTTGTGACATTGCCTCTTTTCCTTCTGCTACCCGTCCGGGGTCCAGTACCATCAAGTGGTTCTCCCCAGTGCCTTTGGCCTAGGTGCCTACATCTCCGTATCCGAGTTCCAGCAACGTCTGCTGGTCCTTGGTAGTGCTTTGGAGCACAGGTACCTCCTGCTTAGTAACCGTGTCACAGTAACGTCAGCTGGTACTCGGTTGTGACATTGCCTCTTTTCCTTCTGCTACCCGTCCGGGGTCCAGCACAGTCAGCTGGTCCTCGTTACTTCCATTGTCTCTTGCTCCATCTGATACCAGTCAAGGTTCCAGTAACGTCAGCTGTTTCTCGGAAATTAGACGACCTTAAAGACCACCCAGAAGAAGATGACGACAACAAGGACGACGAGCATGAAGCCAACCAGCCTGAACACCATCACAAAGAAAAAATAAAAGATTACCCAGAAGAAGATCACCAAAAGGACAAAAGAAGGTTAAGACAAACTACAAGATACAGAACAAGAGACAGAAGAACAATAAGCAAAAGATCAAAAAGCAGAAGAACATGAAGTATAAGACCAAAATGAAGAGCAAAATATATGCTCTAAATTCTAAGCAGAAGAAGACTAAGCAGTGTATGGGGGTGAGTCCGTTCCTCCTCGTGGTGCCCCTGGAAAATGCCTGCTGCTGCTGCTGCAGGCTAAACTGAACACGGACAAATACTGTTGTAATTTAAATCTTTTGTGACAGCAAGAACGGAAGGATGAACAATTCATACTTTTACAGATTACAAGTACAGGAATCTCTGTCACAAATAAGAATATGATGAAGAAGATGAAGAGGAAGAAGATGAAGAATTTGAATATGAAGAAGATTAATTAGTTTAATAATAACAATATGAGTAATGTAAACAAAAACATGAATAGCAAGAAGTTTAAGAAGAAGATTAAGAAGGTGAAGATGAAGAATAATTTGATGAGAAAGATGATGCTGCTGCTGAAGATTATGAAGGAGAAAGTGTGGCACTGGCAAAAGTTAAAAAGGTGAAGAGCATGGAAGTTGTGAAACATACATATTTGCCAAAATAGAAAAAAGGTTAACAACATTGTCAATTTGTTAGTCAATCCAAACGTATTTCCAAAAAAAAATATATTAATGCTATTCCAATGCATTGGGTTAAACATGTATGCCTTTATTGTCTCCTCAACCTCCCCCAATACATTCTACATTAGTCTTTGTTGTTTTCCTTCATGTACAATTAACCAACAAGGCAAGAATGTTTTTTTTTAATGTCGATATTTGGTTCCCATAGACTTACATTGGACTTCCGGAATCGGAATCGGATATCGACGATATTTAGTGATATCGGCGATACCATTTCGATACGATATTTTTAGATATCGAGCAGTATCGCTCAACACTAGTAGGGGTTTCTTTTTTATATTTACACGGCACTTTATTCAGCAATTTTGTGAGCACAATAAAATTTAAATCTACAAAAACAAGATATTAGTGTGTGCGGTGAATTCTACATTTTGAATGTGTTAATGCCAACACTCCTGTTTTTTCTGCCTCTCCCCAGTCTCAGGAAGTTCCTGACTTTTTGACTGATTTTTATGATGTGTTTAGCGAAAGTAAATCTGCATCCTTGCCCCCCCATAGGAGCTATGACTGCGCTATTGAATTAGTGCCTGGTAGTAAATTCCCTAAAGGTCACCTTTTAACTTGTCTGTACCTGAACATGACGCTATGCGGTCTTATATCAAGGAGTCATTGGAGAAGGGTCATATCAGACCATCCTCTTCACCCTTGGGTGCCGGTTTTTTCTTTGTGGCCAAAAAGGATGGTTCATTAAGGCAGAGTATTGATTATCGTCTCTTGAACAAGATCACTGTGAAATATCAATATCCGTTACCCTTGATTTCTGACCTGTTTTCCAGGGTGAAAAGTGCTACTTGGCTTACCAAGCTTGACCTCAGGGGGGCGTAAAACCTTATTCGCATTAAGCACGGGGATGAATGGAAGACGACGTTTTATACCCCAGAGGGGCATTTTGAGTACCTAGTGATGCCCTTTGGGCTCACTAATGCTCCTTCCGTCTTCCAGTCCTTCATGAATGACATTTTCAGGGATTTTGTGGATAAATTTCTGATTGTTTATTTGGATGATATCTTGATTTTTTCCAATGACTGGGACTCTCATGTGAAACATGTTCGGACTGTGTTCCAGATTTTGAGAGAGAATGCTCTGTATGTGAAGGGATCAAAGTGTCTTTTTGGCGTACAGAGGATCTCATTTCTGGGATTCATTTTGTCTCCATCTGTTATTGAAATGGACCCGGTCAAGGTTCAGGCCATCTGTGATTTGGTCCAACCTACTTCATTAACCTCTTCACCCCCAAGGGTGGTTTGCACGTTAATGACCGGGCCAATTTTTACAATTCTGACCACTGTCTCTTTATGAGGTTATAACTCTGGAACGCTTCAACGGATCTTCGCGATTCTGAGATGTTTTCTCGTGACATATTGTACTTCATGTTAGAGTAAAATTTCTTCGCTATACCTTGCGTTTATTTTTGAAAAAAAACGCAAATATGGCGAAAATTTTTAAAATTTTGCAATTTTCAAACTTTGAATTTTTATTCCCTTAAAACAGAGAAATATGTCGCACAAAATAGTTAATAAATAACATTTCCCACATGTCTACTTTACATCAGCACAATTTTGGAACCAAAATTTTTTTTTGTTAGGAAGTTATAAGGGTTAAAAGTTGACCAGCGATTTCTCATTTTTACAACAAAATTTACAAAGCCATTTTTTTTAGGGACCACCTCTCATTTGAAGTCACTTTGAGTGGTCTATATGGCAGAAAATACCCAAAAGTGACACCATTCTAAAAACTGCACCCCTCAAGGTACTCAAAACCACATTCAAGAAGATTATTAACCCTTCAGGTGCTTCACAGGAACTAAAGCAACGTGGAAGGAAAAAATGAATATTTAACTTTTTAGCCACAAAAATGATCTTTTACAAACTTTTTTTTTATTTTCACAAGGGTAAAAGGAGAAAATGGGCAGATAAGGTTGTTATGCAATTTCTCATGAGTACGCCAATACCCAATATGTGGGGGAAAACCACTGTTTGGGCACACGGCAGAGCTCGTAAGGGAAGGAGCGCCGTTTGACTTTTTCAAACTAAAATTGGCTGGAATTGAGATTGGACGCCATGTCGTGTTTGGAGAGCCCCTGATGCGCCTAAACAGTGGAAACCCCCACAAGTGACACCATTTTGGAAACTAGACCCCCTAAGGTACTTATCTAGATCTGTTGTGAGCACTTTGAACTCCCAAGTGTTTCACAAAAGCTTATAATGCCTGGGTGTGAAAAAAAAAAAAACAATTTTCCACAAAAATGATTTTTTAGTCCCAAATTTTTGAATTTTCCCAAGGAAATTGGACCCCAAAAGTTGTTGTCCAATTTGTCCTGAGTACGCTGATACCCCATATGTGGGGGGGGAACTGTTTGGGTGCACGGCAGGGCTTGGAAAGGAAATAGTAACGTTTTTGAATGCAGACGTTGATGGGGGTCATGTTCCGTTTGCAGTGCCCCAGATGAGCCTAAACAGTGGAAACCCCCCACAAGTGACCCCATTTTGGAAACTATACCCCCTAAGGAACTTATCTAGATCTTTGGTGAGCACTTTGAACCCCCAAGTGCTTCACACAAGTTTATAATGCCCGGGCATGAAAATAAAAAATCCTATTTTTTTCCCACAAAAATTATATTTTAGTCACTAAATTTTTATTTTCTCAAGGGTAACAGGAGAAATTGGACCACATAAGTTGTTGTCCAATTTGTCCTGAGTACGCTGATACCCCATATGTGGGTGGGAACCACTGTTTGGGCGCACGGCAGAGCTCGGAATGGAAGGAGCACCATTTGACTTTTTCCAACCAAAATTGGCTGGAATTGAGATTGGATGCCATGTTGCATTTGGAGAGCCCCTGATGTGCCTAAACAGTGGAAACCCCCCACAAATGACCCATTTTGGAAACTAGACCCCCTAAGGAACTTTTCTAGTTCTTTGGTGAGCAATTTGAACCCCCAAGTGCTTCACACAAGTTTATAACGTAGAGCCGTAAAATTTAAAAATCATATTTTTTCCACAAAAATGATCTTTTCACCCCAATTTTTATTTTTCCAAGGGTAACAAGACTCCAAAAGTTATTGTGCAATTTGTCCTGAGTGCGCTGATACCCCATATGTGGGGGTAAACCACTGTTTGGGTGCATGGCAGAGTTTGGAAGGGAAGGAGCGCCGTCTGACTTTTTCAACGCAGAATTGGCTGGACGCCATGTCGTGTTTGGAGAGCTCCTGATCTGCCTAAACAGTGGAAACCCCCATAAATGACGCCATTTTGGAAACTAGACCCCTCAAGGAACTTATCTAGATGTGTGGTGAGAACTTTTAACCCCCAGTACATAGTAACATAGTAACATAGTTATTAAGGTTGAAGGAAGACTTTAAGTCCATCTAGTTCAACCCATATCCTATCCTAACCTGCCCTAACATGTTGATCCAGAGGAAGGCAAAAAAACCCAAGTGGCAAACAGTAAGCTTCACATTGGGGAAAAAAATTCCTTCCCGACTCCACATACGGCAATCAGACTAGCTCCCTGGATCAACGCTGTATCTAGGAAACTAGTGAATATAGCCTGTAATATTATACTTTTCAAGAAAGGCATCCAGTCCCCTCTTAAATTTTAGTAAGGAATCACTCATTACAACATTAGACGGCAGAGAGTTCCATAGTCTCACTGCTCTTACAGTAAAGAATCTGCATCTGTGATTATGGCTAAACCTTCTTTCCTCCAGACGTAGAGGATGCCCCCATCGTCCCCGTCACAGGTCTAAGAGTAAAAAGATCATTAGAAAGGTCTTTGTACTGTCCCCTCATATATTTGTACATTGTAATAAGATCACCCCTAAGCCTTCGTTTTTCCAAACTAAATAACCCCAAGTGTAATAACCTGTCTTGGTATTGCAGACCCCCCAGTTCTCTAATAACCTTGGTCGCTCTTCTCTGCACCCGCTCCAGTTCAGCTATGTCTTTCTTATACACCGGAGACCAGAACTGCACACAGTATTCTAAGTGTGGTCGCACCAGTGACTTGTATAGAGGTAAAATTATGTTCTCCTCATGAGCATCTATGCCTCGTCTAATGCATCCCATTATTTTATTTGCCTTGGCAGCAGCTGCCTGACATTGGCCACTAAATGTGAGTTTGTCGTCCACCCATACACCCAAGTCTTTTTCAGTGACAGTTTTGCCCAGTGTTTTACAATTAAGCACATAATTATACATCTTATTTGTTCTACCCAAGTGCATGACCTTACATTTATCCCCATTAAAGCTCATTTGCCATTTATCAGCCCAAGCTTCTAGTTTACATAAATCCTCCTGTAATATAAAATTATCCTCCTCTGTATTTATTACCCTGCAGAGTTTAGTGTCATCTGCAAATATTGAAATACTACTCTGTATGCCCCCTACAAGGTCATTAATAAATATGTTAAAGAGAAGCGGCCCCAATACTGACCCCTGTGGTACCCCACTGCTAACCGTGGCCCAGTCCGAGTGTGCTCCATTAATAACCACCCTTTGTTTCCTATCCATGAGCCAGTTCTTAACCCACTTACACATATTTTCCCCTATCCCCATTGTTCTCATTTTATGTATCAACCTTTTGTGTGGCACTGTATCAAAAGCTTTTGAGAAGTCCATGAACACCACGTCCACTGCATTCCCTTGGTCCAGTCCTGAACTTACCCCTTCATAAAAGCTTATCAGATTAGTCTGACAAGAACGGTCCCTCGTAAACCCATGCTGATACGTGTCATGAGTAGGGTTGAGCATTCGATACCGAAACCCGGTTCCGATACCTGAAATCCAATGTAAGTCTATGGAACAAATATCGAAGTAAATACTTCCGATATTTTGTTCCATAACTTACATTGATTCAGTATCGGAACCGGTTCGGTATCGGAATGCTCAACCCTAGTCATGAGGTTATTCAGCTTCAATACTCCAATATAGTATCCCTTAAAACCTCCAGGATTTTACCCACAGTAGATGTTAAGCTCACTGGCCTATAATTTCCAGGTTCAGTTTTTGCCCCCTTTTTGAATATTGGCACCACATTTGCTATACGCCAGTCCTGTGGTACAGACCCCGTTATTATGGAATCTTTAAAGATTAAAAATAAAGGTCTATCTATAACTGTACTTAATTCCTGCAGTACTCGGGGGTGTATCCCATCCGGGCCCGGGGATTTGTCAACTTTAGTGATTTTTAGACGCCGCCGTACTTCCTGCTGGGTTAAGCATGTGACATTTAATGGAGAAAATTTTTTTATCTCTGATCATGTTATCTGTCATGGGATTTTCTTGTGTAAATACAGTTGAACAAAAGGCATTTAGTATATTGGCTTTTTCCTCATCCTCATCCACCATTTCACCCAGACTATTTTTAAGGGGACCAACACTATCATTTTTTAGTTTCTTGCTATTTATGTAGTTAAAGAATATTTTGGGATTATTTTTACTTTCTCTGGCAATGAGTCTCTCTGCCTCAATCTTTGCTGTCTTGATTTGCTTTTTACAGAATTTATTCAGTCTTCTGTATTTATTTAATGCCTCTTCACTACCTACTTGCTTTAATTCCCTAAACGCTTTCTTTTTGTCCCTTATTGCGCCCCTACAGCTCTATTTAGCCATAGTGGTTTCCTCCTAATTATAGCATGTTTATTCCCATAGGGTATATACTGTGCACAGGTCCTATTCAGGATACTAATAAACGTCTCCCATTTTCTTTGTGTATTTTTATGTCTCAGGATATCGTCCCAGTTTATTGCACCAAGATCATCTCTCATCCGTTGGAAATTTGCCTTCCTGAAGTTTAGTGTCCTTGTAACCCCTCGACTACACATCTTATTAAAGGATACATGAAAGCTTATTATTTTGTGATCACTATTACCCAAGTGACCCCCAACCCTTATATTTGATATGCGGTCTGGCCTGTTGGATAATATTAGGTCTAGCAGTGCCCCCCCTCTTGTTGGGTCCTGAACTAGTTGTGAAAGGTAATTGTCTCTCATAGTTGCCAAAAACTTATTACCTTTGCTGGAACTGCAGGTTTCTGTTCCCCAATGTATTTCAGGGTAGTTGAAGTCCCCCATAATAATGACTTCTCCTTGAGTCGCTGCTTCATCTATTTGCTTTATGAGGATATTCTCTGTTGCTTCCATTATTTTAGGAGACTTATAACAAACCCCTATCAGTAATTTATTATTTTTTCCCCCCTCCCCTAATCTCCACCCACAGAGACTCTACATCTTCATTAGATTCACAGATATCACGCAGGATGGGTTTTAAGGATGATTTTACATATAAACACACCCCCCACCTCGCTTATTTTTACGGTCATTTCTAAACAGACTATAGCCCTGTAAATTAACCGCCCAGTCGTGGCTCTCATCCAGCCAAGTCTCAGATATCCCCACCATGTCATAATTATGTTCCAACAAAATTAATTCTAATTCCGCAATTTTGTTGGTGAGGCTTCTAGCATTAGTATACATGCACTTTATGTATCTCTCTGAACCTCTATTCTTTCTTAAATTATTAACTGTTCTAACCCCACCCCCCATGCCACCCCCACCCCCAATTTCATTATTTGTGCCCAGGTCTCTATCTGTACTGCCTTCCCCTCCTATAAAATGAATACCCTCCCCCCCAGTCCCTAGTTTAAAGACTCCTCCAACCTTCTAGCCATTTTCTCCCCCAGCACAGCTGCACCCTCCCCATTGAGGTGCAGCCCGTCCCTAGCATAGAACCTGTAGCCAACTGAGAAGTCGGCCCAGTTCTCCAGGAACCCAAACCCCTCCTTCCTACACCAATTCTTGAGCCACTTATTAACCTCCCTAATCTCCCGTTGCCTCTCTGGTGTGGCACGTGGTACCGGCAGTATTTCAGAAAATACCACGTTGGAGGTCCTTGCTTTAAGCTTGCAGCCTAATTCCCTGAAATCATCTTTAAGGACCTTCCACCTGCCTCTAACTTTGTCATTTGTGCCAATGTGCACCATGACCGCTGGGTCCTCACCAGCCCCTCCCAGTAACCTGTCAACCCGATCAGCGATGTGTCGGACTCGAGCGCCAGGTAGGCAGCACACTGTTCGACGATCCCTGTCTTTGTGACAGATTGCCCTATTTGTTCCCCTAATAATTGAGTCCCCCACTACCAGCACCTGTCTGGCCTGCCCTGCTCTCCTAATTCCCCCCTTACTGGAGCAGACACTCCCCTTTCAGAGGACATGCCTGGCTGCAGCAGTGCTACCCCTGTACTGACAACCCCCTCATCTGCCAACTTTGCAAACTTATTGGGGTGTGCCAGATCAGGACTAGCCTCCCTGGTGCTCTTCCCTCTACCCCGCTTTCTAACTGTCACCCAGCTTCCTACTTCAGTGTCCTGCAGCTCCACCCTAGCATCCCCCCCCTCATCTATCCCATTGAGCATCTGCTCAGTGAGCAGAAGACTCCTTTCCATATTGTCTATGGATCTCAGTGTTGCCAGCTGCACATTTAGATCCAAGATTTGGGCTTCCAAATGCACAACGTGCTCACATCTCGCACAGCAGTATGCACCCTCGACCGGCTGTTCAAGGACTGCATACATGTGGCAAGATGTACACTGGATGGCATTGGCAATAGTGGAGCACATATCTAATGGGGATTTCACCAGACAGCAAAGATAAGTAAAAATAAATAAAAAGTATTAATAAAATATACAGTAACAGCAATTCAGTAAATCCTCCCTTGGAAACTCCCTGAATCCAAAGTCACTGAATCTCAAGTCACACTTGCGCACCGGTCACACTCAGCTCGCTCACACTCGCTGAAGCAGAAGATTTAAAGAGAGATTTTTTTTTTTTTTTCTCCTTCAGCAGCAAATCACCCTGCTGCTCTAATGCACTTCCAAAAAGACTTGAGTCCCAACCAGCTGGCCCTTATAAACCCTTAATTATGAACCCCCACCCTTAATTAACCCCTTGTGAATATAGCTACACCAAGATTTAAATGCAATATAGTTAACCTTTAAACCTTTAAACACACAGATAGTAAAATAAGAGATTAATCCTTTAGAGAGAAAAAATAGGTTAAAAAAGCCCCCAAAAGATAGAATAGGTAGAAAGGCACTCAGAAATCCACAATTCAGCCACTCACACCAATTCACACAGGTATTTGATTAAAGGTTTTTCAAATACTTCTTCACTGAATCTCAAGTCACACTTACCACCGTTCACACTTGCGCACCGGTCACACTCAGCTCGCTCACACTCGCTGAAGCAGAAGATTTAAAGAGAGATTTTTTTTTTTTTCTCCTTCAGCAGCAAATCACCCTGCTGCTCTAATGCACTTCCAAAAAAAAAGAACAATTGATAACCGGCGTGTTTCACTAAAGTTTATAACGTACAGCCGTAAAATAAAAAATCTTTTTTTTTTTTTACAAAAATGATTTTTTCGTCCCCAATATTTTATTTTCACAAGGGTAACAGAAGAAATTGGAACGCAAAAGTTGTTGTCCAATTTGTCCTGAGTACGCTGATACCCAATATGTGGGAGAAAACTACTGTATGGGCGCACGTCAGGGCTCGGAAGGGAAGTAGTGACGTTTTGGATTGCAGACTTTGATGGAATGGTCTGGGGGCGTCATGTCACATTTGGAGAGCCCCTGATGCACCTATACAGTGGAAACCCCCCACAAGTGACCCCATTTTGGCAAATAGACCCCACAAGGAACTTATCTAGATGTGTGGTGAGCACTTTGAACCCCGAAGTGCTTCACAGAAGTTTATAACGTACAGCCGTAAAAATAAAAAATCTTTTTTTTTTTTTTTACAAAAATGATTTTTTCGCCCCTAATATTTTATTTTCACAAGGGTAACAGAAGAAATTGGAACCCAAAAGTTGTTGTCCAATTTGTCCTGAGTACGCTGATACCCAATATGTGGGAGAAAGCTACTGTATGGGCGCACGTCAGGGCTCGGAAGGGAAGTAGTGACGTTTTGGATTGCAGACTTTGATGGAATGGTCTGGGGGCGTCATGTCGCATTTGGAGAGCCCCTGATGCGCCTAAACAGTGGAAACCCCCCACAAGTGACCCCATTTGGAAAATAGACCCCACAAGGAACTTGTCTAGATGTGTGGTGAGCACTTTGAACCCCGAAGTGCTTCACAGAAGTTTATAACGCACAGCCGTAAAAATAAAAAATCCTTTTTTTTTGCAAAAATGATTTTTTTGCCCCAATATTTTATTTTTACAAGGGTAACAGGAGAAATTGGACCCCAAAAGTTGTTGTCCAATTTGTCCTGAGTACGCTGATATCCAATATGTGGGAGAAAACTACTGTATGGGTACACGTCAGGGCTCGGAAGGGAAGTAGTGATGTTTTGGATTGCAGACTTTGATGGAATGGTCTGGGGGCGTCATGTCGCATTTGGAGAGCCCCTGATGCGCCTAAACAGTGGAAATCCCCAACAAGTGACCCCATTTTGGAAAGTAGACCCCACAAGGAACTTATCTAGATGTGTGGTGAGCGCTATGAAGCCCCAAGTGCTTCACAGAAGTTTATAATGTACAGCCGTAAAAACAAAAAAATATTTTTTTTTGTACAAAAATGATATTTTCGCCCCAGTTTTTTATTTTCCCAAGGGTAGCAGAAGAAATAGGACAAATTGCACAATAACTCTTGGGGTCCAGAGTACGCTGATACCCCATATGTGGGGATAAACTACTGTTTGGACGCATGGCAGAGCTGAGAAGTGAAGGAGCACCGTTTGACTTTTTCAACGCAGAATTGGCTGGAATTGAGATCAGACGCCATGTCACATTTGGAGAGCCCCTGATGTGCCTAAACAGCGGAAACCCCCCAATTCTAACTCCAACCCTAACCCAACACACCCCTAACCCTAGTCCCAACCCTAACCACAAACCTAACCCTAACACACCCCTAATCCCAACCCTAACCCTAATCCTAACTTTAGCGCCAACCCTAACCCTAACTTTAGCCGCAACCCTAACCCTAACCCTAATGGGAAAATGGAAATAAATACTTTTTTTTAATTTTATTATTTTTCCCTTACTAAGGGGGTGATAAAGGGGGGTTTGATTTACTATTTATAGCGGGTTTTTATGATTGGCAGCTGTCACGCTAAAAGACGCTTTTTATTGCAAAAATAGTTTTTGCATTCATCACATTTTGAGAGCTATAATTTTTGCATATTTTGGCCCACAGAGTCATATGAGGTCTTATTTTTTGCGGGACGAGTTGACGTTTTTATTGGTACCATTTTTGAGCACGTGACGTTTTTTGATCGCTTTTTATTTCGATTTTTGGGAGGTTAGAATGAACAAAAATCAGCAATTCATGAATTTCTTTTGGGGGAGGCGTTTATACCGTTCCACGTGTGGTAAAATTGATAAAGCAGTTTTATTCTTCGGGTCAGTACGATTATGGCGATACCTCATTTATATCATTTTTTCATGTTTTGGCGCTTTTATAGAATAAAAACAATTTTATATAAAAATAATTATTTTTGCATCGCTTTATTCTGCGAGCTATAACTTTTTTATTTTTCGCTGATGATGCTTTATGACAGCTCGTTTTTTGCGGGACAAGATTACGTTTTCAGCGGTACCATGTTTTTTATATCGGTCTTTTTGATCGCGCGTTATTCCACTTTTTGTTCGGCGGTATGATGATAAAGCATTGATTTTTTGCTTCGTTTTTTTTTTTTTTTTTAAGGGGTTCACTAAAGGGGTTAACTAGTGGGACAATTTTATAGGGGGGTCGTTACGGACGCGGCGATACCAAATATGTGTACTTTTATTGTTTTTTTTTTTTTATTTACAGGAAGAAGTGAATTTATTGGGGAATATTTTTTTTTTTTTTATCTATTTTGGATTTTTTTTTTACACATGTTTATTTTTACTTTTTTAACTTTTTTACTTTGTCCCAGGGTGGGACATCACAGTATTTTATCAGATCGCTGGTGTGACAGTGTGCACAGCACTCTGTCACACCAGCGATCGCACAGGCATAGATGCAGGCTTCTCAGTGCCTGCTCTCGGCAGGCACTGAGGTAGCCGCCTCCCTCCAGGACCCCGGCGCCATCTTGGATCCGGGTCCTGGGAGGGAGGAAGCCCTCAGAACAGCGCGATCACATCGCGCTGCTCTGAGGGTCTCAGGGGGGCGCGCAGGGAGCCCCCACCCTGCGCGATCCTCCCCTGTGTCCCCAGTACACCGCGATCATGTTTGATCGCGGTGTGCAAGGGGTTAATGTGCCGGGAGCGGTCTGTGACCGCTCCTGACACACAGTCATGGGTGTCAGCTGTGATAATCAGCTGACACCCGGCGGCGATTAGCTGCGCTCCCCTCAGGAGCGCAGCTGATCGCCTATGACGTACTATCCCGTCCCCGGTCATACGGGCCCAGGTACCATGGACGGGATAGTACGTCCGATGGCAGTAAGGGGTTAAAGGCTCTTCAGAGATTCTTGGGTTTTGCCAATTTTTATCGTAAATTTATTGGTAATTTCTCCGGTATTGTTAAACCATTGACTGATTTGACCAAAAAGGGTTCTGATGTGGTGAACTGGCCTCCTGAGGCAGTCTCTGCGTTTCAGGAACTTAAGCAGAGATTCACTTCTGCTCCTGTTCTATGGCAGCCTGATGTTTCTCTGCCATTTCAGGTGGAGGTTGATGCCTCTGAAATTGGGGCAGGTGCCGTTTTGTCCCAAAGAGATCCTGAGACCTCTAAAAGTAACCCTTGTGCCTTTTTCTCTCGAAAATTTTCTCCAACTGAACGTAATTATGACGTGGGTAATCGGGAGTTATTGGCCATGAAGTGGGCTTTTGAAGACTGGAGACATTGGCTAGAGGGAGCCAAACTTCAGGTGGTGGTCCTCACGGACCATAAGAATCTGGTTTATCTGGAATCAGCCAAGCGACTTAATCCTAGACAGGCCAGGTGGGCCTTGTTTTTCACACGTTTTAATTTTGTGGTTTCCTTTCTTCCTGGCACTAAGAATGTTAAGCCGGTTGCCCTCTCGAGGAGTTTCCTTGCGGACTCTCCTGAGTTATCTGATCCTGCTGTTATTTTGAAAGAGGGTGTAGTTCTTTCCGCCATCTCGCCCAATTTGAGACTAGCTTTGGAAGGGTGTCAGGAGGATAAACCCGAGCGCTGCCCTTTTGGGAAATTGTTTGTCCCAGACCGGTGGAAAAAGAGTGTGATGTCTGAGATTCATTGTTCCGCGTTGGCCGGTCATCCCAGAATTTTTGGTACCAGAGACTTGGTGAGTCGTTCCTTTTGGTGGCCTACTTTGTCTCGTGACATCAGGGAGTTTGTGCAGTCCTGTGGGTTTTGCTCTCGCTCCAAGCCTTGCTCTCGCTCTAGTGGTTTGTTGATGCCATTGCCTGTGCCCAAGAGACCATGGACCCATATCTCTATTGATTTTAGTTCCAACCTCCCTGTTTCTCAGAGAATGACCATTATCTCAGTGATTTGTGATAGGTTTTCCAAGATGATACATCTTGTGCCATTACCTAAGTTGCCTTCCTCCTCT
This sequence comes from Oophaga sylvatica, assembly GCA_033576555.1. NCBI lineage: Eukaryota > Metazoa > Chordata > Amphibia > Anura > Dendrobatidae > Oophaga > Oophaga sylvatica. Next base: position 322,146,595 of record JARQOD010000004.1, read on the forward strand.
GAATTGGTGCCTTTGTTCCTTCAGCACGTGGTTCGGTTACACGGCATTCCTGAGAACATTGTGTCTGACAGAGGAGTCCAGTTTGTTTCCAGATTTTGAATGACTTTTTGTTCTAAACTTGGTGTTCAATTGTCTTTCTCCTCTGCTTTTCATCCTCAGACCAATGGACAAACTGAGAGAACAAACCAGACATTGGAGACTTATCTGAGATGCTTTGTGTCTGCTGATCAAGATGACTGGGTCTCTTTTTTGCCTTTGGCTGAGTTTGCTCTTAATAATAGGGCTAGCTCTGCCACTTTGATATCTCCATTTTTCTGCAATTCCGGGATTCACCCTCGATTTTCTTCGGGACAAACGGAGGCTTCTGTCTGTCCGGGTGTTGACTCTGTTGTGGAGCGTATGCAGCAGATTTGGGACCAGGTAGTGGAGAGGTTGTCCCTCTCTCAGGAGAAGGCCCAGCGGTTTGCCAACTGGCATAGGACTGATGGTCCTCGGTTTAAAGTGGGGGACTTGGTTTGGTTGTTCCTCAAGAAATATCCCTATGAGGGTTGCATCTCCAAAATTTAAGCCCAGGTTCATTGGCCCTTATAAGATCATGGAGATTCTTAATCCTGTTTCCTTCCATTTGCTTCTTCCAGGGACATTTAAGATCCATAACGTGTTCCACAAGTCCTTATTGAAGAGGTTTGTCGAGCCAGTGGTTCCTATGGCTGCGCCTCCTGACCCTGTTTTGGTTGAGGGCAATCTGGAGTATGTGGTTGAGAAAATATTGGATTCTCATTTTTCTAGACAGAAACTCCAGTATTTGGTTAAGTGGAGAGGTTATGGTCAGGAGGACAATTCCTGGGTGTTTGCTTCTGACATCCATGCTAGGAGACTGATCCGTGCCTATCACCGAGCTCATCCTGATCGGCCTGGTTGCACAAGTGAGGGTTCGGTGACCCCTCCTCAAGGGGGGGGTACTGTTATGAATGTGCTAGAGATGGTTTCTGAGCAGAGGCTCCCTCTGGTGGTTACAGACAGTACTGAACCTTTCAGCGAGGAGTGGCAATCTGGGTTCACGGACTGTTCTGATATAAGGGAGGTTCCCTCCCATGATGGTTGCCGGTGATCAATTGTTCTTGTCTCAATTTTGGTTCCTGGTTCATTTGGAAGTTAGCTGGAGTCTTGCCTGCATCTCCTGCTTTCAGATAAGATATTTTTTGCTTTTCTTTTTGTGCTTGCTTTTTGCATTGTTTTCTGCACTTTTGTGGAGGTCAGCCAGGTCCCCTCCTGGGGCCTGAGCTCCTCACAGTTTATCTGCAGCCTGTTATTTGCTCATTTGCTTTTTCCAGTTTTTTCAGCGGCTGCGGCTTGGTTTTTGTTCACACTGAGATCTGATTTAGTGGGTGGCGAGATTGTGTGATCTCAGTATTTTTGTAATCAGAATTGTTGGATTTTTGTAGGGTTTTCTGGGTTGCAGAAAGTAATCTCTCCTGTCCTATCCTATTTAGTCAGCTTGTGGCCCCAGCGTTTGCTCAGTCTATTTTCTGCCTATGTTTGTATTTTCATCTTGTCTAACCGCCATTATATGTTTGGGGGCTTCCTATTTTCTTTGGGGATCTGCTCCGGGGCAGATAGCTTTCATCTTTCTGCCTTTAGGTGTAGTTATCTCTCAGGCTGTGACGAGGCGTATAGGATCAACGTAGGAACGCTCCACGGCTACCTCTAGTTGTGTCGTTAGTTTAGGAATCTGCAACCCATCAGTTACCAACATCTCAGGTGTTCGGCTGCCCTGCTGTTGTTCCTGTCCTCCTCAGCTACCGAAACACAACAGTTGTGTATGTTCTGACTTCTGTAACATAATTTTGGGTGATAATTATTCATACCTATTTGCTTCATAATATATTCATTATCTTCTTCAAGGCATCGGAATATAATGTTGCAAAAGTGAAAGCAAGTTGGTGAACTGTGTGGTAACTCATTGGTGAAAGTAATTGTAATCTTTACTATTTCTACATTTCGTGTGCGGCTAACCACCTCATTGATCTTATTTAGTTTCTTTGGCTAGAAAAGAACAGCTCTATCAAAACCACATGCTTTTCCTATCATTCATCATGCTGGTAAAGTAGAGGTGAGATTAGGGATCTAGATAAAATCTGGGGACTGTAGTCAACATCGCACTGTGAAAAGACCCACTGGGGTCTAGCTATCAATTTGACATACTTTGTGCACAGCTGAATAGAGTTGCGACAAAAAACAGATTTTAATTCAATAACATGTTGGATGGATTGTCTAGTGGAAACACCCATATCATAGAAGTCACATCTACGACCACCATGCTTTCCAATTGACACATCTTGAAATCCAGCCGAAATGTCAAAATCTCTAGCTTCTGTTCTAGAAACCGCAGTGGCTCCTTTTTAATGTCCTCATCCAACAAGTTCAGTATTAGTAGGTGATGGATTGTCAGAATCCGGCCAAAGAACACCAGGCTATGGTAGTTGCGAGTCCTGGCCCCGTGATCTTCCATGTGCTCTTTCTTTAACCATTCCAGTCATGATTTAATCTAGAACATTTCGCTTTCGTAATCCAGAGACAAAGTACAACACTGCCCAAGCATTCACCCTCTGCTCCTCTGATTTTCTATCTGCACAGTAACTGCCTGCAGGCAGAAGATGATGATGGTGGTAGTATTTGGTGCATTTAAGACACAATCATGAAGCAGCCAAAACAATTTAAAACAGAAGTATTTTTAATGCGATACTAAACTGTTCAATATGTGGCCTGTATATTTGTTTTTGACAGCAAAATAGTGTTTAGAACTAGGGTAACACACAGTAAAAACAGTTGAATGGATCCTTCAAATGCCACAATTTGTAGCCCACTGATACATGAGGCGTGTCACGGACATACCACACTTTCAAATATGAGGCCTGTATTTATATTTTTTACAGAAAAATAATCTATAGAAATAGGGTAAGACACAGCAAAAAAAGGAAAATGTAGCCCTGAAATTCCACAATTTTTAGCCTTCAGATAGATCAGGCATCTGACAGAGATACCACACTGTTCAATATGTGGTCTGTATTTTAATTTTTTTTACCCCAAAATAGTGTCTACAAATAGGGTAACAGACAGTAAATACAGTGGAATGTAGCCCTGAAATGCCACCATTTTTAGCCGACAGAAAGATCAGGCATCTGACAGAGATACTACATTGTTCAATATGTGATCAAAAATAATCCCAATACTTACTGGGCACTAGAAATAGTATTGATGAAACATTTATTATAAAACTTATCTTTCCCAAAATGCCCAGGTGTGTATGGATAATTAGTTTCTTTGTAAACTCCAAAAATATTCAACCGCCACAAAAAAAGGAGTTCTATACAAATAAGATTATATATAAAATATATGCTTTATTGTATACAATCAAAAATAAGTTAAAAAAACAATAACAAAGAATTCATAAAATGTAACCCTACCAATTATGGGTTATAATATGGGCCCAGGGCATATGAATACACTGTATCTAAACAATTATTATCTCCTTGTATAACTCAAAAACATATATATAATACCATAGTGATGCCACAATTGCAACAAATTATAAGTGTGAACACGATAAATTATATATATGAACTGCCACGTGCATTATAAACAGAAAAAGACGCATAACAAAAGACAATTATAAATCTTCTTTCTTCATTGGTAATTCATAGTATGTTGTATCCCATCAATATTAATCTGTATTCACTTAATTTCTTGATCAGAGAATATATCAACTTTAAAGAAAAATGCCGGTTATGGAGACACCCTAATAAATAAGGAATAAAAAGAGAAAATTAATAAACATAAAAAATAAAATAAAAAGACTGAAAGTCCCAGATATATACTATCACAGAAAGAGGAATATGATGGAACAACAAAGTCCTCACAAGAAAGGAGCAAAGCTCAACTTTTCGTTTAACCCCATAGGGGTCATAGAGTCAAGATTGACTATCCACTTACACTCAGTTTGAGCTAATAAACGCTTTACATTGCCACCCCTACTCCCACAATGTATCTGGTCAATACCAAAAACTCGTAATCCTGCAGGATCACCATAATGTTGAACACGAAAGTGCCTAGGAAGAGTCTTGAGGGTACTGAGGTCCTCAACTTTTTTGGAGTTGATAATATCCCTCACATGTTCTCTGATTCTAATGCGGAGCTGACGCGAGGTCAACCCCACATATATTTTGGAACAAGGACATGTGGCAAGATATATGACATTGGTACTGCTACAGCTTAAGTAATGTCGTATCACATACGTCTCCTTTCCATTTCATGACTGAAATTGTGTACCTTTAATGAGATTTTTTTGAACACACGCTAAACAATCCCCACATGGAAAAAATTCCCATGTTGGTTGTTTATTATTTGGATTGAGAGGATTAACATTTTTGGCTACATAATGGCTTTGGACCAAAATATCTTTGATACTCTTACCAAGCCTTGCCACAAATTGGGGTCTATCAGAAATAGTCCTGGCCAAACCCGGATCCGTCATAAGTACTGGCCAATGTTTTCCAATAATTTCTTGCATACGACCCCAAAAACAATTGTAGGTAGAAATATAACGAACCTTGGAGTCCGACAAATTTTTTTGTTTTTTGTTGGTAAATAACAATTGATGGCGTTCAGTTTTCTTTGCCCTGATGTACCCATTTTTAATACAGCGGTTACTATAACCACGAGACCTAAACCTATCTCTCAAATCCTCTGATTGTGCCTCAAATTTCTCTTTAGTCGAACAGATCCGCTTCATCCTGAGAAATTGACCAACTGGGATGGCTTTGATAGTATGTGGGTGTGGGAGGACGATGCATTCAATAATGCATTAACAGATGTTTCTTTACGGAAAACATCCGTATGTATCAATCCCCCCCTCACCAACTTCCAACATAACATCCATTACTACAAAAAGATGCCCGGTTACAATCCATATTTCCAGACCCCCCACTACTGTGTTTTAGGCAGCCCCCAAATCTAAGAAGCATCATTGTCAGAAGTTCCCTGTCCTCCCCAACAGCTGCAGGAACCTTGCCTTGCAATCAGAAGAAATGCAAAACCTGTCCATTTATAATGACCACGGACAAGATAAAGATCCCCAACTCACATCAGGACTACAAGATACCAGGTACTTTCAGCTGCATCACATCTAATGTTGTGTACCTAATTATATGTACTAAATGTCCAACTGGGGGTCTGTATGTGGGGGAGACCGGGCAAAAACTGAGAACAAGGATGAATTCTCATCGCCACGCAATAAGAGAAAAAAGAATGGATCTACCTGTGGCAAAACATTTTTGCTCCCCTGATCATAGCATGTCAGATATGAAAATACTGGTACTAAGAAGCAGATTCACATCTCAGAGGCAGAGAAGAATTTGCGAATACAAATTGATGGTGACCTTTGACACTCTTAATGCTGGAATGAACCTGTCACATGGTTTTATGGCCTATTACATCAATTAAGGAATTTACTCCAAATACCCTGTGAAAACATCACAAAACATTACCAGACCCCAATCAGAGGGTAATAAAACTTTCTCTCCTTATCTATGAATTGTTCCAATATTTATGCTCATCCCTCTGCCATAATGACTATTCTGCTTCACGTCACTTGTCTTACCTATTGCATTTTTTCTGTGTTTTTGTGTATAAATATGTGATTCTTCAGATTTTGTATTAGTTCAGCCTGATGAAGAGAACTGAGTAGTCTCGAAAGCTTGCAATTTGTTACCATCTTTTCAGTTAGCCATTAAAAGGTATCAACCACTGAGGACTCTCAACTCTAAATATTTTTCTATCTACTGGCTAACACGGTACGAAGATATACATCTTTACTGTATCAAATCATAGAATCATGAATCATAGAATGGTAGAGTGGAAGGACCTCCTGGCCTCTGGTCCAACCCCTGCTCAAAGCAGGATTCTCTAAATCATCCAGACAGATGTCTAAAATGGAGGATACAGAATGTACCGCATCTTTATGGAACTAAAACCACTTCTGAAGAAACGTGCACAAATGGACAGCGATATTTTTTTCTTATCTAAATGCAAAAAGGAGAATTTAATTCCCAAAGGACTCTGGATTACAAACCCAATTCTTCACACCTACAATACCCATTATGCAAAAAACCTTTGTCACAGGACGTCTGAGAGACTTAGGAACCATCTTTTGCATGTCTGCTACAGCATAAGGAGTAACGTCCAAGGGCAATTTGAAAGCCTAAGGAAAACACTTCCAGAAACCACAGAACAAAAATTACAACAATACTACAACAAACTACGGACCTTTCTGATTCATAACAAAGAAAAGAAACTACACAGACTGCGTCTCAATTCCGGACTCTATACAAACAGATCCAAAACAAAACCTGACAACTCTGACAACCACTCCATTCCAGACACAAAAGCATCTAACTGTGTCATCAATCTCTCGGATTACAAACCCAACAAAGTGGAGCTTGCCGTGCTTTCTAGAGGACTCTCATTTTGTCCCACTAAGGCCCTGGATAAAACTGAACTCTGCAGTGATATGGAACATTTTTTCAGGAGACTGCGCCTGAGGGAATACTTCAATGATACAGAAGATTCAGAAAACACTCGGACTGAAGGAAAAGGGATCTCAACAACCAAGAAGAGGTCAGACTGGACACCTCCTCCTGGACGCAACCCTCATTTGGATAAATATATAGACTCATTCAGATATTTGATAAAATCCACCATCATAGCCACCAACAAGAGACAAGCATCCAACATCAGTGCCCAGGAGAGAAAGGCTATACAGTCTCTGAAAACCAACAAAGAAATCATCATTAAACCTGCTGACAAGGGAGGTGCAATAGTCATGATGAACACATCAGACTATATGAAGGAAGCAAACAGACAACTTACAGACACACGCTACTACAGAAAACTGGAGTCGGACCCTACACAGGACTATTACAAGGAACTAAGCAAGTTGGTATCTTGTCTGTCTGACAAATCCATAAGAGCCGATGACCTGATACCAGAGAGTCCAAGAACAGGGACATTCTACATGCTTCCCAAAATCCACAAAGCTGGGAATCCAGGGAGGCCGATTATTTCATGTGTGGACTCCCTTACTGAGCAGGTATCTGGATGGGTAGAGGGCATTCTTAAACCTCTGGTAAAGGATACACCAGCTACATTCAGGACACAACTGACCTACTGAATAAACTAGCAGCAATAGGTCCTCTACCAGAAGGAACCATCCTGGCCACCATGGATGTGGAATCCTTGTACTCTAATATCCCACACCAGGATGGATTAAATGCCTGCAAAGACTTCATGAAAAACACAGAGAATGATGCTGATTCTGTGGTGAAACTCACAAAATTCATCCTCACCCACAATTACTTTGAATTTGACAACAAGATCTATTTACAGGAGACTGGCACAGCGATGGGAAGTAAAATGGCTCCACAGTATGCAAATCTTTTCATGGCCAAGCTTGAAAGCGACTTTCTGTCCTCATGTCCAACCAGGCCTCGGGCCTACTACCGCTACATTGATGACATTTTAATCATCTGGACGGAGTCTGAGCAACAGCTAAAGACGTTCCACGAACAGTTCAATCAATTTCATCCCACCATCAACTTAACACTTAACTACTCCAGCACTGAAATTAACTTTTTGGACACCATCATTAAACTGAAGGACAATGAAATAGAGACATCCCTGTATCAGAAGCCAATCGACCGTCCAACATACCTTAAATGGGACAGTTTCCATCCAAAACACATAAAAAACTCTATTGTCTACAGCCAAGCCATCAGATACAACCGTATATGTTCCAACCCCATGGATAGAGATGAACACCTTGGTCGCCTTAGAAAGACCTTTTTAAATCAGGGCTACCATTCAAGAACAATTGAAAACCAAATTACAAGAGCCACCAGAATATCAAGGGATCACCTGCTACATTACAAAGCTAAAGAAGAAAATAACCGGGTGCCTTTAGTGGTCACCTACAATCCAAATCTGGAGGTGCTAAGGGGAGCTGCACGGAAACTACAACCTTTACTACAAAAAGATGCCCGGTTACAATCCATATTTCCAGACCCCCCATACTGTGTTTTAGGCAGCCCCCAAATCTAAGAAGCATCATTGTCAGAAGTTCCCTGTCCTCCCCAACAGCTGCAGGAACCTTGCCTTGCAATAAGAAGAAATGCAAAACCTGTCCATTTATAATGACCACGGACAAGATAAAGATCCCCAACTCACATCAGGACTACAAGATACCAGGTACTTTCAGCTGCATCACATCTAATGTTGTGTACCTAATTATATGTACTAAATGTCCAACTGGGGGTCTGTATGTGGGGGAACCGGGCAAAAACTGAGAACAAGGATGAATTCTCATCGCCACGCAATAAGAGAAAAAAGAATGGATCTACCTGTGGCAAAACATTTTTGCTCCCCTGATCATAGCATGTCAGATATGAAAATACTGGTACTAAGAAGCAGATTCACATCTCAGAGGCAGAGAAGAATTTGCGAATACAAATTGATGGTGACCTTTGACACTCTTAATGCTGGAATGAACCTGTCACATGGTTTTATGGCCTATTACATCAATTAAGGAATTTACTCCAAATACCCTGTGAAAACATCACAAAACATTACCAGACCCCAATCAGAGGGTAATAAAACTTTCTCTCCTTATCTATGAATTGTTCCAATATTTATGCTCATCCCTCTGCCATAATGACTATTCTGCTTCACGTCACTTGTCTTACCTATTGCATTTTTTCTGTGTTTTTGTGTATAAATATGTGATTCTTCAGATTTTGTATTAGTTCAGCCTGATGAAGAGACCTGAGTAGTCTCGAAAGCTTGCAATTTGTTACCATCTTTTCAGTTAGCCATTAAAAGGTATCAACCACTGAGGACTCTCAACTCTAAATATTTTTCTATCTACTGGCTAACACGGTACGAAGATATACATCTTTACTGTATCAAAATGGAGGATACCAGAATGTACCGCATCTTTATGGAACTAAAACCACTTCTGAAGAAACGTGCACAAATGGACAGCGATATTTTTTCTTATCTAAATGCAAAAAGGAGAATTTAATTCCCAAAGGACTCTGGATTACAAACCCAATTCTTCACACCTACAATACCCATTATGCAAAAAACCTTTGTCACAGGACGTCTGAGAGACTTAGGAACCATCTTTTGCATGTCTGCTACAGCATAAGGAGTAACGTCCAAGGGCAATTTGAAAGCCTAAGGAAAACACTTCCAGAAACCACAGAACAAAAATTACAACAATACTACAACAAACTACGGACCTTTCTGATTCATAACAAAGAAAAGAAACTACACAGACTGCGTCTCAATTCCGGACTCTATACAAACAGATCCAAAACAAAACCTGACAACTCTGACAACCACTCCATTCCAGACACAAAAGCATCTAACTGTGTCATCAATCTCTCGGATTACAAACCCAACAAAGTGGAGCTTGCCGTGCTTTCTAGAGGACTCTCATTTTGTCCCACTAAGGCCCTGGATAAAACTGAACTCTGCAGTGATATGGAACATTTTTTCAGGAGACTGCGCCTGAGGGAATACTTCAATGATACAGAAGATTCAGAAAACACTCGGACTGAAGGAAAAGGGATCTCAACAACCAAGAAGAGGTCAGACTGGACACCTCCTCCTGGACGCAACCCTCATTTGGATAAATATATAGACTCATTCAGATATTTGATAAAATCCACCATCATAGCCACCAACAAGAGACAAGCATCCAACATCAGTGCCCAGGAGAGAAAGGCTATACAGTCTCTGAAAACCAACAAAGAAATCATCATTAAACCTGCTGACAAGGGAGGTGCAATAGTCATGATGAACACATCAGACTATATGAAGGAAGCAAACAGACAACTTACAGACACACGCTACTACAGAAAACTGGAGTCGGACCCTACACAGGACTATTACAAGGAACTAAGCAAGTTGGTATCTTGTCTGTCTGACAAATCCATAAGAGCCGATGACCTGATACCAGAGAGTCCAAGAACAGGGACATTCTACATGCTTCCCAAAATCCACAAAGCTGGGAATCCAGGGAGGCCGATTATTTCATGTGTGGACTCCCTTACTGAGCAGGTATCTGGATGGGTAGAGGGCATTCTTAAACCTCTGGTAAAGGATACACCCAGCTACATTCAGGACACAACTGACCTACTGAATAAACTAGCAGCAATAGGTCCTCTACCAGAAGGAACCATCCTGGCCACCATGGATGTGGAATCCTTGTACTCTAATATCCCACACCAGGATGGATTAAATGCCTGCAAAGACTTCATGAAAAACACAGAGAATGATGCTGATTCTGTGGTGAAACTCACAAAATTCATCCTCACCCACAATTACTTTGAATTTGACAACAAGATCTATTTACAGGAGACTGGCACAGCGATGGGAAGTAAAATGGCTCCACAGTATGCAAATCTTTTCATGGCCAAGCTTGAAAGCGACTTTCTGTCCTCATGTCCAACCAGGCCTCGGGCCTACTACCGCTACATTGATGACATTTTAATCATCTGGACGGAGTCTGAGCAACAGCTAAAGACGTTCCACGAACAGTTCAATCAATTTCATCCCACCATCAACTTAACACTTAACTACTCCAGCACTGAAATTAACTTTTTGGACACCATCATTAAACTGAAGGACAATGAAATAGAGACATCCCTGTATCAGAAGCCAATCGACCGTCCAACATACCTTAAATGGGACAGTTTCCATCCAAAACACATAAAAAACTCTATTGTCTACAGCCAAGCCATCAGATACAACCGTATATGTTCCAACCCCATGGATAGAGATGAACACCTTGGTCGCCTTAGAAAGACCTTTTTAAATCAGGGCTACCATCCAAGAACAATTGAAAACCAAATTACAAGAGCCACCAGAATATCAAGGGATCACCTGCTACATTACAAAGCTAAAGAAGAAAATAACCGGGTGCCTTTAGTGGTCACCTACAATCCAAATCTGGAGGTGCTAAGGGGAGCTGCACGGAAACTACAACCTTTACTACAAAAAGATGCCCGGTTACAATCCATATTTCCAGACCCCCACTACTGTGTTTTAGGCAGCCCCCAAATCTAAGAAGCATCATTGTCAGAAGTTCCCTGTCCTCCCCAACAGCTGCAGGAACCTTGCCTTGCAATCAGAAGAAATGCAAAACCTGTCCATTTATAATGACCACGGACAAGATAAAGATCCCCAACTCACATCAGGACTACAAGATACCAGGTACTTTCAGCTGCATCACATCTAATGTTGTGTACCTAATTATATGTACTAAATGTCCAACTGGGGGTCTGTATGTGGGGGAGACCGGGCAAAAACTGAGAACAAGGATGAATTCTCATCGCCACGCAATAAGAGAAAAAAGAATGGATCTACCTGTGGCAAAACATTTTTGCTCCCCTGATCATAGCATGTCAGATATGAAAATACTGGTACTAAGAAGCAGATTCACATCTCAGAGGCAGAGAAGAATTTGCGAATACAAATTGATGGTGACCTTTGACACTCTTAATGCTGGAATGAACCTGTCACAGGGTTTTATGGCCTATTACATCAATTAAGGAATTTACTCCAAATACCCTGTGAAAACATCACAAAACATTACCAGACCCCAATCAGAGGGTAATAAAACTTTCTCTCCTTATCTATGAATTGTTCCAATATTTATGCTCATCCCTCTGCCATAATGACTATTCTGCTTCACGTCACTTGTCTTACCTATTGCATTTTTTCTGTGTTTTTGTGTATAAATATGTGATTCTTCAGATTTTGTATTAGTTCAGCCTGATGAAGAGACCTGAGTAGTCTCGAAAGCTTGCAATTTGTTACCATCTTTTCAGTTAGCCATTAAAAGGTATCAACCACTGAGGACTCTCAACTCTAAATATTTTTCTAACATAACATCCAAAAATTCAATTCTTCTTTGGTGAGCTTTATATGTCAATCTGATATTCAGTGAATTGCAGTTGAGCTGATCAATGAACTTCGAAATATCTGACTCACTGGCGTGGCAGAAAATAAAGAAAATGTCATCAATATACCTATGCCATGGAAAACATTGGCCAGTACTTATGACGGATCCGGGTTTGGCCAGGACTATTTCTGATAGACCCCAATTTGTGGCAAGGCGTGGTAAGAGTATCAAAGATATTTTGGTCCAAAGCCATTATGTAGCCAAAAATGTTAATCCTCTCAATCCAAATAATAAACAACCAACATGGGGATTTTTTCCATGTGGGGATTGTTTAGCGTGTGTTCGAAAAAATCTCATTAAAGGTACACAATTTCAGTCATCAAATGGAAAGGAGACGTATGTGATACGACATCACTTAAGCTGTAGCAGTACCAATGTCATATATCTTGCCACATGTCCTTGTTCCAAAATATATGTGGGGTTGACCTCGCGTCAGCTCCGCATCAGAATCAGAGAACATGTGAGGGATATTATCAACTCCAAAAAAGTTGAGGACCTCAGTACCCTCAAGACTCTTCCTAGGCACTTTCGTGTTCAACATAATGGTGATCCTGCAGGATTACGAGTTTTTGGTATTGACTAGATACATTGTGGGAGTAGGGGTGGCAATGTAAAGCGTTTATTAGCTCAAACTGAGTGTAAGTGGATAGTCAATCTTGACTCTATGACCCCTATGGGGTTAAACGAAAAGTTGAGCTTTGCTCCTTTCTTGTGAGGACTTTGTTGTTCCATCATATTCCTCTTTCTGTGATAGTATATATCTGGGAACTTTCAGTCTTTTTATTTTATTTTTTATGTTTATTAATTTTCTCTTTTTATTCCTTATTTATTAGGGTGTCTCCATAACCGGCATTTTTCTTTAAAGTTGATATATTCTCTGATCAAGAAATTAAGTGAATACAGATTAATATTGATGGGATACAACATACTATGAATTACCAATGAAGAAAGAAGATTTATAATTGTCTTTTGTTATTATATTATTATTATATTGTTATTATAATTGTCACTTGTTATACGTTTTTTTCTGTTTATAATATATATAATTATTCTATATGTATAGTTTATGCATTGTTCACATTATATTATATATTATTACTTATATTTTTGTATATTCTTTGCACTATTGCACTTTACTGCTGATACTGATACGATATACTTATATAGACTATGTCTTAGGTGGTACTTTATCTTATCATTGGTGGTATGTGGTTATTTGTTATAATATATGGTTATTTTCGTCCAAATATATATGAATAATATGGATAGTTTACATTTCGGTAGCGTGACGCATGCGCTCTAGGCTCGCTGTGAGATCACCGCTATCTCGGCTTCAATATTCTAGTGCGCATGTCCAATGACGTCAATAGGGGATTTCCCCATGACATGCGCACTCGATGAAGGCTGGGAGGCGGCGTCACTTCCTCCAGCGATGACATGGAGACGCATGCGCAGCTTGAGAACGCTACACAATTAGGTGGGTATAAAATGCCGGCTCGGGTGACACTCTGTACACCCTTCGATAAAGCTTATGCGAAACGTACGTCAGGGGTAACGTTTGGACCCTCGGCACTTGGGCGCTGTACTGCACTCTTATGGGTAAGCACTGTGGCACTTTATTTTAATTTGATACTCTAAGCGATTTTTTTTCTTCTGAACCAATCACGTGTTTTTGATTAATTAGCACTGGCGTTTTTCAGTTTTCTCATTATATATCACAGGCACGTATATGTATATTGTTGTTGCACGTGGCAGTTCATATATATAATTTATCGTGTTCACACTTATAATTTGTTGCAATTGTGGCATCACTATGGTATTATATATATGTTTTTGAGTTATACAAGGAGATAATAATTGTTTAGATACAGTGTATCCATATGCCCTGGGCCCATATTATAACCCATAATTGGTAGGGTTACATTTTATGAATTCTTTGTTATTGGTTTTTTAACTTATTTTTGATTGTATACAATAAAGCATATATTTTATATATAATCTTATTTGTATAGAACTCCTTTTTTTGTGGTGGTTGAATTGTTCAATATGTGGCCTGTATTTTTAAATTTTATACCCTAAGATAGTGTATAAACCTAGGGTAACAGACAGCAAATACAGTAGAATGGAGGACAGAAATGCCACAATTTGTAGCCCATAGATACATGAGGCATGTCACGGAGATACCACACTGTCAAATATGTGGCCTGTATTTATATTTTTTACAGAAAATAGTCTATAGAAATAGGGTAAGACACAGCAAAAAAAGGCATCTGATGGAGTTACCACACTTTTCAATATGTGGTCTTTATTTTAAAATTTTGTACCCCAAAATAGTGTATGCAAATAGGGTAACAGACAGCAAATACAGTGGAATGTAGCCCTGAATTGCCACTATTTTTAGCCAACAGATAGATCAGGCATCTGACAGAGATACCACACTATTCAATATGTGGCCTGTATTTTTTAATTTTTTACCCCAAAAATAGTGTATAGAAATAGGGTAAGACACAGCAAAAAAAGGGGAATGTATCCCTGAAATGCCACAATTTGTAACCCACAGACAGATAAGGCATCTGACGTAGAGAGCCCACTTTCAAATATCTGCCCTTTATTTTTTTTTGGGGGGGGGCAGCAAAACTGTGTCAATAAGTAGGGTAGCCTATGACACCCAAAACATTTTTTTAAGGAGGCCTGAAATGGCAAAATTTTTTGCACAATGATATGTGGTCCATGTGGCGGACAAAACCAAGTGTAAAATATCTGCCCTGTAGCTAAATATTTTTTGGGCAGCTAAATATTTTTTCGGCAACAAAATGTTGTCAAAAATTTTATAATACACTCCAAAAACATTGTACAGTACCACAAAAAATGGCAGATTTTTCTGCGCAATCAGATGTCAGGCCTGGGATAAGCAAACCCGTTTAAAATAGCTGCATTTTCACGCTGTACTATGAAAAGGATCTGGCTGCTATTCTGCAGTGTCAACAATCAAATAAAGAAAAAAAAAAAGGGGTTCTGGATTGCTTTGTAAAAAAATAATCAGGATTAAGATGCAAAAAAAATTGCTGCCCACTGATACCTAGATCTGTGTATATACTGTCAATATATGTATTAGGCAGCAGCAGACAGTAATGGAATGTACCCTCTTGATGTATGCCACATAAAAAGCCTGTCTGCTACTGAGATCTATATACCCAAATACAGTGCGTGCATGCCTTGCACTGATATGTATATAAGCACATACACTCCCTGCCTACCTAGCAGTGCAATCTATATAACCCGTAATTAGTCCTTAGAAGGACTGTTGATTAAGCTGGATTTGTGTATTCTTTGATGATATACCTACACTACCTTCTAAACCCCCAAATCTGACCCTATCTCGGCAGCAGCTCTCCCTACACTCGCTAATTCCGGAGCAGACTGTGCCGAGCATGGCGGCGCCCGGTCTCTTATACACCTGGTGATGGCCAACCAATCACTGTAATACCACAACAAAGATGGCTGCGGCATTATAGTGCGTGGCAGTCAATCCCTGCATGTTTATTGGTGCTCTAAAGAGCACCAAAATTGCAGGGCGTGCACCAGAAATCTCACCGAGCAAACACAGAAATGCTCGGTGCTCACCGAGTACCGCGAATACAGCTATGCTCGGGCGAGTAACGAGTATTACCAAGCACGGTCACTCATTTAGTAGTGATGAGCGAATTTGTTCAGAAAACGGTCGCCAAACATAAATTCGGCACGAATATGGCACATTCGGATTCGTGATCGGAAACACAGCAAAATTTAATAAAATCGGAAAAAAATCTGTAACAATCTATAAAAGCGTAAGAAAATATTTGTGTTGCCACAAAATTATTTTCAGCACTTTAGCATCAATAAGGGTGGTGTATCATGAGCGTTTGGCAAGTGTTTGATGAGGGAGGGGGTTTGCAGAGCTCAGAGGCGTGGTGTTCTTGTAAACAGTCATTTTTTTTTCCCCAAACTTCATGTGTGCACTTTGCAGCTAGCCAATCAGGCACAGGAAGCACCCACAATGTCCTGACACAACAGCTTGTGTCATTGGCTGATGAAGTCACATGTCCCTCTCCATATAAATAGCAGACATCTTGTTTTAGCACCATTTTGACACTGTTACAGCGCAGAGTGGCTGCTCCTGATGCTGACACTGTTAGCAGCAAGATTTTAGCTTGTTAGCAAGGCAGTTGTAGAACAGTCAGATACTGTAGCTAGCTACTGTCCAGTGTAGCTGCTAAATTGACTTCCAGCATTTTTTTTTGGCCACAGACAAAGCCAGCAGGGCCCATGTCCTACAAGTGTGTTGTGCACTGCTTCTATTGTGCTCCATGCAAAAGTATAGCATTCTAAATAATATTTTTTTAGTAGCTAAATGTGAAACAGCCTGCTGTCTCCCAACTTGTCATTTTGTGCTGTGGTGATGTGAAACCGTCCGCAGACCTAAGGCACATTAAAAAAAATATATAATTTTTCAGTTGCAAAAAGTAAGACAACCCACCTTATCACACATTGTCATTTTGCTGGGTTTTAATTAAGCTGTAGAGGCCTGATACAGAGGCCACCACAAATCCTTCTGTTCCTAATGTCATACAGTAGAAGACCTGACTTTCAAATAGTTTGAAGCACCTAGTAGGTTATAGAGGCCTGATCAATAGGCCACAAAAAATTCTTCTGTTCCTAGTGTCATACATTAGGGGATCTAACTTTCAAATAATTTGCAGAATCTAGTGTGTTATATAGGCCTGATACAGAGGCCACAAAAAATTCTTCTGTTCCTAGTGTCATACAGTAGGGAACAACTCACATTCAAATAGTTTGCATCTAGTGTGTTATAGAGGCCTGATCCATAGGCCACAGAAAAATTCTTCTGTTCCTAATGTCATACAGTAAGGGACCTGACTTTCAAACAGTTTGAAGCATCTATTGTGTTATAGAGGCCTGATCCATTGGCCACAAAAATTCTCCTGTTCCTTGTGTTATACAGTAGGGGACCTGACTTTCATATAGTTTGTAGCATCTAGTGTGTTACAGAATCCTGATACACAGGCCACAAAAAAAATCTTCTGTTCTTAGAGTCATACAGTAGGGGACATCTCACATTCAAATAGTTTGCAGCATCTAGTGTGTTATAGAGGCCTGATCCATAGGCCACTAAGAAATCCTTCCATTCCTAGTGTCATAAGTAGGAAACCTAACTTTCAAATAGTTTGTAGCATTTAGTGTGTTATAGAATGCCTGTTCCATAGGCCACAAAAAATTCTTCTGTTCCTAGTGTCATACAGTAGGGGACCTGACTTTCAAATAGTTTGTAGCATCTAGTGTGTTATAGAGGCCTGATACAGAGACCACCAAAAAAATATTCTGTTCCTAGTGTCATACAGTAGGGGACTACTCACAATCAAATAGTTTGTAGCATCTAGTGTGAATATAGAGGCCTGATATATAGGCCACACAAATTCTTCTGTTCCTTGTGTCATACAGTATGGGACCTGACTTTCAAATAGTTTGTAGCATCTAGGGTGCTATAAAGGTCTGATACAGAGGCCACAAAAAATTCTTCTGTTCCTAGTGTCATACAGTAGGGGACCAGACTTTCAAATAGTTTGTTGCTTCTAGTGTGTTATAGAGGCATGATCCATAGGCCATAAAAAATTCTTCTGTTCCTAGTATCATACAGTAAGGGACATCTCACATTCAAATAGTTTGTATCATCTAGTGCTTTATAGAGGCCTGATCCATAGGCCACAAAAAATTCTTCTGTTCCTAGTGTCATACAGTAAGGGACATCTCACATTCAAATAGTTTGTATGATCTAGTGCGTTATAGAGGCCTGATCCATAGGCCACAAAAAAATTCTTCTGTTCCTAGAATCATACAGTAGGGGACCTGACTTTCAAATAGTTTGTAGCATCTAGTTTGTTATAGAGGCCTGATACAGAGGCCACAAAAGAATTCTTCTGTTCTTAGTGTCATACAGTAGAGGACCGGACTTTCAAATTGTTTGCAGCATATCTTCTTTGTCATACAGGCCTCATCCAAACTCAAACAATTCTTTTTTCTGTGACTAACACGATACAGCACAACATATTTCAACTTGGAATTTACTGTTGCTGAAATTCAGCTGTATGAAGAGGTGGTGTATAGTTTACAATCTAATTTTTGGTTGCTAAAACTGTGCTCTTACCACACAATCTGAGCAACATGACTGGGAAAAAGCAAGGCCTTGGTGGAAGGGGAATTAGGCTTGGTGCTCAAGGTGTACATGGGGTAGGTGGTAATGTTTGTGAAAGCACTAGTGAACCAAAGTAACTTCCTATGCAAAGACAACAGACAACTTCTGTTACTGGACGAGCTACTCCACTACCTTTCTTTGGCAGATGCACAGTGGTACGCCTGGTCGATGATGCCCATAAAGAGCATGTGCTTGAGTGTAAGGCAAGCCCAGCTTCAAGTGGCTTCTCCTCCTCTTCCTCCATCTCAACATCACACCCAGTACAATCCACAGAGTTGGCACTCAAATTCCACTTCCTTTCCTCCTCGTTCCAACTCTCCAACCATACAACTGATTGTACGGAACCACAGATGGTTGAGTCTTAAGAGCTGTTCACACATTCTATTCCATGGTCATCAGAAGTGTACTCAAATAGAGTCAAAGGAGGAAATATGCACCGATGCCCCAAATTTTTTTAGCTTGTATCCGGGGCAGGACGAAGTGCGGTCCGAACAGCATCCTGACCCTCATCATCAGATGTTAACCTCTGGGGGGAGGTGATCCTGATGAAACTAAGATAGCTGAGGCTCACGCAGACTGTACTGTGCTGTCAGGGCAGGAAGAGGAGGAGGGTTACTCCAAGGGCAAGGAATGTGATAACACAGAGGATGATGATGATGACGTGCTAGATCCCAGTTAGTGTGAACATAGAGGCACACAGCTAAGTAGGTCATCTGAGGAGGAAAACGAGATTACATTGTGTCGTATATCACAGACATGAAGTGATGCAGCCACTACGAGCAATGCATCCACAGACACAACTGTGCCTGTGACCAGCAGCATCCACGGGTCTGAAGCTCGCAGGGGAGGCATAGGTTGCCTAACCTGGGTCTTTTTTGACACTGCAAAGGATGAGCCAACTCTCATAATCTGCCAACTTTGCAAAAAAACTGAGTCAAGGTAAAGACTGCAATAATTTGAATACTACGATCATGTATGAACCTTCACATGCGCAATCAACATGCTTTACTGTGGGAATCCCACTGTGCAAAAATGGGGACCAGCGGACCTCAGCAACCATCAGCTGCCCCATCAATCGCATCTGCTGCTTCTTCCTCCTCCTGTCTTACCGTGTCAACTATTGAGATGCAGGTCTTCGACTGCAGAACCTCGGGATATTTACCCGCTCCAGTCACGCTGACTGACAGCCCGCCATCAGCTGTAATGGAAGAGGACATGGCTGCTGTTTTTGACAGATCTCAGAGAACGAGCACACCATAAGTTTCTCAATACACCATAACATCTCTGCCTGCACCTCTCTCACATTCTAGCAGTTTGTCCTGTTCACCGTACTCTGCCCTCTCTCAGCACTGCAGCCAACCCACACTTCTGCAGTTGTGGTCATGTAAACGATTGTTTCCTCCTATGCATGACAAAGCTAAGAGGTTGAACTCCACCATCTCCAATCTGTTGGCCATGGAAATGCTGCCTTTCTGCCTGGTAGATATAGATGGTTTCTGAAAGTTGATGGCTCTCGCAGTCCCCCATTACCAATTGCCCAGTTGCCATTACTTTTCTAAGAAAGCTGTGCCTGCGGTACACCAGCATGTCGCAGACAACATTACCCATTCCTTGATAAAATCTCTGTCTGCCAGGGTGCATTTCACCACAACCACTTGGACGAGAAAGCATTGCCAAGGGCGCTACATCTCGCTGACTGGGCACTGGGTGACTTTGGTGGCTGTGAGGACAGGCATTGCACCACAAGTCTTGGAATCCCCAAGGCTTGCAGGACAAACCTCTACATTTAACACTTCCTCCACTGCTTCTGCCTCCTCTATCTTCTCTAGGGCCTCCACCTGGCCCTTAAACTCTGCCTTAAGGAGACACGCGTTCCAACAGTGCAGAGTGAATCCCCATCACCTCTGTACTGCGCAGCCAGGGCTCACCACAATCAGGCAGTATTAAAATTGATATGCCTAGGAGATCGCAGTCATACAGCTGAAGAGTTGTGGACAGCTCTCCAGGCTGAGTTTGATCAATGGCTGTCTCCGCTGAACCTGCATCCAGGGAAGGCTGTGTCCGATAATAGTGCAAACCTGTTGGCGGCCCTACGGTGAGGCAAGCTCACACACATGCCTTGCATATCTCATGTCCTCAACCTGGTGGTGCAGCATTTTCTCTGCCACTATCCTGGCCTGGGTGAGGTTCTCCAGAAAGCATGTAAGCTGTGTGCTCATTTCCGCCGTTTGCACCCCTCTGGTCATTGACTTTTATCGATACAGCGGTCTTTGTCCATGCCAGTTAACAGGTTGATATGCGATGTGCTGACACGGTGGAATTCCACTCTTCACATGTTGCAGCGAATGTGGCATTAGCAATGAGCCCTGACAAAGTATGTCATGTCGTATAGCCTGCGGTTAACGCTGACGACGCCATCATCAGCATCACTATTCCAGTCTTCTATATGCTGTAGCAGACTTTGAATAGCCTGTGGGAGGAGATGGTGGTCCCAGAAGAAGAGGAGGAAGCAAAGGAGGATGCATAAGGGATATGTAGGGATTCGCTCTGGTAGGCAGAGGCCGGGCCGCAGTAATGAGGCAACACACAGGCATTAAGTCCAAAAATCAACGGTTTACTGTCTTTTAAGACCAGGTAACAAAACATCACAAAACATAAATGCATTCCAGCTTGGAAAATTACTGTTTCCAGACTCACCCTTGCATGGGACGGGCTTGACTAAGCGGCTGCAGGCCAGCAGGGACCGCCAGGTGCCATTCCCGGGTGGTCTGGAGGCACTTCCGGTGCTCACTGATACGCTGTAATGAAAAGTCACACTTCCAGGCTGACTCCAGCCAAGTTCCTCAACAGAACCACGTGGTTCTCAGTGTGGGACCGTCACAGGCTCCGCACACACATGTGTCCTGTCCAGGTACTATTCAGGACCCCCATCCAACACCCGGCCACCAAGTTCCAAGTCTCACCACGTGCTTCCAAGAATCCGATCCTAACCAGGATCTTCCAACACCGACAGACCTTCCAGGAACCTTCCAGGCAGCCCAATGCAGGACACACGCTCCACAGACTCCAAGTCAATCTCAGAGACTCCTCAGTCTCCAACACATTCTCCTCACCATGTGCCAAACACTGTCTTTCATACCTGTAGCCACTCCCCAAGCCAAGGTATGAGGCACATGGTCTGGTCACCTGTTCATGACCTCATCACAGGTCCTTCACAACACCTACAATCACCAGATTGCAACATTCATTCTCCCACCACCACTGGATGGTGTATGTGTGGTTAGCAAGTACCACCCAGCTCACAAGCTAACCCTGTAGGTTCACACTTAACCATAATCAGAACTCTTATGGGACTACAAGTCCCAGAACAACATTACTGACCTACAGCACAGAATAGCTCTGCGACACATACTTTCCATTTCGCACCATACCAGGGACTGGTTTCCCATCCATCTCATGCCTCCATGCATAATTTGAGCAACTTATACAGCGCCCCCTAGGTGCCACATTAGTCACTACACCACACATACCATTGTCTCTAAGTTAAAGACTGTCATCACATAGATGGGTGCCAAGGGAAGGTGGATGTCATGTATAGTGTACAGTTCCTATAGCGTCTTGTGCTTGGGTGCGAGGAAACACAGGAGACATAGGTTGAAATGAAATGACTTGTATTACTTCATACAAGCATGCTGAAAAGTTCACACAGTTTGCAGGAACAGCGACAGGAGACACAGCAGGCCAGAGTAACTTCAAGCACTACAATAAATCTCCAAAGCAGGTTCAGGATCTCTTCTCTGTACCGTAATTCCTCTGCAAACATGGATCACCAAACAGCAGGTTTCCAGAGTCCAAAAGTGTTCCAAGGTTCCTCAGTAGGGAATAGCTGGAGTACAAGTCCAAGGCTTCCAGGAGTCAGGTCACAGACTGACTGAGGCTTGATTCAGGAGCACTGTTTGTTCAGCTGAGGCTGCTTAAGAAGCAAGAGGGAAGAATCAGGGCGGGAACATGAAAACTGGAAACTCCATATTAACTGAGGGCAAGAGCTGCAGAAAGACAGAAAGCAAAATGGCCGACGGAAAACTGAGTTTCAAGGAACATGTCAACAGAGACAAAGAACCTTACATTACTCCCCCTTAGGGACAACCTCCGGATGACCTCAGACCAGGCTTGTCAGGGTACCTCTGATGAAACTGGCGGAATAGGCGAGGAGCATTTACATTATTGACTGGTTCCCATGATTGTCCTCCACTGGGTAGCCCTGCCATTTAATCAAATATTGCAACTGATTTCTGTACAACCTGAAATCTAGAATCCTTTCCACCATAAATTCTTCCTGACCATTGACCAGCACTGGGTCAGGGCAAGGAGAAGAACGTCCAGGAAACGTATTGGGTGTTGCAGCCTTTAGTAGGGATACATGAAAGACAGGGTGGATTCTCATAGTTCTGGGCAGTTGAAGACGACAAGCAACAGCACTTATAATCTTATTGATCTTATAAGGTCCAATGTACTTATGTCCCAATTTAGACGATGGAATCTTTAATTTAAGATTTCTGGTTGACAGCCAGACCAAATCTCCTACCTTGAAAGCTGGTGCAGGTTTACGAAATTTATCTGCTGCTTTCTTGTACCTTTCCTGAGCCAATTCTAGATTTTCCTTTAGAAGATCCATATTCTTTTGTAAAGAAGTGATTCTTTCAGCCACTGCCGGCAAGGGCGTATCTAGGGGAAATCGAGGAAGAATGTTAGGATGATAACCTAGATTGGAGTAAAAAGGAGACTGCTTAGTGGAGGCGCTCTGAGAGTTGTTATAAGAGAACTCAGCCAGTGGAAGTAGATCCACCCAATCATCCTGTAGGTGGCAGATAAAACAGCGTAGATATTGCTCCAGGGTCTGATTGGTTCGTTCTGTCTGTCCATTAGTCTGGGGATGAAAAGCAGAAGAAAGGTTTACTTTAATGTCCAATGCTGCACAGAAATTTTGCCAAAACCTTGAAGTGAATTGCACCCCTCGATCCAAATGACCTCATCCGGTACTCCATGTAAGCGAAACACATTCTTAATCATCAAGTCTGATGTCTGTTTTGCAGTGGGTAAGCCGACACAAGGGATAAAATGAGCTGCCTTTGTTAGACGGTCAACCACCACTAGAATGGTGTTCTTCCCTTGAGAGGTTGGTAACTCCACAATGAAGTCCATAGAAATGGATCCCCACGGGCGGGACGGGGTGAGAAGAGGTTGCAACAGACCAGTTGGTGAGGAGCGAGGTGTTTTGCATCTTGCACAGACTTCACATGAAGTGACATAGTTTAAGACATCTTTCCTGTAAGTGGGCCACCAAAAGAAACGAGAAAGAAATTCTTGTGTCTTTAGAATTCCCCTATGCCCGGCAATCTTGGAATCGTGGATGAGTTGCAATACTCTCAATCTGACTGTTTCAGGTATATACAGACGTTGTCCCTGAATCCACACACCATTCTTAAAGACAAGACTTACGTCCCTTGGGGGTTGAGCCAACAAAGAATCCGCATGGTTTGCTTCCTTGATGTCCTTAAGTAGGTCTTGATTATGAATCACTCCCAGGAATCTAGAGTCAGGAAGAATAGTCTTAGGAGGAGTAAGTGGACGTGTCTCTGCTGAATGAATCCTAGAGAGTGCATCAGCCTTTCCATTGCGCGATCCTGGTCTATAAGAAATGACAAAATTAAATTGGTTTAGGAAAAGATTCCAGCGAGCCTGGCGAGGAGTCAGGCACTTAGCCGACCTGATAAATTCAAGGTTACGATGGTCTGTCAGGACGACTATTTGCTGTGCATCTCCCTGAAGAAGGTGTCTCCATTCCTTGAAGGCGGCAATAATGGCCAACAATTTTCTATTGCCCACATCGTAGTTCCTCTCAGCCGAAGACAACTGCTGGGAAAAGAAGGCACAGGGATGCAAGACATTCTTCTCACCTGTTCTCTGAGAGAGTATAGCTCCAACGGCACAGTCTGAAGCATCCACCTCTATTATGAAGGCAAGCTCGGGGTTGGGATGTACTAAGATAGGTGCGGTGGTAAATTTATCCTTTAAACAGGAAAATGCTTCCTGAGCTTGCGGGGTCCAGGAGAACCTAGACTGTTTCCGGGTAAGTTGGGTGATAGGTGACACTACCTCAGAAAAATTCTTAATGAAAGTCTATAGAAGTTGGCAAACCCGATGAAACGCTGCACCTCCTTCACATTTCTAGGAATTGGCCAATCCTTGATGGCTTGGGTCTTGCTTCCATCCATACTAATCCCTTGCGTAGATAGTACATACCCCAGAAATTGAATTTCGGTCCTATGGAATTCACATTTTTCAAGTTTGATGTAGAGATGGTTTTGTCTTAGGCGTTCTAAGACCATTCTCACATGTCCATGATGTTCCTCTGTGGAGTTAGAAAAAATTAGAATATCATCCAGATAAATCACCACAAATGTATCTAGGAGATCCCTGAAGATATCATTCACGAAGTGTTGGAAAGTGGCTGGGGCGGTACTCAGACCAAAAGGCATAACTAGATATTCAAAGTGTCCATAGCGTGACCTGAAAGCAGTCTTCCATTCATCCCCAGGTCTAATACGGACCAAGTTATAGGCCCCACGGAGATCCAGTTTAGAGAAAATTTTGGCATGCCGCACTCTCTCCAACAACTAAGGGATTAAAGGCAATGGATAACGGTTTCTAATAGTAAGCTTATTGAGTTCCCTATAGTCTATGCAGGGTCTCAGAGATCCATCTTTCTTCTTCACAAAGAAGATGGGTGCACCTGCGGGAGATGAAGAGGGGCGTATGAAGCCTTGGCTAAATTTCGTCTATATAATCCTTCAAGCTTTAGCTCGGGCCCGATAGGGTTGATCTTACCAAAAGGTATCTCGGCTCCAGGCAATAATTCAATTGGACAATCATATGGACGGTGAGGAGGAAGCTGATCAGCGTTCTTCTTGTCACATAATGTAAGTTCTATGTATATATTCTGAAACTCAGTTTGTTCGTCAGCCATTTTACTTTCTGTCTTGCTGCAGCTATCTTGCCCTCAGTCAAAATGGAGTTTCCAGCTTGCAGTTCCCGCCCTGATTCTCTCCTTTGCTTCTTAAGCAGCCACAGCTGAGCATCAGTGCTTCAGAATCTAGCCTGCAGTGAACCTGTGACTTGACTCCTGTAAGCCTTGGACCTTGTACTCCAGCTATCTACTGAGGAACTCTGAAGCACTTGTGGACTCTGAACCCTGCTCTTTGAAAGACCACGTTTGCATGGACTTACGGTAACAGAGAAGAAGATCCTAAATCTGTATTGGAGAGTGATTGCTGAGCTTGGATTACTCTGGCCTGCTGTGTCTCTGTTTCTGTGTCTGCAAACTGTGTGACTATTTCTGCCAACTTGTATGAAGTAATACAGGACTTTTCTATATCAAACCTGTGACTCTGTGTTTTCATCGCACCCAAGCACAAGACGCTATATGAACTGTACTACATACATACACATAATCCACATAGTCCTGGTATACAGCTGGTAGTTCAGGGACTGACATGGTTCCTTTAGGAACAGAGCAAGCTGAAACTCCTTGACTCATCTGTTTCTCCGGAAAGTGTAATTCCTTGGTCTCCCAGTTAATCGTAGGATTCTGCGCCTGCAGCCATGGTAGCCCTAGAATAATGGGAAAGTGGGGAGAAGAGATAAGCAAAAAAGACATTTTCTCCTGATGATCTTTACCCATAAGGACCCTCAAAGGCTCTGTTTCTTGATCCAATGGTCCAGAAGTCAGTAGAGAGCCATCCACGGTCTCCATCTGTACTGGAGTAGCCTTCTTCACTGAACGTATCCCCTGTTTCAGAGCAAAGGAGATATCCATAAAATTTCCACTTGCTCCTGAGTCGATCATAGCAGAGCTAGACACCCAGACTGAGTCAACCCAGAGTTTGATGGAAAGGAAGCAATGAGAATTGTTTCTTTTACAACTCAGCTGGGACACCACTGAGGAAACTTGAAAAATTGCAGCGTTTATACCGTCATCGTCCCCAGAACTAACAGAGTTTAAGTCTGAGAAATCAAGATCTCTTGCAGCAGATCTCTCTGGAGCCTGAGGCTCGGACATGACAGAGCTCCTCTCGCAACACTCACAGTGAATGACTGCTGCTGTAGTCTTACGAGAACGGCTGGGGCAGTTTATAATGAAGTGCCCTGACTTACCACAGTAGAAACATAGATTTTCCTTTATACAATGTTCTTTGCGTGCATCACTAACCCGTCTTTGTAAAGAGTCCACCTGCATGGGTTCAGGTTCTGGTTCCCTTGTGATCCTACTCAAATGTTCCTTAGCTGAGGAGGGAGGTAGTAAAAGGTTAGTGCGATTATTTTCGAACCATCTCTCTTGTCTGCGTTCAGTCAGACGAGCATCAATACGGATACAATAGTTAATAAAGTCACCTAACGCAGTGGGAGGGTCGGCACGAGCAAGTTCATCCTTAATCAGTGGAGACAACCCTTACCGAAAAATAGATTTTTTTAGCGGAAGTGTCCCAAGTGGTATCAAGAGCCCATCTCCTGAAATCCAGGGCATATTCGGCTACTGAACGCTTACCTTGGCGCAAAGTTAACATGGCTGCTTCAGCTGTTGCACCTCGATTGGGGTCATCAAACACCTGCCCCATGGCTGAAATAAAAGCATTAAGGTGATTCAAACAATCATCCTCAGTCTCAATCAGAGGGTTTGCCCACATCAAAGCCTTATTGGTAAGCAACATGATTATAGTAAGCACTTTGGAACGTTCAGTGGGAAATTGTGAAGCATGTGCAGAGAAAAATAAATTGCATTGATTAATAAATCCCTGAATTTCTCACGTTCACCGCCAAAACGAAAAGGAGGTAATTTGGGGATCCCAGAACTCGGGGTTATGGCAGGAGCCTGGGCTCGTTCCTCTAGAGCCTCAATCCTGGCTCGCAATTCCTGGGTAGTCTGTCCAAACACTTGCAAATTATGATTAGTGAGGTCCTGTAGGCTTGCAAAACGGGTTTTTAAAGTCTGTACATCTGAAAGGATTGTATCAGTCACTCCGCAAAGTTCCTTTATGCGGGCCTCCATCTTCCAGATCTTTTAAGGCAGAAGTGCTGGAAGAGGAAAGGAAAAAAAAAAACAATAGTGTTTACCTGTGGTAACACTCCGGAGTAAAATTTTAAGGGAATGCGCTCACCTGGAATGGTTGTGAGAAGTCACAACCACTGTCATCACATAAGGTATTAAACGGACATCTGATATCCACAGTCACAGAAGACACGGCTTTCCCAGACCCAGCAGACACTAAACATTGGCTCCTGAATCTTGTCATGTATAGTGTACAGTTCCTATAGTGTCTTGTGCTTGGGTGCGAGGAAACACAGGACACATAGGTTGAAATGAAATGACTTGTATTACTTCATACAAGCATGCTGAAAAGTTCACACAGTTTGCAGGAACAGCGACAGGAGACACAGCAGGCCAGAGTAACTTCAAGCACTACAATAAATCTCCAAAGCAGGTTCAGGATCTCTTCTCTGTACCGTAATTCCTCTGCAAACATGGATTCACCAAACAGCAGGTTTCCAGAGTCCAAAAGTGTTCCAAGGTTCCTCAGTAGGGAATAGCTGGAGTACAAGTCCAAGGCTTCCAGGAGTCAGGTCACAGACTGACTGAGGCTTGATTCAGGAGCACTGTTTGTTCAGCTGAGGCTGCTTAAGAAGCAAGAGGGAAGAATCAGGGCGGGAACATGAAAACTGGAAACTCCATATTAACTGAGGGCAAGAGCTGCAGAAAGACAGAAAGCAAAATGACCGACGGAAAACTGAGTTTCAAGGAACATGTCAACAGAGACAAAGAACCTTACAGTGGATTACTGCGATAAAGGGGTGCTGGTGATAACAGACCAACTGTTATCGAAGGTGCAAGATCCGAGGAACAAATGGAGGGGGAAGAGGTGATGGGCGAGCAACTATCAAGTGAAGAGGATAATCCTTCCCTGTCTGTTGTTCGTAATTGGTGGGAGGGACGGAGGAAACAAGCCTCATTTTTACCCAGCCACTAACAAAGCATGGGCTTGGACCTCATGGTAGAGCCCGACATATGAGTGCCTTCTTGCTGCACTATCTGCAACATGATCCCCATATAGTTAAGATTAGGAATAATGCTGAGTACTGGGTTGCCACTCTCTTAGATCCACGTTATAAAGCCAAATTTTGCCAGATGATTTCCGCCTAGAAAGGGACCCGCAAATGCTGGAGTAAGAGAGCTTTTCCCCAAGACAGCAGTGAAGCAGAAAGTTTGCATCGCAGCTCTAGACTTCCAACCTCTGGCACGTCAATTCATCAACGTCAAAACGCTAGCAGTACCAAAAGCCCGTGTGGTGGAAGTGGAAGAAGCAATTTCTGTAAGTCCTTTGACACTTTTTTAGACCAACTTGTGCAGCGGCACAACAGAGTCCAAGTCTTACAGGTGGTGAATGAATGGGGACGATAGTGCAGGAGTAACTAGAACAGACTATCAATACCATCAGGGAGGGTTTGGACTCGTTCAAATTTTGGTCTTCCAAAATGGATGAGCAGTCTGAGCTCGCCTCACACACTTTGGAAGTTTATCGTGCCCAGTATTCAGGGTTCTCTCAGAACATGTCTTCAGCACTGCTGGTGGTGTCCTGACGGATAAGTGCAGCGGTTGTCCCCTGAAAGTGTAGACTGGCTAACTTTCATCAAGATGAACAAGTCATGGATCTCCAAGGACTTTTGCACCCCAATCGCAGACTGTACAGAGTAGGTGATAATGCATTTTTAGTGTGATGCATTAATGTCACAAAACTGCACTCTGTGTTATTTTTAGTGTGGCTTCTGAGCCTACTCTGGCTGCTGCTGCTGATATTAACACAAATTTGTGAAAATGTGAACAGTCATGGTTGGTCTACATCTGCTGGTTTATCTGTAGTGGAAGACGTGTTGGTCCCAATTATACTATTTCTATACTCATGGCAGTTATTCCATTTCAGTGGTGTCAGGCCCTCTTTTTTTAAATGTGAAAACTCCTGTTTGGGTGTACATCTGCTGGATTGGGTATAGTGGAAGACCTGTCGGCAGGGCTGGCTCCAGGTTTTTATGGGCTCCGGGTGAAAGAGTCTCAGTGGGCCCCTTTAACACAGACTACGATTTATGATGCACAGATACTGCAGAGAAATATGGGTATAGTACAATGCCAAACACTTCACTTCTTCCATTACATGACTGATATCTATTGTAAATTGTACAATAGCTCAAAAACCGCCAAATCCTCACAGCGTACAGTACAGACTGGACAGTACAGTCCTCCATACAATATTATGGGTACCACATAGTCCTCCATACAGTATTATGGGCCAAATATAATGCTCCATAAAGAATATTGGACCCCAAATAATGCTCCATACAGGATACTGGTCCCCATATAATGCTCCATACAATGCAAAAATGGAAAAAATGGAAAAAGCAAGCACAAAAATAAAAGCAGAAAATATCTTATCTGTTAGCAGAAGATGCAGGCAAGACTCAGCAAGCTTCCAAGTGAACCAGGAACCAAAGTTGAGACAAGAACAATTGATCACCGGCAACCCTGATGGGAGGGAACCTCCCTTATATAAGACCAGTCTGTAACTCCTGATTGCCAATCTTCACAATCTTCATTGAATGGTTCAGTACTGTTTGTAACCACCAGAGGGAGCTTCTGCTCAGAATTCATTTCTAACACATTCACAACAGTACCCCCCCCTTGAGGAGGGGTCACCGAACCCTCATTTGGGCAACCAGGTCGGTCAGGATGAGCTCTGTGATACGCACGGATCAGTCTCCTAGCATGGATGTCCGAAGCAAACACCCAAGAATTGTCCTCCTGACCATAACCTCTCCACTTAACCAAACACTGGAGTTTCCGTCTAGAAAAACGAGAGTCCAATATTTTCTCAACCACATACTCCAGATTGCCCTCAACCAAAACAGGGTCAGGAGGCGCAGCCATAGGAACCACTGGCTCGACAAACCTCTTCAATAAGGACTTGTGGAACACGTTATGGATAGTGTTGAGCGATACGATACCGCAAGTATCGGGTATCGGCCGATATTAGCTCTATCGGCCTTTCGATACTTAGTTCCGATATTTTCGTCTTATCGGATACCGGAATCGGGATTGTCACTGTCACTGTCAGTGTCCGTCGGTCGGGTCTGTCAGGAGTCAGCGGCACTTACCTGGCAGAAGATCTCCGGCGGTCACGGGCTGGACTGCTTCATGGCCGCCATCATCTTTCCCCGGCGGTCACATGCAGTTTCTCGCGATAACTGCAGTGACTGCTGGGTAATCCCGGCCGTAAAGCAGTCAGTCCGATGACATCACCGCTGGGGAAGCAGGTAATCAGCTGTGCTGCGTCGCGATGACAGGCTCTGCCTGTCATTGCGATGTAGCAGAGCTGGATCGTCGTGGGACTGTCGTTAGTATGGACTGCGTCGGACAGGTGGTATACTGTTGGTTTGTTTTTTTTCTTTTTTTACAGGAGATCGATGGCGTCGCAGGAATGAGTGTATAATAAAATTAATGAAAACTGTCTTGTCTCTTTTATTTCATTAAAATACTTTTTTCTTGCTTTGTCTTTTTTTATACATTTAATAACTTTGGGATTAATAATGGATCGGTGTCTTATTGACACCTCTCCATTATTAACCGGGCTTATTGTCACCGTGCAATCAACGGTGACATTAACCCCTTATTACCCCACTTGCCACCGCTACAGGGCAGTGGGAAGAGCCGGGTAAAGTGCCACAATTGGCACATCTTTTGATGCGCCAAATGTGGGGCTGCTGTAGCCTGGTATTATCAGGCTGTTGAGGGCCAAAATCCATGGGCCTTGACAGTCTTTTAATACCAGGCCGCAGCAGTCTGCATTTTACTTGGCTGGTTAACAAAAATAGGGGGACCCCTACGCCGTTTTTTTTTCGAGGGGATCCCCTATTTTTGTTAACCAGCCAAGCTAAGCAGACTGCTGTGGCCTGGTATTATCAGGCTTGCAAGGTCCATGGATATTGGATCCTTACCAGCCTGAAAAACCAGGCCTCAGCGGTCTGCTTCATCTGGCTGGTTAACAAAAATAGGGGGGACCCCACGCCAATTTTTTTCGAGGGGATCCCCTATTTTTGTTAATCAGCCAAGATATGCAGACTGCTGTGGCCTGGTATTATCAGGCTGGCAAGGTCCATGGATCTTGGCTCCTTAACAGCCTGAAAATCCAGGCCTCAGCGGTCTGCTTCATCTGGCTGGTTAACAAAAATAGGGGGGACCCCACGGCAATTTTTTTCGAGGGGATCCCTATTTTTGTTAATCAGCCAAGATATGCAGACTGCTGTGGCCTGGTATTATCAGGCTGGCAAGGTCCATGGTTCTTGGCTCCTTAACAGCCTGAAAATCCAGGCCTCAGCGGTCTGCTTCATCTGGCTGGTTAACAAAAATAGGGGGGACCCGACGCCATTTTTTATTCGAAGGGAACCCCTATTTTTGTTAATCAGTTCCCTCTGACGTCACTGATTGTGTCCCTGGCTGACCTGAAGTGAAAGTGGAAAGCAATCAATTAAGCTTTCCACTTCCTCTCCTGTCAGCCAGGAGAGGAACTCATTCATTTGGGGGTTTACTGTGAGGCTGCAGCATTAGCTGCGGTCCCTGCAGTAAACATTAACCCTTTCTGAAGGATTACACCGTGGGACCTGACTGTGCATGGGATAGGTAAGAATAATTTTGCTGTTTTATTTTATTTTTATTACAGGAAATGGTTTTTGCAGTCAAATAAAAGATGGTCAAAAACATGTGTCTTTATTTCATTAAAATGATTTTTAATTAAAGTGTGTGTGTTTTATTTTTATTTCAAGCAATAGGATTAATAATTGATAGTTGTCTAATTGACAGCTCTCAATTATTAACCTGGCTTAAGGTCACCTTTCAATTGCAATGTGGCTTTAACCCCATATTAACCCATTCGCCACCGCTACAGGACAATGTGAATAGACGGGCAAAGTGCCAGAAAGGGCGAATCTAATTATAGATTTGTCTTTTCTGGGGTGTCTGGGGGCAGATGTTAGTAGCCAGGGGGGCCAAAAATAATGGTCCCTCTCTGGGCTATTATTATCTGCCCCATTCGCTGGCTTTGTCTGTCTGGTTGCGAAAATAGGGCGGGAGCCCACTCATTTTTTTTAAACAATTTTACACCTCATATATATATATATATATACATGTCATTGAATTTGTAACACATATATATATTTATATTTATAGTTCATACACTTCTACATAGTATAATAGCCGCTAATTCAATTGACGGCTTTTGTGAAAATGCAGAACCCGACATGAAATGACACTTGGTGTACATAGGGTTAACCATGTCTTTTCATGTCCTTTGCTATCTGATTTGCACAAACAATTACATCAGTCTATGTGTGCAAAATTTCACACCTGTAGGGGTTAATTAAAGGTGTAAATTCGTAGCAAAAAAGTCTGTTTTTTTTTACAACGAATTTACACCTTTAATTAACCCCTACAGGTGTGAAATTTTGCACACATAGACTGATGTAATTGTTTGTGCAAATCAGATTGCAAACGACATGAAAAGACATGGTTAACCCTATGTACACCAAGTGTCATTTCATGTCGGGTGCTTCTGTCTTTTCACAGAAGCCAGCTTTACCCGGCAATTGAATCAGAGGATATTTTACTATGTAGAAGTGTATAAACTATACATATATGTATATATATATATGTCACAATGACATGTATATATATATATATATGTATTCTATGTGTGTATATTTAGTGTTTACAAGGAAATAAAGGTTTTTTTTAGTTGCGATATTTTGTTCCCATAGACTTACATGGGACTTCCGGTATCGGAATCGGATATCGCCGATATTTAGTGATATCGGCGATACCATTCCGATCCGATATTTTTAGATATCGAGCAGTATCGCTCAACACTAGTTATGGATCTTAAATGTCCCTGGAAGAAGTAAACGAAAGGAAACAGGATTAAGAATCTCCATGATATTATAAGGTCCAATGAACCTAGGCTTAAACTTAGGAGATGCAACTCTCATAGGGATATTCTTGAGGACAACCAGACCAAGTCCCCCACTTCAAACCGAGGACCATCAGTCCTATGCCAGTGGGCAAACTGCTGGGTCCTCTCCTGAGAGAGGGACAACCTCTCCACTACCTGGTCCCAAATCTGCTGCATACGCTCCACAACAGAAGCCTCCGTCTGTCCCGAAGAAAATCGAGGGTGAAACCCAAAATTGCAGAAAAATGGAGACATCAAAGTGACAGAGCTAGCCCTATTATTAAGAGCAAACTCAGCCAAAGGCAAAAAAGAGACCCAGTCATCTTGATCAGCAGACACAAAGCATCTCAGATAAGTCTCCAATGTCTGGTTTGTTCTCTCAGTTTGTCCATTGGTCTGAGGATGAAAAGCCGAGGAGAAAGACAATTGAACACCAAGTTTAGAACAAAAAGTCCTCCAAAATCTGGAAACAAACTGGACTCCTCTGTCAGACACAATATTCTCAGGAATGCCGTGTAACCGAACCATGTGCTGAAGGAACAAAGGCACCAATTCGGAGGAGGAAGGCGACTTAGGTAATGGCACAAGATGTATCATTTTGGAAAACCTATCACAAATCACCCAGATAATGGTCATTCTCTGAGAAACAGGAAGGTCGGAAATGAAATCCATAGAGATATGGGTCCATGGTCTCTTGGGCACAGGCAATGGCATCAACAAACCACTAGAGCGAGAGCAAGGCTTGGAGCGAGAGCAAGTCCCGCAGGACTGCACAAATTCCCTGACGTCACGAGACAAAGTAGGCCACCAAAGGACTGACTAACCAAGTCTCTGGTACCAAAAATTCCGGGATGACCGGCCAACGCGGAACAATGAATCTCAGACATCACACTCTTTTTCCACCGGTCTGGGACAAACAATTTCCCAATAGGGCAGCGCTCGGGTTTATCCTCCTGACACCCTTCCAGAGCCAGTCTCAAATTGGGTGAGATGGCGGAAAGAACTACACCCTCTTTCAAAATAACAGCAGGATCAGATAACTCAGGAAAGTCCGCAAGGAAACTCCTCGAGAGGGCATCCGCCTTAACATTCTTAGTGCCAGGAAGAAAGGAAACCACAAAATTAAAACGTGTGAAAAACAAGGCCCACCTGGCCTGTCTAGGATTAAGTCGCTTGGCTGATTCCAGATAAACCAGATTCTTATGGTCCGTGAGGACCACCACCTGATGTTTGGCTCCCTCCAGCCAATGTCTCCACTCTTCAAAAGCCCACTTCATGGCCAATAGCTCCCGATTACCCACGTCATAATTACGTTCAGTTGGAGAAAATTTTCGAGAGAAAAAGGCACAAGGGTTACTTTTAGAGGTCTCTGGATCTCTTTGGGACAAAACGGCACCTGCCCCAATTTCAGAGGCATCAACCTCCACCTGAAATGGCAGAGAAACATCAGGCTGCCGTAGAACAGGAGCAGAAGTGAATCTCTGCTTAAGTTCCTGAAACGCAGAAACTGCCTCAGGAGGCCAATTCACCACATCAGAACCCTTTTTGGTCAAATCAGTCAATGGTTTAACAATAACAGAGAAATTACCAATAAATTTACGATAAAAATTGGCAAAACCCAAGAATCTCTGAAGAGCCTTTAATGAAGTAGGTTGGACCCAATCACAGATGGTGTGAGGTCGGGACCACCACCATCTTAGATAGGGCCTGTACCAGCCTCCATTTTGTCAGTTCACAGAGCCACAGACTGCTAACTACACATTGCCTGTTAGCATATCCGGTACGACCGGTTTTGATGTCCACTATGAATCAAACGGGCTTTAATATGCTAATTGGTTTAGGCCAGTGTCTGAATGGGATGGTCATTGGTATGTTGAATGGCTCGAACTCAAGCCAGCATTTCCTGCTCCATATGAATTGCAGGCCAGTTAATATGCTTGCTTCAAAGCAAAGGGGAAGGGCCTAGCAGGTTTAAGAACTGTAGCCATGAACAGGCTGCTGGCAATCCATTTTTCTCACAGCCGCAATAAGCACAAGACACAGATTTGATTTGCCTTGCCAATGGAGCAGCAGCACATGCTTTGGGGACTGTCCAGCAACTGAAGACTGTTACCTGGGGACGGCAGAGCTCCCGCCTCCCATGACCATACAACCCGGTAATATTGATCTATAGCTTATACCTTTAAGCCTTGTACATTATCGTTGTATTTTTACTCTGACTGCAATTCCATTGTAATTACGTTGTATAGCTTTACTGTATATTTCTGTAATTATCTAGTGCTCCCTTAAGGCAATTAAACCATAAAATTAATCTTGGGCTGATGCTTTTACTCTGATCACGAATCTTAGAATACCCAGTGGGTAACAGGACAACTTCCCCGGCGGCCATTTGCTCTAGGTGCAATTCCCTTACTGACCTGAGAGACAAAGGGGGCGCCGGAGAGCTGTACCTGTGGAGTTACGTCCCATTAGTGACGTGGGAGGAAAGGGGTCGTCCTTCACAATTGGTGGCAGCGGTGAGATCAGAAGCTGTGATACCCGGGCTACCGTGTGGCGGTCGGCTTAGTTCCTCACAATTGGTGGCAGCGGTGGGATCAGAGTAATAGTGTGCATGGGACCCCTACTCCCAGACACTAGAGACTACTAGCGGTACTTTCACTGCTGGGGTCTTAAGGTCAGCCCAGCACTAGACGGTCAGAGTGTAAATATAATAAGTTGTGTGCAAGGTCAGGGTTGCGGCTGTGTCAGTAACCAAAGGTTCCCAAGATGGCGGAAGGCACCAGGAGTAGGGCAAAGGGGGAGGCCAATGCTGTGGTCTATGAGGGGTTCGATACCAATGAGGGGGAGCTCAGCCAGGGCTCCCCAAGGAGCCCGACCCCCGTGCTCAGTCTCACAGTGGACTGTCCACCCCTGCCCGTCCCAGCCTGTCCAGATCGGAGGCCCTTTTCCAAGCGGCTATGGCACAGCTCGAGGCTGGTAATGACGCCGCCTATGACAGACTCCTGGTGGCGGCAGAGAAAGCAGCAGAGCTTGAGCATACAGAACGCGGTGAAGCAGCAGAGCGGGAGCATACAGAACGTGTGTTGCAGGCTACAGAACGCCGTGAAGCTGCTGAGCACCGGCACCGACTGGAGATGGCTCAGCACGGGCCCCCGCTGGATGCACCAGGCCCACCGGAGACAAGGGCTTCCAAGGTCCGGCGGAGGACTTTCCCTTGCTTGAGAAGGATGGAGACCTGGATTCCTTTCTGCTGGCTTTTGAGAGGACCTGCTTCCAACATCATCTGGCCCCGGATCAGTGGGCAAGGTACCTGACCCCCCGTTTGAGGGGTAAGTCCCTGGAAGTTTTGGGGGACTTACCTGCCGGGGAGGAGCAGGACTACAACAGCATCAAGCGGGCCCTGATCCAGCACTACAACCTCACCCCGGAGTCATACCGCAGGAAGTTCAGGAGCCTGCAATGGGGTTCAAAGGACACCTGGTCCAACCACATGCGGGCTCTGCTGAGAGCTGCGGAGCACTGGACCTCGGGTCTAGAGCTCACTATCCGCAAGGAGGTCCAGGAACTGTTTGTCGTGGAGCAATTCTTGTGGAACTGCCCAGAGGACCTCCAGCAGTTCCTCCGTGACCAGAAACCAAAGGGGGCTTCTGCTACAGCCGCCCTTGGCAGACGAGTATGCCAACAACAGGGCGCCGGAGCCAAAGAAGCCTGCCAGCAGCACCTGGAGAGGGGGTAAGCCCAATCCTGCCCCAGCCCATATCCAGCCCCCAGAGTGCAAGGGGTGTACCCCCGGCTGCCCTCTCCAGGCCAGGAACAGAACCCAGACGTTGTCATAATTGCAATCAGCCAGGACACTTTAAGGCTGCGTGTCCCCAGCATCAGAAGGCCCCATCCCTGTCCAGAAACCGACCACTGTTTTGTGTGTGGGAGGGGGTGGTGGGAGGTCCCTAGACAATTACCAACCCGTCACCAGTGGCTGCTCAGCGGTCATGGGACTGCGGGACACAGGCGCTGAACGAACCCTGGTACGCCCTGAGGTGGTGTCCCCTCAAGACTTGATACCTGGGAAAACCCTTTCCGTCTCCGGAATTGGAGGCGTTGAACCGGCGCTGCCCGTTGCCAAGGTGTATTTGGACTGGGGCGCCGGGAGGGGGATGCGGGAGGTGGGAGTAACGCCAAATATTCCTGCAAATGTGTTGCTTGGGACCGATTTTGGGCGGCTAGTGTCCCAGTATGTGGCCACTGAACCCCCAAGTTCGGCTCCCCAAGAATGTCATGACTCTACTGTGAATGCTAATGTTAATGTATTGAATGTGCCTCCAACAGTGGAGGAGGGAGTGAAACCTGATGGTAAGTCATGCACTGACACTACACACACAGGGCTCACAGGGAGGACAGGTGAGGAGGCTGCAGGGGAGAGCTCAGAGGTGGGGGGAGGGACTGATATGGGCAGTGTAGGGCCCCTAAGTGAACCCAGCCTGCTGAGTCTAGAGCCCCTGCAGGAAGAGGAACAGGCCATGGGGGAGGGGGTGTCCCGGGAGAGGAGCCACCAGGTAGGACCCCAGGTCAGGAGTTCCCCACATCCCGGATGTCAGGAAGTCAGGGGAGTCTGCCTGACCCGGCGACTTGGTCAGGGGACGAGGGAAAGCAGGCGCTACCCTGGTCTCAGCGGTCGTGGCCGCTGTTACCAGGAGTGGGAGCGCTGAAGCCAAGGAGCCTCGCGGAGGTCCGACGGTTTCCCCCTCTCCGACCAAGTGGCTGCCGAGTCAGACAGTAGCCAGGAGACAGATCCCGGGGGACTTACAGAGGACATGGCAATTCCATCAATTCTTGCCACATCAAGTTAGGGATTTCAGGCAGCGTTGGAAGCTGACACTAGCCTGAAGACTCTCAAGGAGCAGGCGGCACAGCCTCCCCTGGAGTCCGACCGTGAGCTAGTGGTCTGGTACCAGGGACGGCTGGACCGGGTAACGGTCCAGCAGGGTTCACCGGAGGCGTGGCCCAGGGACCGACAGTTAGTGGTACCCCATCCGTTCAGGGCGGAATTGTTGCGGATCGCACACGAGATTCCAATGGCCGGACACCTAGGGATCACTAAAACCAGGGCCAGGCTAGCTCAGCATTTCTACTGGCCTGGAATGAGGACCGAGGTGATAGCCTACTGCCGTTTGTGTGACACCTGTCAGAGGGTGGAGAAGGCGGGGCTGCGCCCCAAAGCCCCACTGGTAACTCTGCCCATCATCGAAGAGCCTTTCTCGAGGGTGGCTGTGGATCTCATTGGACCTCTGTCCACTCCCAGCCGCTCCGGGAAATGCTTCATACTAACGGTAGTGGACTATGCCACCCGGTACCCGGAGGCGGTAGCTTTGTCGTCCATTCGGGCCGACAAAGTGGCCACTGCCTTACTGGAGATTTTCTCCAGAGTGGGATTTCCCAAGGAAATGCTCACCGACCGAGGGACCCAGTTCATGTCGCAGCTGATGGAGTCTCTCTGTAAGCAGGTACAGGTGCAACATCTGGTGGCCAGCCCGTATCACCCACAGACCAATGGCTTGTGTGAGCGGTTCAATGGCACCTTAAAGCAGATGTTGAAGATGTTGGTCGACTCCCACGGGAGAGACTGGGAGCGGTATCTCCCACACCTGCTGTTTGCCTACCGGGAGGTCCCACAGGCCTCAACGGGGTTCTCCCCCTTTGAGCTCCTGTACGGGTGACGTGTACGGGGGCCCCTTGCTCTGGTGAAGAAAGCATGGGAAGGGGATTTAGCCACCCCTGGAGTGTCGGTCATTGAGTATGTCGTGCGCTTCCGGGACCGAATGATGGCCTTGACGCGGCTGGTGCATGACAATATGGCCCAAGCTCAGGCTGACCAGAAGCGATGGTACGACCAGAATGCTTGTGAGCGGACCTACCAGGTGGGTCAAAAGGTGTGGGTACTGGTCCCCGTACCCCAAAACAAGCTTCAGGCGGCCTGGGAGGGTCCATACCTCGTGCACAAGCAGCTCAACGCCGTCACCTACCTGGTCACCCTGGACCACGCCCGTGGAAGGAGGAAGGCCTTCCATGTGAACATGATGAAGGCCCATCATGAGCGGGAGGCTTATACCCACCCAGTGTGCAACCTTCCAGAGGAAGGAGAGGCAGAAACCCTCCTCGATCTGCTCACCCAAGCCAAGGCGGGTGGATCCATCGAGGATGTGGGGGTTGGCCACCAGCTCTCGGAGGACCAACGTTCCCAGCTGGGGGCCACCCTGCATCCCTTTCGGGAGCTGTTCAGCAGCCTGCCCGGAAGGACTGAGGCAGCAGTCCATGACGTGGACACTGGCAACCACCCCCCAATCCGGCGTTCAGCATATCGGGTCTCTCTTGAGGTGCAGCAGCAGATGCGCCAAGAGATAGACGAGATGCTGAGGCTGGGGGTGATCCAAGCGTCCAACAGCGCGTGGGCTTCGCCTGTAGTCCTTGTCCCTAAAAGGACCGAACTACGCGGTTCTGCGTGGACTACAGGGGGCTCAACGCTGTGTCGGTCACCGATGCGTACCCAATGCCGCGCATCGATGACCTGCTTGACCAGCTGGCCGGGGCCAAGTACCTGACCATCATGGATCTGAGCAGGGGGTATTGGCAGATTCCCCTGACCCCTAGGGCACGGGAACGCTCTGCCTTTATCACCCCATTCGGACTGTACAAGTCCACGGTGATGCCCTTCGGCATGAAGAATGCCCCTGCCACTTTTCAGCGGATGGTCAACACGCTGCTCGAGGGACTGGAAGGGTATGCGACCGCGTACCTGGATGACATTGCCATCTTCAGTCCCACCTGGGAGGATCACCTAGAGCACCTGGCGCAGGTGCTCGGGCGGATTCAGCGAGCAGGCTTGACCATTAAGCCGGAAAAATGCCAGCTGGGTATGAGTGAGGTCCACTACCTGGGACACCGGGTAGGTGGGGGAGCTTTGAAGCCAGAGCTCGGGAAGGTGGATGCCATCGCATCCTGGCCCACCCCAGGACCAAGAAGCAGGTGATGTCCTTTTTGGGTACTGCTGGGTACTATAGGAGGTTTGTTCCACACTATAGTGCCCTGGCCAAGCCCCTGACGGACCTCACCAAGAAAAGGCTGCCCATCGCAGTCAACTGGACAGTCGCCTGCGAGACAGCTTTCCAGGCGCTCAAGACCGCCCTTTCTAGTTCTCCTGTACTACAGGCAGCCGACTTCACGCGGCCATTCTTAGTGCAGACCGACGCCAGCGACTTCGGCCTCGGTGCTGTGCTCAGCCAGATTGACACTACGGGCCATGAACACCCCGTTTTGTACCTGAGCAGGAAGCTCCTGCCGAGGGAAGTGGCCTATTCCATGATGGAGAAGGAATGTCTGGCAATTGTGTGGGCCCTGCAGCATCTGTAGCCATACTTGTACGGACGCCCATTCACCGTGGAAACAGACCTCAACCCCCTCAGCTGGTTACACACGGTCTCTGGGACGAATGGGAGGTTGCTACGCTGGAGCCTCGCTCTCCAACAGTACCACTTCACCATTCGCCACAAAAGAGGCAGGGACAATGGTAACGCTGATGGGTTGTCCCGGCAAGGAGAGGGTGCGGTAGGGCGCACGGGGGAACACAGGAATGTGATACCCCTAGCGCCCTCAAAGCAGGGAGGTGTGAGGTCGGGACCGCCACCATCTTAGATAGGGCCTGTACCAGCCTCCATTTTGTCAGTTCACAGAGCCACAGACTGCTAACTACACATTGCCTGTTAGCATATCCAGTATGACCGGTTTTGATGTCCACTATGAATCAATTAATATGCTAATTGGTTTAGGCCAGTGTCTGAATGGGATGGTCATTGGTATGTTGAATGGCTCGAACTCAAGCCAGCATTTCCTGCTCCATATGAATTGCAGGCCAGTTAATATGCGTGCTTCAAAGCAAAGGGGAAGGGCCTAGCAGGTTTAAGAACTGTAGCCATGAACAGGCTGCTGGCAATCCATTTTTCTCACAGCCGCAATAAGCACAAGACACAGATTTGATTTGCCTTGCCAATGGAGCAGCAGCACATGCTTTGGGGACTGTCCAGCAACTGAAGACTGTTACCTGGGGACGGCAGAGCTCCCGCCTCCCCATGACCATACAACCCGGTAATATTGATCTATAGCTTATACCTTTAAGCCTTGTACATTATCGTTGTATTTTTACTCTGACTGCAATTCCATTGTAATTACGTTGTATAGCTTTACTGTATATTTCTGTAATTATCTAGTGCTCCCTTAAGGCAATTAAACCATAAAATTAATCTTGGGCTGATGCTTTTACTCTGATCACGAATCTTAAGAGCCCGTCTCACATAACGAGATCGCTACCGAGATCGTTGTTACGTCACCAATTTCGTGACGTAACAGCGCCTTAATTAGCGATCTTGCTACGTCTGACACATACCAGCGATCAGGCCCCTGCTGTGAGATCGCTGATCGTTCAAGAAAACTCTGGACATTTTTTGGTCATTGCGGCCCCGCTGAGTCGCACATATCGTCCTGTATGACACCTTTAACAACGATCTCTCCAGCGACTTGCTATTAGAATCGAGGGCGTGCCTTTGCGTTGCCTTTCCACGCCCCTGCTCGATTGGCGGTCACTACTGAGTTTCAATTGGCGCTATTTACCATTGTTCCGGATCGCGTGAATGAAAAGGCTGCGTAGCTGCGCTCCTATTCATTGTTCTTGGCGGTCTAGGAACAGTTGTGGTGTTTTGTTCCTGCTAGCGTCCTGCTTCCGGATCTCAGTAGCGTTCAGGACTGCATCTCCAAAAAAGACAGCTATTCTCCAACTGCTTTTGACTAGCTATACGTTGTGCACGGTAGTTCCTTTGGGTCTTTAGTGCGTTTCCATTGTCTTTAGAATTAATGTTAAGTATTGTAACATTGCACAACTGTGTAGTGTATACTTTTTGAGTCTCTAATGTGATTCCTATGTGTATTTTATGGGGGTCTGGGTGGATCTCAAATACCTTCCCATTTAACATTTTTATAGGACACCTACCTATAGTCTATTGTCTGCTATCTACCGGTGCACATGTGCTTTTTCGCCGGCAGCCATTTTAGGGGGTCTCGGGTGGGATCTCAAATACCTTTCCATTTCGCCTAATTTTAAATTGTTATATGACACCTACCTATTGTTTTTATTTTTTTTTTCAGTTTGCCCCATCATGAACAATGCAGAGTGTGCTGTTGTGGTTGCTGCATTGCTTGTAGAGGAAGCACGGCGTCAAGATGAGGCACGGATGCTGGAGAGGCGTTCTAAAAGAAAACGTCGCATGTGGACCCGAGAGTGGCTGCAGAAAAGGTCCAAATTTTCACACATGCAACTGGTGAAAGAGCTTCAGGATAAAAATCCACATGATTTCCGCAATTTTCTGCGGATGTCTGAGGAATCCTTCACCTATTTACTTGGAAGAATTACTCCACTTATTGAACGTAAGGATACAGCGATGCGTGCTGCCATC
Source organism: Oophaga sylvatica (assembly GCA_033576555.1). Lineage (NCBI taxonomy): Eukaryota > Metazoa > Chordata > Amphibia > Anura > Dendrobatidae > Oophaga > Oophaga sylvatica. The sequence goes on from JARQOD010000004.1 coordinate 322,189,528, forward strand.
CGCAGATGAAAGATTGGCAGTCACGCTGCGATTCTGGCAACTGGACGCTCTTTGCAAGACTTGCATTTTTCTTCAGCCATTTCAAGGCCTCTACTGAGCGTTCTCATTCCGGAAACGTGCAAGGCGATTTTCAGTTGTCTACGGAGCTACATGGAGTTTCCCACCACGGAGGCGGAATGGAGCAAGATTGCAACGATTTTGATACCTATGGCAGTTCCCAAACTGTGGTGGGGCTTTGGACGGGAAACATGTCGTATTACTCAGCCACCCAACAGCGGATCATATTTCTACAACTACAAGGGCTATTTCAGCATCATATGATGGCCCTTGTTAACGCCAATTATGAGTTCATTTGTGTAGACATTGGATGAATGGAAGGGTTCCGATGGTGGAGTTTTGGAGAACACAGTTTTTGGAGAACTGTTACATAACTGTGAACTCCACTTGCCTCCTAACTCAGACATACAGGTAACCTTAATGTTGTTTTATTGGCGACGAGGCCTTCCCGCTTCATCCCAATCTCATAAAACCTTTCCCTCAAAAAACTCTCACACGGGAAAGGAGAATTTATAACTACCGTTTGTCTAGGGCACGTCGGTTGTGGAGAATGCCTTTGGTATCATGGCCAATCGCTTCCGCATTTTTCACACACGATTAACATGAAGTTGAAATCTATTGACTCAGTCGTTTTGGCCTGTTTGTGCTTCACAATTTCTTCGCCGACGCGATTCTGTGTCGTACTGTCCTCCTGGCTTGGTGACTCTGTGAATGAAACGAACGGAGAAGTGCAGCTGGGCGAATGGCGGGCAAGTGAACGTGCAATTGCTGGCCTTCGACCATTGGGCCCTGAAGAGCACCAGGTGCGAAGGCCTGCAGAGACAATTACTGTGATTATTTTAACGGTCCCGGTGCTGTGACTTGGCAGCATCAGAACCTATAGTGGACTACTACTGAGATTGTTTACCTACTTAAATTGCTGAATAAAGTTCTATTAGTTAATGTTTTTTTCACGTATTGTTAATTTGGTCTCTCAACATTACTTACATTGTTTAAAGTTACATATACTCAAATGTATGAGTAATGAGGTAATATACAGTCACATGAGGTAACAGTAATATGAGGTAATACACAGGTGACATCTACTATACAATCATGTAATTGTGTCTGTCTTTAACGGAAAGCCCGCCTCGCTGATTGGTCGCACCCGGCCGGACGCGACCAATCAGCGACTGGCCCAGTCCATGTAAACCCCAGCAGCAGCCTCCACAGCTGACAAAACGTCAAAAATAGAGATAAATGAGGTCTCGCCATAATTGTCATGACCCGAACAATGAAAACTCTTTATCTATTTTACCACACTCAGACCGATTAAAAGGGCACCCCAAAAAGAAATTGTTTTTTTTTTTTTTTTTGTTAATTACTAACTTCCAAAAAATATAATAAAAAAGGTTTAAAAAAATGTCAGGTGCCCAAAAATGGTAACAATAAAAACGCCAACACGTAACACCCAAAAAAAACCCACACATGATTATGTGGGAAAAGTTTAAAAAAAACATCTACATATTGTGACTAGTGTTGAGCGATACGATAATGCAAATATCGGCTATCGGCCGATATTAGCTCTATCGGCCTTTCGATAATTCGTTTCGATATTTTCGTCTTATCGAATACCGGAATCGGATTTGTCACTGTCACTGTCTGTGTCCGTCGGTCGGGTCTGTCACTGTCAGTGTCCGTCGGTCGGGTCTGTCAGGAGTCAGCGGCACTTACCTGGCAGAAGATCTCCGGCGGTCACGGCCTGGACTGCTTCATGGCCTCCATCCTCTCTCCCCGGCGGTCACATGCAGTTTCTCGCATAACTGCAGTGACTGCTGGGTAATCCCGGCCGTAAAGCAGTCAGTCCGATGACGTCACCGCTGGGGAAGCAGGTAATCAGCTGTGCTGCGTCGCGATGACAGGCTCTGCCTGTCATTGCGATGTAGCAGAGCTGGATCGTCGTGGGACTGTCGTTACTATGGACTGCGTCGGACAGGTGGTATACTGTTGGTTTGTTTTTTTTCTTTTTTTACAGGAGATCGATGGCGTCGCAGGAATGAGAGTACAATGAAAGAAATGAAAACTGTGTTGTCTCTTTTATTTCATTAAAATACTTTTTTCTTGCTTTGTCTTTTTTTTATGCATTTAATAACTTTGGGATTAATAATGGATCGGTGTCTTATTGACACCTCTCCATTATTAACCGGGCTTATTGTCACCGTGCAATCAACGGTGACATTAACCCCTTATTACCCCGCTTGCCACCGCTACAGGGCAAGTGGGAAGAGCCGGGTAAAGTGCCACAATTGGCACATCTTTTGATGCGCCAAATGTGGGGCTGCTGTAGCCTGGTATTATCAGGCTGTTGAGGGCCAAAATCCATGGGCCTTGACAGTCTTTTAATACCAGGCCGCAGCAGTCTGCATTTTACTTGGCTGGTTAACAAAAATAGGGGGACCCCTACGCCGTTTTTTTTTCGAGGGGATCCCCTATTTTTGTTAATCAGCCAAGCTAAGCAGACTGCTGTGGCCTGGTATTATCAGGCTTGCAAGGTCCATGGATATTGGATCCTTACCAGCCTGAAAAACCAGGCCTCAGCGGTCTGCTTCATCTGGCTGGTTAACAAAAATAGGGGGACCCCACGCCAATTTTTTTCGAGGGGATCCCCTATTTTTGTTAACCAGTTCCCTCTGACGTCACTGATTGTGTCCCTGGCTGACCTGAAGTGAAAGTGGAAAGCAATCAATTAAGCTTTCCACTTCCTCTCCTGTCAGCCAGGAGAGGAACTCATTCATTTGGGGGTTTACTGTGAGGCTGCAGCATTAGCTGCGGTCCCTGCAGTAAACATTAACCCTTTCTGAAGGATTACATCGTGGGACCTGACTGTACATCGGATTGGTAAGAATAATTTTGCTTTATTATTTTATTTTTATTACAGGAAATGGTTTTAGCAGGAAAATAAAATATGGTCAAAAACTGTGTGATTATTTCATTAAACTTCTTTTTTATTAAAGTGTGTGTGTTGATTTTTCTTTCATACAATAGGATTAATAATTGATAGTTGTCTAATTGACAGCTCTCAATTATTAACCTGGCTTAAAGTGACCTTTCAATTGCAAGGTCATTTTAACCCCTTATTAACCCATTCGCCACCGCTACAGGGCAATGGGAATAGACGGGCAAAGTGCCAGAAAGGGCAATTCTAATTAGAGATTTGCCCTTTCTGGGGTGTCTGGGGGCAGATGTTAGTAGCCGGGGGGGGCAAAAATAATGGTCCCTCTCTGGGCTATTATTATCTGCCCCCACTCACTGGCTTTGTCTGTCTGGTTGCGAAAATAGGGCGGGAGCCCACGCCTTTTTTTTCAGCAATTTTACACCTCATATATATATATACATGTCATTAAATTTGTGACACATATATATATATATTTTATATTTATAGTTCATACACTTCTACATAGTATAATAGCCGCTAATTCAATTGCAGGCTTTTGTGAAAATGCAGAACCCGACATGAAATGACACTTGGTTTACATAGAGTTAACCATGTCTTTTCATGTAGTTTGATATCTGATTTGCACAAACAATTACATGAGTGTAAGTGTGCAAAATTTCACACCTGTAGGGGTTAATTAAAGGTGTAAATTCGTAGCAAAAAAGTCCGGTTTTTTTACAACGAATTTACACCTTTAATTAACCCCTACAGGTGTGAAATTTTGCACACATAGACTGATGTAATTGTTTGTGCAAATCAGATTGCAAACGACATGAAAAGACATGGTTAACCCTATGTACACCAAGTGTCATTTCATGTCGGGTGCTTCTGTCTTTTCACAGAAGCCGGCTTTACCCGGCAATTGAATCAGAGGATATTTTACTATGTAGAAGTGTATAAACTATAAATATATGTATATATATATGTCACAATGACATGTATATATATATATGTATTCTATGTGTGTATATTTAGTGTTTACAAGGAAATAAAGGTTTTTTTTAGTTGCGATATTTTGTTCCCATAGACTTACATTGGACTTCCGCAATCGGAATCGGATATCGACGATATTTAGTGCTATCGGCGATACAATTTCGATACGATATTTTTAGATATCGAGCAATATCGCTCAACACTAATTGTGACATATAAAAAATTTTTTTCATATACAAAGTGAATATTTGCATGACAGTTTCCACAAATAAAATCACAATCTAATAATACATCAAACCCCTTTAAAACCAACAACATACCCACACTCTTGTGACCTGGGGACGCTGTATTGCAGGCACGATATTTTCAGAGACGCTAATACGTCTCCATTTTAATCACAAATCCATGAGTGTAGCAATGCTGTTCGCGCGAGAACGCAGTTGCGTCCTCTAATGTCCGCACGTCACGTGGAAAAAAATGGGCGTTGCTGATGCGTCATGGGCGGGATTAACGACGTAAATGCGGCCTAGCTTGTTTTAAGGTGATAACATGGCGGCTGTGAGACGCAGTACACCCTGGGGGGATGCCGAGGTCTGCTATTTGATCAGTGTGATGGATAGGAGGGATTACTGGTGCACTCAGCACCAGACGCATCCAGTCCTCCACAAGCAGGCAGTGCTGCGGAGGATCAGACGGGGCCTGGCTAGAAGATATGGAGTGCAGCGGACAACAAGACAAATCCGCAAGAAGCTGGCTGATCTGCGGTACAGATCCAGCAACCGCATCGCCAGCATCCGTGCACAGAGGCAGGCCCGTCGTGGTGAGTGGCATCATATGGGGCCTACTCTGTATGGACCAATATATGGGGCTAATCATACAGTGGAACTTCAGAAATGGGGTCCAGCATATACTGGAGCATCATATAGGGGTTCATTATTTATGTGGCTTCATATCGGGCCCTTTACATATGTAGCATCATATGGGGCCTACTCTGTATGGACCAATATATGAAGCTTTATATGCGAATAATAGCCATAATCAAGAAAGTTAGTAGAAAGATTATTCCACTCAATTGAAATCTTTTTCAGCACCACCACCACCACCATCTACTTTGGCATCATCACCTGCTGCATCACCAGCTGCATCACCAGCAGCACCATCACCAGCAGCTGCATCACCAGCACCACCATCACCGGCAGCAACCCCTTCTCCTGCTGCTACACCGCCTTCGGATATGTGGTCATCGACCTCTACCCCCACACTGGACTTCTCTCCAGCATCACTCCATGACACTGGTGCAGGATCGCCTTCTGGTAATTTACGCACATAATATAACATTGTTAGGTCTTAAAATGTGCAAGGGCTGTCGTGTTATATGTATTTTTCTTTGTTTCCCTAGCCGGTGGTACCACAGGTTCGGGCTGGGCAGTAAGTGCCTCATCTGGAGAAGCGCAGTCGCCGCAAATCCGTAAGTAAAACAGCACACATGTAACTTTACTTGATGTTGCCACAGAATTGCCTCGTTAACTTTTACCATTTACCTCCACAGAAATGATCACTGCCCAGGACCTGTTGGCCTCCCACCGGCGGATGAGGTCGGCAATATTGGCAGCCATGGACGAGCATGGAGTGTTGCTGGAGAGGTTCATTCACCAGGGGGGCATGTAAATAGTTTTTTTGTAAATAGTTCTTTTATTTGTTTTGTTTTCAATGTTATGTTTGTTTTTTTATGTTATATATATATAATATATAGATATATATATATCTATATTATTATTACATATATATTCTTCCAAATATATACAGTTTACACTTTATAAATGCAGCAGTGTCAACTTCTTTCCAAAAAATATTAAAAAAAAGGTTTAAAAAAAAAGGTACATATTAAAAACACACCCATAATATCTGGGCATCTTAAGCTAGAGTACCGCCCTTATGGCGGACCTGACCTACCCTCAACCCATCCTATTTGTTTAAATGTAAAAAATAAAATAATGTTTCATCACTCACACCCATTATAGCTATGCATCTGTATAGATGCACCCCCTCCCTCCCACCAAAGCATTGATAGCATTATATCCTATCACCCATGACCCCACCAAGTTGTTCTGCCAGCTTAATTCCTGATAGACGACAGCAAGTTTTAATATCAAAACTTTTATTAAAAAACATCAACATAAACAAAAATAAAACAAAGGAAAACAACACTATAAATCATGATACTGGGATTCCTCATTATATTGATGTGGCCTGGGTGTTGAGGATATCTGTGGCCAAAATGATTGGGAAAACCCTGGGTACTGAGGGGGAGGGGGTGGGGGGAATGACATGTTTTGCGGAGGGCAAATCCTCCGCACAGGTGTGTTCCTGTGTGGATCGGGCACTTGAGGCCATGACTGGTCCCGATCCACCGCACTCAGGATTTTCGAAGAATCATCCAGCTGTCCAAGTGCCGCTTTACTGAGTGCTTCAAATATGACTCGTTCCGCATGGAGCCTCTGTCTTGGGTCCAGCTTTCCCAGTCTATCTGCCGTAAACGTGGCAAAATTGTCCGTGGGTTTTTGATTTTGATTCTGTAAAATATTCTTCGCCAACTCCAATAGGTCTGGGATGGCTGGCCGTCCGCCTTTCTTTTTCGACTCTGTCTACGCAGTGCTGGAGAAGCCGCAGACTGTTGACTACTCCCCACACACGGCTCCTCCATACGTGCAGTAGACAGGTCTTCCTCATTTGGTGTTGGCCCCATTTCCTCTCTATGGTGCTGTAGAAATATAGAAAAGAAAATAAAGGTTAAAGCAAAACCAAAATAAACATTTTACAGCATGCAGAAAGGAAATACATTAGTTAGCATTGTGGCATTGGATTTATCATGACCGACACGGGTTAACTCAACGTACATAATGAGAACGGAGTCAGGCAAAAAAAAAAAAAGAGTAGTGTACTTTTCTGAACTGGAAGGGAAAACTTTTGTAAACTGCAGAATTAAACAGGTAAAACCTTAGTTACTGTTTTTCTATGTAACTATGGCACATAAATACAAATGTAAATTGCTATATTCAGGGAAGCAAAGAAGGTACTTACATCTACATCCGCAGAGACAGGACCATTATGGATGGCCTTGTCCGGTCCCAGGGTCTGACGCACCGATGACACGGTTTCCCTGTGCAGCTCCTGGTCACGGGTGAAGCCTAGTAAATCAAAGTACCACAAGGAGGGCACATACACCTCATCCGTGCTGGCACCTGATTTACTAGACTTCTCCACCTTGTTGAGCTCCTTCTTGTACACGGTGCGTAGACCCTGTATTTTTTTCCTGACAAGGCTCTCATCCACCTTCTCTGTCGGATTATGCTTTTTGAAGAGCTCAATGAGCTTCTCGTAGGCCTCTCTTTTTTTAATCCTGTTGCTGTATTCAGCGGATTTTATTTTCCATAGGCATGGCAGAGACCTATAGAGCTCGATGAGTTCCCGAACGAATTCTTCACTATTGAAAGACATCTGAAATAAAGAAAAGCATACAGTGAGCATACATGGAAAATTTGAAAAAATATTAAAACTTTAAAACTAACATTTGAGTTATTAGGTGTCCTATAACAATTTAAAATTTGGCGAAATGGAAAGATATTTGAGATCCCACCCGAGACCCCCTAAAATGGCTGCCGGCGAAAAAGCACATGTGCACCGGTAGATAGCAGACAATAGACTATAGGTAGATGTCCTATAACAATTTAAAATGGGAAGGTATTTGAGATCCCACGCTAAAATGGCTGCCGGCGAAAAAGCACATGTGCACCGGTAGATAGCAGACAATAGACTATAGGTAGATGTCCTATAACAATGTTAAATGGGAAGGTATTTGAGATCCCACCCGAGACCCCCTAAAATGGCTGCCGGCGAAAAAGCACATGTGCATCGGTAGATAGCAGACAATAGACTATAGGTAGGTGTCCTATAACAATGTTAAATGGTAAGGTATTTGAGATCCCACCCGAGACCCCGATAAAATAGACAATAGGAACCACATTCGAGACCCAAAAAAATACAATGCACAGCACTCCAATGTTACCAATAATTGGTAATTGACATTAAAATGAAATATAAAAGAAACCCCAGAGAAACTTACCGTGCACAAACAATAGCTGGTCACAAGGTAACTGGAAAATAGCTGTTTTGGAGTCGCAGTCGAAGACGCAACAGAGATCCAGAAAAAAAGGTCGCAAGTAGGAAAAAACCACGCTACTGTGCTCCGAAAGAAAAAGCAGGACGCAAGCAGGAGGAAACCACAAGTGATGCGAGAATGCCAGGGGCAATTTAAAACAGGAGCGCAGCTACGTTGCCTTTTTACACAATCGAGAACAATAGGCAGTAGCGCCGCCAATAGGAACGCAGTAATGAGCACCAATCGGAGATGAGGGGCGCGGAAAAGGCGACGCTATGCCACGCCTGCGTGCCTACAACGTCACTCTGTACAGCCCACATCGAGCGCTGTGTCGTTCGAATAGGTGTAGTGTGACAGGGTTCCAACGACCGCCGACGTCGTCATGTAGATCGCTATGATCATCCGCGTCGTTACTGCATCGCTGGGAGAGTCGGGATGTTTGACGGCTCACCAGCGATCACACAGCGACGCAACAACGATCCTTATCAGGTCGCATCGTCGTCGTGATCGTTGCGGGATCGCTATGTGAGACCCGGCCCTTAGAATACCCAGTGGGTAACAGGACAACTTCCCCGGCGGCCATTTGCTCTAGGTGCAGTTCCCTTACTGACCTGAGAGACAAAGGGGCGCCGGAGAGCTGTACCTGTGGATTTACGTCCCATTGGTGACGTGGGAGGAAAGGGGTCGTCCTTCACAATTGGTGGCAGCGGTGAGATCAGAAGCTGTGATACCCGGGCTACCGTGTGGCGGTCGGCTTAGTTCCTCACAGATAGCCTGAACCTTGACCGGGTCCATTTCAATAACAGATGGGGACAAAATGAATCCCAGAAATGAGATCCTCTGTACGCCAAAAAGACACTTTGATCCCTTCACATACAGAGCATTCTCTCTCAAAATCTGGAACACAGTCCGAACATGTTTCACATGAGAGTCCCAGTCATTGGAAAAAATCAAGATATCATCCAAATAAACAATCAGAAATTTATCCACAAAATCCCTGAAAATGTCATTCATGAAGGACTGGAAGACGGAAGGAGCATTAGTGAGCCATTCATCCTCGTGCTTAATTCGAATAAGGTTATACTCCCCCCTGAGGTCAAGCTTGGTAAACCAAGTAGCACTTTTCACCCTGGAAAACAGGTCAGAAATCAAGGGTAACAGATATTGATATTTCACAGTGATATTGTTCAAGAGACGATAATCAATACACGGCATAAATGAACCATCCTTTTTGGCCACAAAGAAAAAACCGGCACCCATGGGAGAAGAGGATGGTCTGATATGACCCTTCTCCAATGACTCCTTGATATAAGATCGCATAGCGTCATGTTCAGGTACAGACAAGTTAAAAAGGCGACCTTTAGGGAATTTACTACCAGGCACTAATTCAATAGCGCAGTCATAGCTCCTATGGGGGGGCAAGGATGCAGATTTACTTTCGCTAAACACATCAGAAAAATCAGTCAAAAAGTCAGGAACATCCTGAGCCTGGGGAGAGGCAGAAAAAACAGGAGTGTTGGCATTAACACATTGGCAGCCCCAACTGGTTACAGACACAAATTTCCAATCTAAAACAGGATTATGAGACTGTAACCAAGGGAAACCTAGTACAATAATGTCATGCAGATTATACAGCACCAAAAATTTGTAACTCTCCTGATGATCAGGTTCAACCCTCATTATCACCTGAGTAGAGAACTGGGGTTTATTCTCAGCCAAAGGGGTAGAATCGATCCCCAGTAGGGGAATAGACTTCCATAGGGGTATCAAGGGAAACCCACAACGTTTAGCAAAATCAAAATCCATCGGGTTAATAGCTGCTCCCGAATCAACAAAAGCCTGAGCAGAAAATGTGGACAGGGAGCAAATCAGGGTAACAGTCAACAGAAATTTAGTCTGAACACTACCCAAGACAACTGAGCGTGCAAAACGTCTTCCCCGCTTAGGGCAGACTGAAATAGCATGAGAGGCGTCACCACAGTAGAAACATAACCCATTGCATTTTCGAAACTCATGACGCTGTGCCCCAGAAGCCACTCTATCACACTGCATGGGTTCAGAAGCTGGTTCACAAGGCAACACTATTCCACGCATACCTCTACGCTCACGCAAACGTCTGTCAATTTGAATCGCTAATGACATAGAATCATTGAGACCAGAGGGAGCAGGGAAACCCACCATAACATCTTTTACATTCTCTGACAGACGCTTCCAAAAAGGGCTGCCAAAGCATCATCATTCCATTTGGTCAGGACTGCCCACTTTTGGAATTTCTGACAGTCTAACTCAGCGTCCTCAAGCCCCTGATTTAATGCCAACAAGGTTTTTTCAGCTTGATCAGTGACATTAGGTTCATCGTACAATAACCCCAGAGCCAGAAAAAATGCATCAACATTACTCACAACAGGGTCCCCAGGTGTCAGGGAAAAAGCCCAATCCTGAGGATCGCCGCGCAGGAGAGAGATGACAATTTGAACCTGCTGTGCTGCGTTCCCTGAGGACTTAGGTTTTAAGGCAAAAAACAACTTACAGTTATTTTTGAAATTCAGAAATTTAGCTCGAACCCCTAAAAACAAATCTGGCATGGGGATCCTAGGTTCCACAACCGGCAACCCTGCAAGATAGGTAGCAATACTCCGAACTTCAGTGGCAAGCTGATCCACACGGCCAGACAACTGTGCAAACTCCATTGAGAGAAAAAAAAATCCTCAGCACCCAGAGAAAAAGAAGGAGAAAAAAAAAA
>JARQOD010000004.1:322200493-322299920 GCA_033576555.1 Oophaga sylvatica
AACTATGGCACATAAATACAAATGTAAATTGCTATATCAGGAAGCAAAGAAGGTACTTACATCTACATCCGCAGAGACAGGACCATTATGGATGGCCTTGTCCGGTCCCAGGGTCTGACGCACCGATGACACGTTTCCCTGTGCAGCCCTGGTCACGGGTGAAGCCTAGTAAATCAAAGTCCACAAGGAGGCACATACACCTCATCCGTGCTGGCACCTGATTTACTAACTTCTCCACCTTGTTGAGCTCCTTTCTTGTACACGGTGCGTAGACCCTGTATTTTTTTCCTGACAAGGCTCTCATCCACCTTCTCTGTCGGATTATGCTTTTTGAGAGCTCAATGAGCTTCTCGTAGCCTCTCTTTTTTTAATCCTGTTGCTGTATTCAGCGGATTTTATTTTCCATAGGCATGGCAGAGACCTATAGAGCTCGATGAGTTCCCGAACGAATTCTTCACTATTGAAAGACATCTGAAATAAAGAAAGCATACAGTGAGCATAAAATGGAAAATTTGAAAAAAATATTAAAACTTTAAAACTAACATTTGAGTTATTAGGTGTCCTATAACAATTTAAAATTTGGCGAAATGGAAAGAATTTGAGATCCCACCCGAGACCCCCTAAAATGGCTGCCGGCGAAAAAGCACATGTGCACCGTAGATAGCAGACAATAGACTATAGGTAGATGTCCTATAACAATTTAAAAATGGGAAGGTATTTGAGATCCCACCTAAAATGGCTCCCGGGCGAAAAAGCACATGTGCACCGGTAGATAGCAGACAATAGACTATAGGTAGATGTCCTATAACAATGTTAAATGGGAAGGTATTTGAGATCCCACCCGAGACCCCCTAAAATGGCTGCCGGCGAAAAAAGCACTTGTGCATCGTAGATAGCAGACAATAGACTAAGGTAGGTGTCCTATAACAATGTTAAATGTAAGGTATTTGAGATCCCACCCGAGACCCCGATAAAATAGACAATAGGAAACCCCACATTCGAGACCCAAAAAAATACAATGCACAGCACTCCAATGTTACCAATAATTGGTAATTGACATTAAAATGAATATAAAAGAAACCCCAGAGAAACTTACCGTGCACAAACAATAGCTGGTCACAAGGTAACTGGAAAATAGCTGTTTTGGAGTCGCAGTCGAAGACGCAACAGAGATCCAGAAAAAAGGTCGCAAGTAGGAAAAAACCACGCTACTGTGCTCCGAAAGAAAAAGCAGGACGCAAGCAGGAGGAAACCACAAGTGATGCGAGAATGCCAGGGGCAATTTAAAACAGGAGCGCAGCTACGTTGCCTTTTTACACAATCGAGAACAATAGGCATAGCGCCGCCAATAGGAACGCAGTAATGAGCACCAATCGGAGATGAGGGGCGCGGAAAAGGCGACGCTATGCCACGCCTGCGTGCCTACAACGTCACTCTGTACAGCCCACATCGAGCGCTGTGTCGTTCGAATAGGTGTATGTGTGACAGGGTTCCAACGACCGCCGACGTCGTCATGTAGATCGCTATGATCATCCGCGTCGTTACTGCATCGCTGGGAGAGTCGGATGTTTGACGGCTCACCAGCGATCACACAGCGACGCAACAACGATCCTTATCAGGTCGCATCGTCGTCGTGATCGTTGCGGGATCGCTATGTGAACCCGGCCCTTAGAATACCCAGTGGGTAACAGACAACTTCCCCGGCGGCCATTTGCTCTAGGTGCAGTTCCCTTACTGACCTGAGAGACAAAGGGGGCGCCGGAGAGCTGTACCTGTGGATTTACGTCCCATTGGTGACGTGGAGGAAAGGGGTCGTCCTTCACAATTGGTGGCAGCGGTGAGATCAGAAGCTGTGATACCCGGGCTACCGTGTGGCGTCGGCTTAGTTCCTCACAGATAGCCTGAACCTTGACCGGGTCCATTTCAATAACAGATGGGGACAAAATGAATCCCAGAAATGAGATCCTCTGTACGCCAAAAAGACACTTTGATCCCTTCACATACAGAGCATTCTCTCTCAAAATCTGGAACACAGTCCGAACATGTTTCACATGAGAGTCCCAGTCATTGGAAAAAATCAAGATATCATCAAATAAACAATCAGAAATTTATCCACAAAATCCCTGAAAATGTCATTCATGAAGACTGGAAGACGGAAGGAGCATTAGTGAGCCATTCATCCTCGTGCTTAATTCGAATAAGGTTATACTCCCCCTGAGGTCAAGCTTGGTAAACCAAGTAGCACTTTTCACCCTGGAAAACAGGTCAGAAATCAAGGGTAACAGATATTGATATTTCACAGTGATATTGTTAAGAGACGATAATCAATACACGCATAAATGAACCATCCTTTTTGGCCACAAAGAAAAAACCGGCACCCATGGGAGAAGAGGATGGTCTGATATGACCCTTCTCCAATGACTCCTTGATATAAGATCGCATAGCGTCATGTTCAGGTACAGACAAGTTAAAAAGGCGACCTTTAGGGAATTTACTACCAGGCACTAATTCAATAGCGCAGTCATAGCTCCTATGGGGGGCAAGGATGCAGATTTACTTTCGCTAAACACATCAGAAAAATCAGTCAAAAAGTCAGGAACATCCTGAGCCTGGGGAGAGGCAGAAAAAACAGGAGTGTTGGCATTAACACATTGGCAGCCCCAACTGGTTACAGACACAAATTTCCAATCTAAAACAGGATTATTGAGACTGTAACCAAGGGAAACCTAGTACAATAATGTCATGCAGATTATACAGCACCAAAAATTTGTAACTCTCCTGATGATCAGGTTCAACCCTCATTATCACCTGAGTAGAGAACTGGGGTTTATTCTCAGCCAAAGGGGGTAGAATCGATCCCCAGTAGGGGAATAGACTTCCATAGGGTATCAAGGGAAACCCACAACGTTTAGCAAAATCAAAATCCATCGGGTTAATAGCTGCTCCCGAATCAACAAAAGCCTGAGCAGAAAATGTGGACAGGGAGCAAATCAGGGTAACAGTCAACAGAAATTTAGTCTGAACACTACCCAAGACAACTGAGCGTGCAAAACGTCTTCCCCGCTTAGGGCAGACTGAAATAGCATGAGAGGCGTCACACAGTAGAAACATAACCCATTGCATTTTCGAAACTCATGACGCTGTGCCCCAGAAGCCACTCTATCACACTGCATGGGTTCAGAAGCTGGTTCACAAGGCAACACTATTCCACGCATACCTCTACGCTCACGCAAACGTCTGTCAATTTGAATCGCTAATGACAAGAATCATTGAGACCAGAGGGAGCAGGGAAACCCACCATAACATCTTTTACATTCTCTGACAGACGCTTCCAAAAAGGGCTGCCAAAGCATCATCATTCCATTTGGTCAGGACTGCCCACTTTTGGAATTTCTGACAGTCTAACTCAGCGTCCTCAAGCCCCTGATTTAATGCCAACAAGGTTTTTTTCAGCTTGATCAGTGACATTAGGTTCATCGTACAATAACCCCAGAGCCAGAAAAAATGCATCAACATTACTCACAACAGGGTCCCCAGGTGTCAGGGAAAAAGCCCAATCCTGAGGATCGCCGCGCAGGAGAGAGATGACAATTTGAACCTGCTGTGCTGCGTTCCCTGAGGACTTAGGTTTTAAGGCAAAAAACAACTTACAGTTATTTTTGAAATTCAGAAATTTAGCTCGAACCCCTAAAAACAAATCTGGCATGGGGATCCTAGGTTCCACAACCGGCAACCCTGCAAGATAGGTAGCAATACTCCGAACTTCAGTGGCAAGCTGATCCACACGGCCAACAAACTGTGCAAACTCCATTGAGAGAAAAAAAAATCCTCAGCACCCAGAGAAAAAGAAGGAGAAAAAAAAAATGCAACAAACAGAAAAAAAAAAAAAACTCTGACAACTCTGACAACTTTTTTTTTTACAAAATTTTTCCCTTCTGTGAGTACCATATAATTTTCAGTTTGGCCGGTGATACTGTTATGATTTGGTAGCTGAGGAGAGCAGGCAAAAAACGGCAATACACCAGAGAGGTTGGAATCTACTGGATTGCAGTACCCTAACTAACCACCACAACTAAAGGCAGCCGTGGAGCGTACCTACGTTGGTCCTAGACGCCTCGTCACAGCCTGAGAGGTTAACTACACCTAAAGATAGAAAGAGGAAAGCTATCTGCCCCGGAGCAGATCCCCAAAGAACATAGGAAGCCCCCAAACATGTAATGGCGGTTAGACAAGAGGAATACAGACACAGACAGAAAATAGTATGAGCAAACGTTGGGGCCCAATCTTCCTAGACAGAAAAGGATAGGAAGGACACTTACTGCAATCCAAAAAACCCTAAAAAATACCAACTCTACTAATTGCAAAAACACCTGAGATCACACGACCTCTACCACCTAAATTAGTTCTCTGGTGTAACAAAACTAAGCCGCAGCCACTGAAAAAACTGGAAAAGGCAAATGAACAAATAACAGTGGCTCAGATAAACTGAGAGGAGCACAAGCCCCCGGAGGGGACCTGGCTGACCTCCACAGAAGTGCAGGAAAAAATGCAAAAAGCAAGCACAAAAATAAAAGCAGAAAATATCTTATCTGTTAGCAGAAGATGCAGGCAAGACTCAGCAAGCTTCCAAGTGAACCAGGAACCAAAGTTGAGACAAGAACAATTGATCACCGGCAACCCTGATGGGAGGGAACCTCCCTTATATAAGACCAGTCTGTAACTCCTGATTGCCAATCTTCACAAATCTTCATTGAATGGTTCAGTACTGTTTGTAACCACCAGAGGAGCTTCTGCTCAGAATTCATTTCTAACACATTCACAACAACCTCCCCATCATCATTGCCTCCCCATCATCATCACCTCCCTATCATCATTGCCTCCGGGCCCCGGCTCACCACCATCACTGCCTCCCCCCCACCACCATCACATATACAGCACCGCAGCTCGCGCACACACACACACACACACACACTCACCTGTCCGGCGTCCGCGCTCTCTCTGCCACACAACCGGCCGCTGAATGATGACGTCATTCAGCGGCGCTGCTGTGAGAGGAAGCGCCGGCGCCCTGGAGCCCGGAGCTGTGGCAGCGGAGGCACGGGGAGAGGTGAGTATTGCACCGGCTGCTGAGCAAGCGGGGGGGCCAGTGGCAGTGCTGGAACCGCTCTTCTCTGCTGACAGGCGCCGGGGTGCCCGACGGCGAGTGGGCCCCCCCGCCTGCTCAGGGCCCCGGCACTTGCCCGGTATGCCGGGTGCTGACGCCGGCCCTGTCTGTCGGTCCCTATTATATCAATTTCTCCTGTGGTGAAATTGATGCAACTTTTGTGGTGTCTGCCAGTAAATTTTGGAAATGTGAACACTCCTGTTGGGTGTCCATCTGCTGGATTGGGTGTAGTGGAAGACCTGTCGGTCCCTATTATACTATTTCTACTATGGTGAAATTGATGTCACTTTTGTGGTGTCTGCCAGGAATTTTTGGAAATGTGAACTCTCCTGGTTGTGTGTTCATCTGCTGTATTGGGTATAGTGGAAAACCTGTCGGTCCCTATTATACTATTTCTACTCTCGTGAAATTGATGCCACTTCTGATGTGCATAACACTCATTTGTTTAAATGTGAACACTTCTGGTTGGGTGTCCATCTGCTGGATTGGGTTTAGTGGATGACATATTGGTCTCTGTTGTACTTATTCTATTGTGGTGAAATTCATACCACTTTGGTGGTGTCTGCCAATAATTTTTGGAAATGTCAACACTTCTGGTTTGGTCTCCTTCATGTGTGTTGCCTATAGCAGTAGGCCTCCAAGACTGTCAGGCCTCCTCTTCCTTGGAATCAACCACCCGTGTTACCATCCTTAAATTTTTATGACAATTGTAGTCTACAAAACTGATATTTGTGCCACCTAAGTGTGGCTCAGCATGAAAGCAGGTAGAGTGTGCATTTGGTATCAGGGCTCCCAGCAAAGGGATGCTACACCGATTCTTCACCCACCTCGTCTTACTGTGACATTCAATTGAAAGCTGTAAATGCTGTCCCAGACCCCATACTTCATGCCTGGCTGATTGCTGCAGTTCCATGCTAAAATTTGTACTGTGGGTGAATTGAGGTCACTTTCCTTGTATCAGTCCCTCTTTTGATGTGTTTTGGCAGAATTTGTGGCCGTTATGAGGTGTTGTGCATGCGTTTGTTCTTGCTCCCATTGACCTCAATGGTGTTCAGTTATATTCAGCGAATATTCAACGAATTAATCTGCGAATATTGCAAATTTAGTGATCATAATCCGAACATTGAAATATTCACTAATCTTTAGTCAGGAGGAATGGGCCCAAATTCTGACCAACTATAATGAGAAACTTGTGGAAGGATATCCCAAATGTTTGACCCAAGTCATTCAGTTTAAGGGCAATGGATCCAAATACTAATGAAATGTATGTAAACTTTTGGCTTTGCATTAAGTAATAAAAATGCCTTAAACACTCTCTCTCTCATTATTCTTGGCATTTAGCAAATATTAATAATTATGGTAATTATAAGTTACCTAAAATGGGAAAGGTTTATGCTGATTTCATGTCAGATATTGAGAAAAACAAGCTTATGTGTCTTTTTATATAGTGTATGTAAACTTCTGGTTTCAACTGTATCTTGGTCCTTACAGAGTGCTGCTGTGTCCCCTTTTTTTGAACAATATTCCTCACCTGTCCACTGAGAAGATAATAATCCAATTGTGCCGTGACATGTTTAGCTCTGCTACATCTAAATGGCAAGGTTGCATTGTTGCATGATGCAACTATGCAGCCTGCTATCCAACAGAGAGAATAAGCTGCACGCCTGCTCAGCTCAGTGGCTCACAGTGAACTCCTTTCACCTCACTGATGTCACCTTTATCGTGTGAAATTTCTCACGCTCACAGTGCCATCAGAAAGGTCATCGAAGTTCAGAGCCAATGAGCTCCTTTCACCTCAATTATGTCAGTGCAAGCACCATGGGTAAGGTTCTAAAGGCGCTCACACTGACGTCATTAAGTTAAACTGGGTTCATTGGCTCTGAACTCTGATGACCTTTCTGGTGGTACAGCGAGTCTGACAACTTTCTCATGCTCACGGTGACTTCACGGTGAACAAGCACGCACAGCTCAGTGTCTCTGCTGGATGGCAGGCTGTATAGTGTAAATTATATAGAGAATTGCTCTATGTTAAAGATCATGTTAAAATCGCATTGCAATGAGATCGTATTCGCACGGAAATCGGATATAAATCGGAGGCTAGGTGTTAAAAATTGGATTGTAAAATGAAAATGGCATGACACTTGCAAAACACTCTTCCCAGTTTTCTGGACCAAAATTGCTGATTGGAAATCAGCATACCTGTTTTAGTTCAAATTAGCAGAAAGGTCAAATTCAACAAAAATTAACTTCAAAATTGTTCCCCAGAAAAATTGATACTATTTTCTTAAAATCAAAGTATAAAGCCATACTTACTACTACATGAGAAAATTGCAAGACCAATTAAAAACTTTTCCAGGCACAAGCATAAAAATGTTGAAAATTAATCATTTACTGCTGCTGATAATTTGGCACATATCTTTTGATTTATTATGTAGATGCCAGATACATCTTGTACAGTCGGATTAAAGTGTGTTGGTATTTCTCAATCCATGTCAAAGATTGTGTTATGATGATGCTTTTAAAAAAAAAAATCAGACACTGGACTATGCTTCATCGCAGACAGCAATAAATCCTCCACTTTTGGCTTTCAAATGGTAAAAGATAGAAAAGCTGGCATGAAGTATAGCTCAGCATGTTTTATGACCCACTCTGTCTAGCAAACTATTTGTACTGTAGAAAGCCTGCAATGGCATTATTCAGTGGATGTAGTCATAGTAAATCTAATACATAATAAAGCTTAATAATAGCCCAAGGAGAGAGTGTGAGTTGTAATCTCACCCTTCAATGACTTTCCATGTCCTGTAAACGTTTTTTTCATACATATTTTATCAGTGAAATATGTGGAGATGAGCATATCTGTAATGCCAAATAATGAAACCTCAAGACAAAGACAATTGTTAAAATGCTCTTTGCCAGCTAAAAACACTTTTCATTCCTTCTGAGTATGTGCTTCATAGTACAGATTGTACTGATATTTCATACATATCATTATATATTTAGCATGGTAGTAAGTTAATAAATACAATGTAGTGTGAAATAAGTGTTAAATTATTCATATCTAATAATAATATTGCGACAATCTTGCAGTTCATTCAGCCTTTGTTATAGGATATGTTTGGAACAACAAAGGAAAAAATATATATTGCAGGTCTATCCTCAGAATTACGATAAACATTCACGTCCAGTGGAATTACCGTATATACTCATGTATAAGCCGGCCCGTGTATAAGCCGACCCCCTTAATTTTGCCACAAAAAACTGGGAAAACTTATTGACTCGTGCCTAAGCCTAGGGTGGAAAATGATTATGCCCCCATATGCTCCACAGATTATGCCCCATATGCTCCACAGATTATGCCCCCATATGCTCCACAGATTATGCCCCCATATGTTACACAGATTATGCCCCCATATGCTTCACAGATTATGCCCCCATATGTTCCACAGATTATTCCCCATATGCTCCACAGATTATGCCCCCATATGCTCCACAGATTATGCCCCATATGCTCCACAGATTATTCCCCACAGATTATGCCCCATATGCTCCACAGATTATGCCCCCATATGCTCCACAGATTATGCCCCCATATACTCCACAGATTATGCCCCCATATGCTCCACAGATGATGCCCTATATGCTCCACAGATTATGCCCCCTTATGCTCCACAGATTATGCCCCCATATGCTCCACAGATTATGCCCCATAGTATAGGTCCCTTATGCTGCTGCTGCAAAAGAAAAAAAAATGACATACTCACCTCTCATCGCTGGGGCCAGGTGCCGGTGTTCTGAGCAGGCGGTGACACCGTTGCGCTATGGGGGACAGGTGCCGGTGTCACCGCTTGCTCAGGACCCCGGCACCTGAGATATTTACCTGTCACTGGACTGGTACACCGCTGCACTGCTCCCCCTTCCGGGTCCTTGGCAGTGAATGATCAGGCAGAGGGCGCGCACTAACTCAGTCATCGCGCCCTCTGCCTGAACATTCACAGCCAGAGGAGTCGTACGAGGAGGTCGGAGGAGGTCGGAGCAGCGCGCAGCGGTGGACCGGAGGACAGGTGAATATCGCTATACTCACCCCCCGCCGGCGCGTCACTCTCTGCAGCCTCTCCTCTTCTCCCAGCGGTCTCCGCAGCTCTTCCTTCCTGCAGCTGTCACGTGGTACCGCTCATTAAAGTCATGAAATGTGCATATAATTCCCTCCACTGGAAATTTTAGACTAAATTTTCTGACACATTTCTGTCCCATTTAAGAACATCAAACCAGTCTTCTCATGGATATGTCTAACCAGTTGTATAGTAGAAATACTCCAGGAAAAATTTTTATACTGTGTAATGTCAAGTGTAAGTGCTGAAGGGGTTATAAATTGTGTCCCTCTTTTAAAGTGTCTGTCACATATCACATCCACAGGTTCTATGATAGGTAATCAACCTTGTACATTAATTATCATATTACTTTGCCTTTCTATTTCTTTAGAGCTTTTTATATTAAATTAAATGTAATTAATCAAGAAAAAAGCGTCCGTAAAGTATGTAGGCACTTCAAAATCAATCAGAGAAAACACAATGATGCATATATACATCAAAGACGAAGTGATCCAATAAAAATATAAAAATTCGGATCCATATACTTATAATAGAACTCTTTTGTTTTGGCGATGGACTGTGCCTCTCTCTTTTTTATTTTTTGTTCCTGAATAATACTGTGAATTTTTTCCTTACACTTATGGGAATCGATTTGGTTCAACATTTTCATTCATTGTGTTTATTTTATGGTATATATAAAATGATGAATTTGTTACTTTAAATTTTGTTCTATATATGTTGATTTTTATATTATATGACCTTTATATATATATGTACTCTCTATGTATTCATATTTGCACTTTATGCACTTTAGATTATAATCTCTTCAGGAATTAGATTAATTCCCTATAATCACTGTATTATCGGCACTACATTAAATTACCTCTTTGCACTGGTCCAATTTTGTTTAATCTTTTTTATCTCGCACTTCGGCACTTTCCTCATTGTGAACTACAGGGTGGAGTACGCATGCGCTGATTTCCCCGACCCAGGCAGACTACTGGACGCGCTCTGTATGTGACCGCTTGCGTTCCAAGCATGCAGTTCACTGAGCGATGACCAAGAAGTCAAGTTGTACCATGGGCAGTGGTATCATCGTACATGCGTCGACATGCCCCCTGAGCGTCACACCATGGACACACCTTCTAATTTTCACAACGCCTCGCCATTGGTCCTGTGGACTTTTAAATACTCCCATATTCCTCACAAAACCACGCCCCCGGAAGAAGCTGACGGCGAAACGCGTGTCGGGGTGGGTGGACGCCATCGTCGCACTGAACCAGGTATAATCCGCTATAAGCTATTTTATTTTTCACTACGGTTCTTATCACGGCTGTATTAAATAGCACTTTGATGTGCTGTATATGTGCCCTATAATATCACCTCATTGGGCGGTCCTTTTCTGAGATGTCGGTTGAGTCCTGAATCATTAGGTTTGTCTGTGCACACTGCTGCTATCAGTACACATATGGACTCGAGCTTAAAATTGGACTGATTAATCTGGAGTGTTTTTTTTATTTATTTCAGCTTGTGTATTTATGACCCTTTGACATATTGTTTGCTTTGGCTATATTGTAATTTACCTGGCACAGCTCCAATTAAGATATCTTGGTGATTTATGAGTCTGGATTTGTATTTTTCATCATTCTTTAAGCACCATTTACTACAAACACTGATTTTCTTTAATTTTTGTTACTAATAACTTTGGGTGTTTATTTATTATAATTTGCAGGGCCGGCGTCAGCACCCGGCACACCCGGGCAAGTGCCGGGGCCCTGAGCAGGCGGGGGGCCCACTCGCAGTCTGGCACCCCCGCACCCGTTAGCGGAGGAGAGCGGTGTCAGCGCCGCCACTGGGCCCCCCCCCGCTTGCTCAGGGCCCCGGCAGCAGCTGGCACAATACTTACCTCTCCCGTGCCTCTGCTGCCGCAGCTCCGGGCTCCAGGGGGGCCGGCGCTTCCTCTCACAGCAGCGCCGCTGAATGACGTCATCATTCAGCGGCCGGCTGTGGCACAGAGCGCGGGGACGCCGGACAGGTAAGATGTGTGTGTGTGTGTCTCTGTGTGTATGTAGTGCGGTGCTTTGTGTGTGTATGTATGTGTGTGTGTATGTGTGTGTGTATGTATGTGAGAAAGTGCTTGTGTGCTGTCTGTGTGTGATGATGGGCAGGCATTGCTGATAATGGGGAGGCATTGATGATGGGGAGAAGATGATGATGGGCAGGCATTGCTGATAATGGGGAGGCATTGATAATGATGGGGAGAAGATGATGATAATGTGCAGGCATTGATGATAATGGGCAGGCATTGATGATGGGGAGAAGATGATGATGGGCAGGCATTGCTGATAATGGGGAGGCATTGATAATGATGGGGAGAAGATGATGATAATGGGCAGGCATTGATGATAATGGGCAGGCATTGATGATGGGGAGAAGATGATGATGGGCAGGCATTGATGATGATGGGGAGGAGATGATGATCATGATGGGCAGGCATTGCTGATAATGGGGAGGCATTGATGATGATGGGGAGAAGATGATGATAATGGGCAGGCATTGATGATAATGGGCAGGCATTGATGATGATGGGGAGGAGATGATGATGGGCAGGCATTGCTGATAATGGGGAGGCATTGATGATGATGGGGAGAAGATGATGATAATGGGCAGGCATTGATGATAATGGGCAGGCATTGATGATGGGGAGAAGATGATGATGGGGAGGAGATGATGATGATGGGCAGGCATTGATGATAATGGGGAGGCCATGATGATGATGGGGAGGCAATGATGATGATAAGGATCCAATGATGATGATGGGGAGACAATCATGATGATAATGGGGAGTCTTTCCACAGCGCCCTTTCCTGAGCCGTAACAGTGCAGAACGCAGTACAGCGCAGAGGAGAGCTCCATATTTTGTATGGAGCATTAGATGGGGACCAGTATCCTGTATGGAGCATTATTTTGGGTCCAGTATTCTGCATGGAGCATTATTTTGGGTCCAGTATTCTGTATGGAGCATTATATGGGGGGTGACATCCTGCATGGGGTATTATATGGGTGATGAGGGGGAGACTGTGGTGCCCATAATATTGTATGGAGGACTGTACTGTCCAGTCTGTACTGTGCGCTGTGAGGATTTGGCAGTTTTTGAGCTATTGTACAATTTACAATAGATATCAGTCATGTAATGGAAGAAAAGAAGTGTTTGGCATAGTACTATACCCATATTTCTCTGCAGTATCTGTGCATCATGAATCGTGGTCTGTGTTAAAGGGGCCCACTGAGGCTCTTTCGCCTGGGGCCCATAAAAACCTGGAGCCGGCCCTGATAATTTGACTCATTATATCTTAACACCGGTATTTTTTACGATGGCATCCTCATTGGGACATTCTGTGTATTAATGTTTTTTATCTTTGTTTTTTAATAATTTGTGAAATAAAAATTATTTTTATTGGATCATTAAATTAAATGTGCCAATTTTTCTTTTTTTAATACTTCGATAAAGTGGAACACTGGGGTTACATAGCAACTTTGACTGTGACACTTGTCGTGCTCCCAAAGTTTGCTAGGTGTTGTCTCTACATCACAGTGACCGCAATTGTGTTGAGACTGTGATAAGCATGTCACAAGAAGTTCAACAGTATCAGATTTTTTTGTGACTTGCCTGTTACAGTACATACGGCGTTGCTATGTAACCCCATTAAATGTTGTAGTGACACCTTGCGAACTTGGTAATGCAACAGGTGTCACTTTGTAATACTAGGCTTAATAGTTAATAAGAACCCGATGTAACCTGTAATTTCCCCCCGGGATCAATAAAGTGTATCGTATATCGTATCGTATGATTACCCATCATCCAGCCTTACTATGTTGGAATTGTGAAGCGTTAACCCAAAGACCATTTGAAGGGTGCTAAAGAAAGTCTGCCACCAAGTTCTCTCAATTGTTATGGGTGTGGTGATGGTGTTAACCAGCACATAAAACCTTGTGTAGATGTTGTTGTTCAATGAGGCAGCGCTCATGTCCAATTTTTTCCTAGGACTGAGTGGTCCAAGGCAAAAAAATTGCAGCATGCACGATTTGCGTCTGATTATTGGATTGCATTCGGCTGTTCAAGTTTATGGGAAGAACCATTTTAATGTCTTCCACAGAAAACTCATCTTTTTGTAATGAATTAATCAATCTTTGATTAGCTGATCAAAATCATCCATTTAAGTCAATGTGTCAATGTGTCAGTGAAAAATACATGAATATCATCCATAGTGAGGTTTTTACTATTTAAGAGAAGTTTTTAAACTTTTCTTTTTGTATGCAAGAAATACAATTATGACTCTGTTGGTAAATACTGACACTAGTCAAAACAATGAGTGAAAATTGGATAGAAACACTTACCAAAATTGATTAATTTTTTGTCAATATCCAAAAAAAATGGTAATAAGCCTTTAACGCTTTCATTCCCACGAGATAAGCAGCTACCATTATCTTTGACAGACATTTAAAGGGATTTTCACACAAAGTTCATTTTAATCAATATTTTAATCAAAATGTCTTTAAATAATAATAGTTTTCATTATTGGATTTGTTTTAAAAAATGTGCCTGTGCTGAGATAATCTTATAAATGTGCCCCTGCTGTGTACTGTGTAATGGCCGTGTCTGACCATGCAAGGAACATGGTCTGATCATACCACAGCTCCTGAGTATACTGACATTACAGCAGGGGATCACAGCTGATTCTTTTTGTGAGACAAAACTTTTCACACTGCCTGTTTGCGGTAAGCAATATTTTACCTGAAAGAGTTCATCAGTTTTGAGGACCTAGAAGGGTGCAGTTTTTAGAATGGTGTCACTTTTTGGTATTTTCTGGCAGATAGACCCCTCAAAGTCACTACAAATGTAATGTTGCCCCTACAAAAAATTGTTTTGTAAATTTGTTGGAAAAATGAGAAATCGCTGGTCAACTTTTAACCCTTATAACGTCCTAATAGAAAACAGTTGTTTCAAAAATTCTGCTGATGTAAAGTAAAAATGTGGGAAATGTTATTTTTTTAACTATTTTGTGTGATATAACTCTCTGATTTATGGGCATAATATGTGCACACGTTGCGGATTTGCTTTAGTAAAAATCTGCACGGATTATTCCTCTTTTGGCAGTAAACGCAGTTGAAAATCCATGCGGATTTGATGCGTTTTTGATGTGGATTTGATGTGGATTTTCTTGCGGATTTGTATGCATTTTTGTAATCTAAATAAAGATGTTATGTAACAAAAAAAAAGAATTGTGATGTCATTTCCTTGTCCAACCTCTTCTTTTTCATTCTCCATTGAAGACCATAATATTATTACAAACCATGTTCAAATATAATGTTTACACAAACAAACAAATATAAGTGAATATATTATATATACATATATACGTACATATATATATACATACAGTGCCTACAAGTAGTATTCAACCCCCTGCAGATTTAGCTGGTTTGATAAGATGCAAATAAGTTAGAGCCTTCAAACTGCAAACGAGAGTAGGATTTATTAACAGAAGCATAAATCTTACAAAACAAAAAGTTATGTTGCTCAGTTGAATTTTAATAAATTTTAAACATAAAAGTGTGGGTCAATTATTATACAACCCCTATGTTTAATATTTAGTGGAATAACCCTTGTTTGCAATTACAGCTAATAATCGTCTTTTATAAGACCTGATCAGGCCGGCACAGGTCTGTGGAGTTATCTTGGCCCACTCCTCAATGCAGATCTTCTCCAAGTTATCTAGGTTCTTTGGGTGTCTCATGTGGACTTTAATCTTGAGCTCCTTCCACAAGTTTTCAATTGGGTTAAGGTCAGGAGACTGACTAGGCCACTCCAACACCTTGACTTTTTCCCTCTTGAATCAGGCCTTGGTTTTCTTGGCTGTGTGCTTTGGGTCGTTGTCTTGTTGGAAGATGAAATTACGACCCATCTTAAGATCCTTGATGGAGGAGCGGAGGTTCTTGGCCAAAATCTCCAGGTAGACCGTGCTATCCATCCTCCCATGGATGCGGACCAGATGGCCAGGCCCCTTGGCTGAGAAACAGCCCCACAGCATGATGCTGCCACCACCATGCTTGACTGTAGGGATGGTATTCTTGGGGTCGTATGCAGTGCCATCCAGTCTCCAAACGTCACGTGTGTGGTTGGCACCAAAGATCTCGATCTTGGTCTCATCAGACCATAGAACCTTGAACCAGTCTGTCTCAGAGTCCTCCAAGTGATCATGAGCAAACTGTAGACGAGCCTTGACATGATGCTTTGAAAGTAAAGGTACCTTACGGGCTCGTCTGGAACGGAGACCATTGCGGTGGAGTACGTTACTTATGGTATTGACTGAAACCAATGTCCCCACTGCCATGAGATCTTCCCGGAGCTCCTTCCTTGTTGTCCTTGGGTTAGCCTTGACTCTTTGGACAAGCCTGGCCTCGGCACGGCAGGAAACTTTCAAAGGCTGTCCAGGCCGTGGAAGGCTAACAGTAGTTCCATAAGCCTTCCACTTACGGATGATGCTCCCAACAGTGGAGACAGGTAGGCCAACTCCTTGGAAAGGGTTTTGTACCCCTTGCCAGCCTTGTGACCCTCCACGATCTTGTCTCTGATGGCCTGTGAAAGCTCCTTTGTCTTTCCCATGTTGACCATGTATGAGTGCTGTTCACAAGTTTGGGGAGGGTCTTAAATAGTCAGAAAAGGCTGGCAAAAGAGATCATTAATCCACACATGTGAAGCTCATTATTCTTGGTGCCTGAACTACTTCTTAATACTTTAGGGGGACCAAACAGAATTCTTGTGGTTTGAGGGGTTGAATAATAAATGACACTCTGAATTAACTTTTAATGTTTTTAAAAAAAAAAAAAAATTAAAACAAAAATTTTTGCTGCAGTGCATTTCCCACTTCCAGGCTGATCTACAGTACAAATGTCACAATGCCAAGTTAATTCTGCATGTGTCAACCAGCTAAATCTGCAGGGGGTTGAATACTACTTGTAGGCACTGTATATATATATATACATATATCCATTTATATATACATATATATATAATATATATATATACACAGCGTCAGACTTGAGCACCTTGGGCCCACCAGAGAAAATCATTCTTGGGGCCCACTATGTAGCTACATAGAAATAAATACAAGACCACCAATTGTGTGGTAAAACGCGCTAATATCAGGGTATATTATAAGGTAGTACACGTCTTAATTATGTAGCACGGATTGGGGCAGCCCCTTCATAGAATATAATGTAGCCCCCTTATAGGGTATAATACAGTACCCCACAAAATTTAATGCAACCCTCTCATAAGTTATAATGCGGCCCCCCCATAGAAAATAATGTAGCCCCCTCATAGGGTATAATGCATCCCCCCTCAAAGAGTATAGTGCAGCCTCCTCAAAGGGTATAATGCAGCCCCCTCCACCATTGTCCTCATCACCACCTCCATCATTGACTCCTCCCCCACTACCATTGTCCTTTCCACCACTACCATCATTGTCCTTTACACCATAACCATCATTGCTTTCTCCCCAACTCCACCATCATTGCCCATTCCAACACCTCCATCATTGTCTCCCCCATCACCATCATCGCGTCCTCACCACTATCATCATTGCCTTCACCTTACCACCATCATTGCCTCCCCATCGCCTCCCCATCATCATTGCCTCCCCCATAACCATCATCATCACCTCCTCACCACCATCATTGCCTCCCCATCATCATCATTGCATTCCCATCATCATCATTGCCTCCTCACATCATCATTTCCTCCTCACCACCATCATTGCCTCCCCATTATCAGTATTGGCTCCCCATCATCATCATAGCCTCCCCATCATTATCATTGTCTCCCCATTATCACTATTGCCTCCCCATCATCATCATTGCCTCCCCATCATCATCATTGCCTCCCATTATCAGCAATGCCTCCCCATCATCATCATTGCCTCCATATTATCAGCATTTCCTCCTCACCATCATCATTGCCTCCCCATCATCATCACACATACAGCACCACAGAGACAGCACCGCAGCACTCTCTCACATACACACACACACACAAAGCACTGCACTACATACACACACGCAGGCAGACAAACACACACACACACTCACCTATCCTCACCGCGCATTGTGTCAGACAGAAAGTGCTGGGCTGGGAAGCAGGAAGGAGGACAGTGTTGGATCCCTGCAGCTCTGCTCCGGTCCCAAGCTGCAGGGATCACAATTAGGGTTTGCCCCCTTTAGGGGCCCACCTCTGGGACCCCGATTCAGCAGCGCCAGTGGGCAGTGTAAGCCGCAGCATGTGGCTAATGCTGCCCGCTATTGAAGAGAAATAGTATTCACTCCTCTCCACGCCCATGGGGGCGTGGTCAAGCGTGAATATTCATTTCTCTTTAGTAGCGGGGACAGGCTCCTGTCTCCAGCTGCTGCTCCTGGCACCGAGAGGGCCCCCCTTGACTCAGGGGCCCCATAGCAGCTGGGTGCGCCACTATTAGCGACACGCCACTGGCTGGGGGCCCCTGGAGCAGTGGGGCCCTAGGCAGCTGCTGGCCAATATGCCAGCAGGTGTCAGAGTCTGGGCCCACCGGAGAATCCTCCGGTTCTCTGGTGGGCCAGTTCGACCCTGTATATACACATATACAAATATATACATACATATATAATATATATACATATATACTTATACATATATATATATACATATATACAGTGGGTTTGGAAAGTATTCAGACCCCTTTACATTTTCACTCTTTGTTTCATTGCAGCCATTTGGTAAATGCAATAAAGGTCATTTTTTTCTCCATAATGTACACTCTGCTCCCCATCTTGACTGATAAAAACCAGAAATGTAGACTTTTTGCAAATTTATTAAGAAAGAAAAACTGAAATCTCGCATGTTCATAAGTATTCAGACCTTTTGCTCAGAAACTCATATTTAAGTCAAATGCTGTCCAGTTCCTTGTGATCCCCCTTGAGATGGTTCTACTCCTTCATTGGAGTCCGGCTGTGTTTAATTAAATTGATAGGACTTGATTTGTAAAGGCACACATCTGTCTATATAAGACCTAGAAAAAGAGAAACAGCCGCACTCACAACTGTAGATTTGTTTGCAAGTGAAAAAATGAAATTTATTGAACTCCCCACAGGTGAAAGTAACAATGTGTCAAGGTAACTTTTCGACCCAACTTGACAAAGGCCCTTAGGGCCTTTGTCAAACCTCACCGCAAGAAACAAATATACAAAAATTAACATATGATAGGTGACCCATGTATGATTCCCATATAACAACAAAAAGGTGCTATAGAAATGGTGCTATACAAATATATACATATAAACCAAAAAAAGTAAAATAGTAAGTTTACTACCATAAAATCATCAATTTTTATTCAAAGTATTTTAAAAGATTACATGACAACATGGTAAAAAGATATATATATATATATATATATATATATATATATATAATGTATATACATGGGGACAACAATATGCAAAAAAGAGAAAGCCTAAGAGAGGTATAGGGGTTCTAAAAAAGACATATAAAGGATCCTATATATATATATTGCTGGTGTTACCTCAAAGAAATGTATCTTATATATAACATGGAGCAACAAGTACATGGCTTCCAGGAGTAAACAAATTATTGCACATAGCAAATATATTCAGAGAAAGATCCTAGATGACACCCCATTTAATAAAGATCCAGCTATACTCCTCTTTCTAGTGGCAATAATATCATGAGCAAAGTTATAAAGGTGCATAATGCAAAATATCACATGGCATGCTGACAGATAAATACAAGTGCAAAAAACGCCAAAGAAAAAGATGGAAATATATAGTGTCAATGGTAAAAAGGTATATAAAGCTGCTGGCAAAGATATACTGTACCTCAAAGTGGCTGTGGCACCCCAGACGTGCGTTTCGTGTAGAGCTTCTTCATAAGGGAGCTTGCGCTATATATTTCCAACATCCTTCAGCATGACCGGTTTGGCAGTGGGTCAGTAATGGTGTGGGGTGGCATTTCTTTGGAGGGCCACACAGCCCTCCATGTTGTCGCCAGAGGTAGCCTGACTGCCATAAGGTACCGAGATGAGATCCTCAGACCCCTTGTGAGACCATATGCTGTTGCGGTTGGCCCTGGGCTCCTCCTAATGCAGGACAATGCAAGACCTCATGTGGCTGGGTGTGTCAGCAGTTCCTGCAAGATGAAGGCATTGAAGCTATGGACTGGCCTGCCCGTTCCCCAGACCTGAATCCGATTGAGCACATCTGGGACAGCATGTCTCGCTCCATCCACCAACTTCATGTTGCACCACAGACTGTCCTGGAGTTGATGGATACTTTAGTTCAGGTCTGGGAGGAGATCCCTCAGGAGAACATCTGCAACCTCATCAGGAGCATGCCCAGGCGTTGTAGGTAGTTCATACAGGCATGTGGAGGCCACACACAATACTGAGCATCATTTTGACTTGTTTCCACTATAATTTTGTCTTGTTTTGATTTTCATTTGACTTGTTTCCACTTTCATTTTGGGGCCTCTCCAAATCCTGGCCTCCATTGGTTCAAAAATTTTATTTCCATTGATGATTTTTGTGTGATTATGTTGACAGCACATTCAACTTTGTACACAACAAAGTGTTCAATGAGAATATTTCATTTATTTAGATCTAGGATGTGTTATTTGAGTGTTCCCTTTATTTTTTGAGCAGTGTACATTCAAAATGTAAGATGTAGAAAATTAGTGCCTCTAAATATGATGCTGTTTTAGGCATAAAGTCCATATTATCCAGGCATAGTGTCAGATTACAGAAAGAGAAACTAATGAATTTGACAAATTTAATCAAAACAGGAATGCAGTTACTGAAATTAATCATGAAGTAGTGTGAACATAGATATTGACCTTAAGGAAAAAGGATGGCAGGAGTAAGCCAAAAGTAAGCCAAGACAAGGGAAAACAGAAGTCCCAACTGGGGCTGTAAGAATAGAGTGAGGCATAGTAAATTATAGGGTTGAATGGCCAAGTTAACAGCTGAATAAGGCTTTGCATACCTTAGTGCTGTGCAGAGTTGGCACAGTCTATGGTGGTGTTTAGACACAGCGATAATAGCATAAGTTAAATATCATAGTAACAGGATGTAATAATGAAAAGGAGGCTTGGTAGGGGTGTGTGGCCAGCGCAAGCTATTAATGGCTAAAGTAGGAGTGAAGGAGAGGCTTGACATTCAGGGATAGAAAGCCCCGCGGGAGCATGCACAGTAGGTACAGGGAGCTGTGTGAGCATAATGTGGAATGTATTGCTGCAAGCGCTGCGGGCACATGCGCAGTAGCATGAGGCGGCTAAGAGTGTGTGATGACTAAAATGCATGTAGTCCTGGTAGTGCGCGCTCTCTGCAATTGGTTAAAGGGCCAGGCTGTAAATGTCAGGAATGATCTTGGGCACCAGATTAAGATGTAGAACAGGAGAAAAGGCATGGAGGAAAGAGGAAAGGAGGGAAAAAAGGGGAAAAAACAGAATCGAACGGGAGTGAAAGATGGAATGAAAAAATAATAAAATAATGAAAAAGACAGAGAAAAATAAAAATAAAGTAACAGAAAAATAATAGAGGAAAAAAGGGGGGAAGCAAAATGGCATGGTAAAAGTAAAGAGAAAAATAAAATAAAAAATAAAATAAAAAAGGGATGGGAAAGATAAAGGAGAATACACCTGGGAGGGGAGGTTAAAGGTGAAAAATGCATCAGGGAACAACACAGCAAAGCATGTGAGTAATATGGAAAATAAGGAAAATAATAAAAAAAGAAAATAAAAAGATAAAAATGAGAAATAAGACTTCACAGCTCACAGTGCATGTCAGATCAAATGAGAATCATAAGGTCAAAGGAACTGCCCAAGATGCTCAGAGACAGAATTGTGACAAGGCACACATCTGGCCAAGGTTATAAAAGAATTTATGCAGTACTCAAGTTTCCTAAGAGCACAGTGGCCTCCATAATCCTTAAATGGAAGAAGTTTGGGACCACCAGAAGTCTTCCTAGACCTGTCAGTCCAGCCAAACTGAGCAATCGTGGGAGAAGAGCCATGGTGAGAGAAGTGAAGAAAAGCCCCACGATCAATGTGGCTGAGCTCCACAGATGCAGTAGGGAGATGGGAGAAAGTTCCACAAAGTCAACTATCACTGCAGCCCTCTGCCAGTCGGGCCTTTATGGCAGAGTGGCCATACATATGAAATCCCGTATAGAGTTTGCTAAAAAACACATGAAGGACTCCCAGACTATGAGAAATAAGATTCTCTGGTCTGATGAGACAAAGATAGAAGTTTTTGGTGATAATTGTAAGTGGTATGTGTGGAGAAAACCAGGCACTGCTCATCACCTGCCCAATACAATCCCAACAGTGAAACATGGTGGTGGCATTGATTTGCTGCGGAAAATAAAATGCTGCCAATCCGAGTGAAATTTTCCGCAGCATGTGCGCAGCAATTCTGGATTCCCATTGATTAACATTGGTTTGTCAATACATTGCGAATTTGGTGCAATTCCACAGCGAAAAAACGCTGTGGATCCGCAATATAATCCGCAATGTTTGCACATAGCCTAAAAATTCAAATTTTTAAAATTGCGACATTTTCCAAATTTACACCAAATTTAGTTTTTTTTCACAAATAAATGCAAGTCATATCAAAGAAATTTTACCACCATCATTAAGTAGATACAATTATATCACACACTTGGTTGATAAAAATATATAAAATGTGCACCAAAATTATATTGTGTTTAATTAACACCCACCTATAGTGTGATATACTTGGTTAATGAAAATATATAAAATGTGCACAAAAATTATATTGTGTTTAACCCCTCTCTGACATTAGACGTACTATCCCGTCCATGAAACCCGTGCCAATCTGACCATGGACGGGATAGTACGTCATAGGCGATTAGCTGCGCTCCCGGAGGGAGTGCAGCTAATCGCCGCCAGGTGTCGGCTGATTATCACAGCTGACACCCGTGACTGTGTGTCAGGAGCGGTCACGGACCGCTCCCGACACATTAACCCCTAGCACACCGCGATCAAACATGATCGCGGTGTACTGGGGGCAAAGGAAAGCATCGCGCAGGGAGGGGGCTCCCTGCGCGCCCCCCTGAGACCCTCAGACCAGCGCGATGTGATCGCGCTGTTCTGAGGGCTTCCTCCCTCCCAGGAATCGGATCCAAGATGGCGCCGGGGTCCTGGAGGGAGGCGGCTTCCTCAGTGCCTGCTAAGAGCAGGCACTGAGAAGCCTGCAGCTATGCCTGTGCGATCGCTGGTGTGACAGAGTGCTGTGCACACTGTCACACCAGCGATCTGATAAAATACAGTGATGTCCCACCCTGGGACAAAGTAAAAAAGTAAAAAAAATAAAAATAAACATGTTTTAAAAAAAAAAATCCAAAATAAATGAAAAAAAAAAAAAAATTCCCCAATAAATTCATTTCTTCCTGTAAATAAAAAAACAAAACAATAAAAGTACACATATTTGGTATCGCCGCGTCCGTAACGACCCCCCCTATAAAAATGTCCCACTAGTTAACCCCTTTAGTGAACCCCTTAAAAAAAAAAAAAGAAAAAATCAATGCTTTATCATCATACCCCCGAACAAAAAGTGGAATAACACGCGATCAAAAAGACAAATATAAATAAACATGGTACCGCTGAAAACATCATCTTGTCCCGCAAAAAACGAGCCACCATACAGCATCATCAGCGAAAAAATAAAAAAGTTATAGCTCGCAGAATAAAGCGATGCAAAAATAATTATTTTTCATATAAAATTGTTTTTATTCTATAAAAGCGCCAAAACATAAAAAAATGATATAAATGAGGTATCTCCGTAATCGTACTGACCCGAAGAATAAAACTGCTTTATCAATTTTACCACACGCGGAACGATAAAAACGCCTCCCCCAAAAGAAATTCATGAATTGCTGATTTTTGTTCATTCTAACCTCCCAAAAATCGAAATAAAAAGCGATCAAAAAATGTCACGTGCTCAAAAATGGTACCAATAAAAACGTCACCTAGTCCGCAAAAAATAAGACCTCACATGACTCTGTGGGCCAAAATATGCAAAAATTATAGCTCTCAAAATGTGGCGATGCAAAAAACTATTTTTTGCAATAAAAAGCGTCTTTAGCGTGACAGCTGCCAATCATAAAAACACGCTATAAATGGTAAATCAAACCCCCTTTATCACCCCCTTAGTTAGGGAAAAATAATAAAATAAAAAAAATGTATTTATTTCCATTTTCCCATTAGGGTTAGGGTTAGGGTTGCGGCTAAAGTTAGGGTTAGGGTTGGCGCTAAAGTTAGGATTAGGGTTAGGGTTGGGATTAGGGGTGTGTTAGGGTTAGGTTTGTGGTTAGGGTTGGGACTAGGGTTAGGGGTGTGTTGGGGTTAGGGTTGGAGTTAGAATTGGGGGTTTCGCTGTTTAGGCACATCAGGGGCTCTCCAAATGTGACATGGCGTCTGATCTCAATTCCAGCCAATTCTGCGTTGAAAAAGTCAAACGGTGCTCCTTCACTTCTGAGCTCTGCCATGCGTCCAAACAGTAGTTTATTCCCACATATGGGGTATCAGCGTACTCTGGACCCCAAGCGTTATTGTGCAATTTGTCCTATTTCTTCTGTTACCCTTGGGAAAATAAAAAACTGGGGGCGAAAATATCATTTTTGTAAAAAAAAAATGATTTTTTTGTTTTTACGGCTGTACATTATAAACTTCTGTGAAGCACTTGGGGCTTCATAGCGCTCACCATACATCTAGATAAGTTCCTTGTGGGGTCTATTTTCCAAAATGGGGTCACTTGTTGGGGATTTCCACTGTTTAGGCGCATCAGGGGCTCTCCAAATGCGACATGACGCCCCCAGACCATTCCATCAAAGTCTGCAATCCAAAACGTCACTACTTCCCTTCCGAGCCCAACGTGTGCCCATACAGTAGTTTTCGCCCACATATTGGGTATCAGCGTACTCAGCACAAATTGGACAACAACTTTTGGGTTCCAATTTCTTCTGTTACCCTTGTGAAAATAAAATATTGGGGGCGAAAAAAACATTTTTGTAAAAAAAAAAAAGATTTTTTATTTTACGGCTGTACGTTATAAACTTTAGTGAAACACCTGGGGGTCAAAGTTCTCACCACACATCTAGTAAGTTCCTTGAGGGGTCTAGTTTCCAAAATGGTGTCATTTATGGTGGTTTCCACTGTTTAGGCAGATCAGGAGCTCTCCAAACACGACATGGCGTCCAGCCAATTCTGCGTTGAAAAAGTCAGACGCGCTCCTTCCCTTCCAAACTCTGCCATGCACCCAAACAGTGGTTTACTCCCACATATGGGGTATCAGCGCACTCAGGACAAATTGCACAATAACTTTTGGAGTCTTGTTACCCTTGGAAAAATTAAAATTGAGGTGAAAAGATCATTTTTGTGGAAAAAATATGATTTTTAAATTTTACGGCTCTACGTTATAAACTTGTGTGAAGCACTTGGGGGTTCAAATTGCTCACCAAAGATCTAGATAAGTTCCTTAGGGGGTCTAGTTTCCAAAATGGGGTCATTTGTGGGGGGTTTCCACTGTTTAGGCACATCAGGGGCTCTCCAAATGCAACATGGCATCCAATCTCAATTCCAGCCAATTTTGGTTGGAAAAAGTCAAATGGTGCTCCTTCCATTCCGAGCTCTGCCGTGCGCCCAAACAGTGGTTCCCCCCCACATATGGGGTATCAGCGTACTCAGGACAAATTGGACAACAACTTATGTGGTCCAATTTCTCCTGTTACCCTTGGGAAAATAAAAAATTAGTGACTAAAAGATAATTTTTGTGGGAAAAAAATAGGATTTTTTATTTTCATGCCCGGGCATTATAATTGTGTGAAGCACTTGGGGGTTCAAAGTGCTCACCAAAGATCTAGATAAGTTCCTTAGGGGTCTAGCTTCCAAAATGGGGTCACTTGTGGGGGGTTTCCACTGTTTAGGCTCATCTGGGGCACTGCAAACGGAACATGACCCCCATCAACGTCTGCATTCCAAAACGTTACTACTTCCTTTCCAAGCCCTGCCGTGCGCCCAAACAGTTTCCCCCCCCACATATGGGGTATCAGCGTACTCAGGACAAATTGGACAACAACTTTTGGGGTCAATTTCCTTGGGAAAATTCAAAAATTTGGGACTAAAAAATCATTTTTGTGGAAAATTGTTTTTTTTTTTTTTCACACCCAGGCATTATAAACTTTTGTGAAACACTTGGGGGTTCAAAGTGCTCACAACAGATCTAGATAAGTACCTTAGGGGGTCTAGTTTCCAAAATGGTGTCACTTGTGGGGGTTTCCACTGTTTAGGCGCATCAGAGGTTCTCCAAACGCGACATGGCGTCCAATCTCAATTCCAGCCAATTTTAGTTTGAAAAAGTCAAACGGCGCTCCTTCCCTTACGAGCTCTGCCGTGTGCCCAAACAGTGGTTTTCCCCCACATATTGGGTATTGGCGTACTCAGGAGAAATTGCATAACAACCTTATCTGTCCATTTTCTCCTTTTACCCTTGTGAAAATAAAAAAAAAGTTTGTAAAAGATCATTTTTGTGTCTAAAAAGTTAAATATTCATTTTTTCCTTCCACGTTGCTTTAGTTCCTGTGAAGCACCTGAAGGGTTAATAAACTTCTTGAATGTGGTTTTGAGTACCTTAAGGGGTGCAGTTTTTAGAATGGTGTCACTTTTGGGTATTTTCTGCCATATAGACCTCTCAAAGTGACTTCAAATGTGAGGTGGTCCCTAAAAAAAATGGCTTTGTAAATTTTGTTGTAAAAATGAGAAATCGCTGGTCAACTTTTAACCCTTATAACTTCCTAACAAAAAAAAATTTTGGTTCCAAAATTGTGCTGATGTAAAGTAGACATGTGGAAAATGTTATTTCTTAACTATTGTGTGTGATATATTTCTCTGTTTTAAGGGAATAAAAATTCAAAGTTTGAAAATTGCAAAATTTTAAAAATTTTTGCCATATTTGCGTTTTTTTCAAAAATAAACACAAGTTATATCGAAGAAATTTTACTTCGAACATGAAGTACAATATGTCACGAGAAAACAATCTCAGAATCGCGAATATCCGTTGAAGCGTTCCAGAGTTATAACCTCATAAAGAGACAGTGGTCAGAATTGTAAAAATTGGCCCGGTCATTAACGTGCAAACCACCCTTGGGGGTGAAGGGGTTAAATAACACCCACCTATAGTGTGATACACAAATGAGTGGAAACCACTCAGGAGTAAGAAGAACCAAAACCCCAACCAGGACCACAGTAAAACCAGACAAAGAAAGTGACGAATGAATTTACTTCCAAAATGCGCGTCGGAGTGCGTATTATCAGGATTTGGCAGCAATCAGGTATTGTGGATTTCTCCCTCTTTTTGAGCACTCTGCACTTTTGTTATTATTCAGGTTGTTGGAGTACCATATTTTTTATTACAATATTACTTGCTTTGTATGTTAGCAATTGCACTTTACTTATTTAGCACCTTAAGGTATATTTTTTTACACTCTTGATTATATATTATATATTCTCTTTGCTGAGTTCACGGTTATTGCAATATCCTTATACCTGGTCTACCTCCATTTGCTATAATGGCTTTTTATAATTGTATATCTTGATACACGTACATATTATATTCTTGTTTTATCATTAATATGTCCAAATTTAATAAAGACATATGATTATAATAATTTTTTAATTCTCTGCACTTTCTTTGTCTGGTTTTGTTGGGGTTTTGGTTCTTCTCACCATCATTAAGTACAATATGTCATGAAAAAGCAAACTCAGAATCAGTGGGATTTGTTGAAGCGTTCCAGAGTTATTACCTACACTAATCTTTGGAATGGTGTGCACTCAGGTCAAAATAAAAGGAAGTGCTGGTGAATTGGATCAATAAGGAACCAACTACTGAGAATAATGAAATTCACCGCACACAAGTCATGAAAAATATTTTGCAAAATTGTTGAATTTATTGTGTGGATAACAAGTCCAGGAAAAGTGCCAACAGGTACAGCCAATACAGTGAAATCACCCGACGTTTCGATCCTCCCTGATCTTAGTCATGGGGTACTTAGTATCATAGTATCATAAGTGAGGTAGCCTTAGAATCAAATGGGTCAGCAGCTAAACTAGCAAATTAGGCTAGGCGCAGGAGCGCCGCCTGTACACCACAAGCTTTCTCCTAAACGGCTCCCCAGAACTGGGATCTATACCCATTGCCAAGATAGCCAGCTTCTACCTTTAACCACCAATACCAGCACCTGGTCAAACCCTGAAGGGACCCATTTGATTCTAAAGCTACTGTACCTCACTTATGATACTATGATACTGAGTACCCCATGACTAAGATCCGGGAGGATCGAAACGTCGGGTGATTTCACTGTATTGGCTGTACCTGTTGGCACTTTTCCTGGACTTGTTATCCACACAATAAATTTAACAATTTTGCAAAATATTTTTCATGTCTTGTGTGCGGTGAATTTCATTATTCCCAGAGTTGTTACCTGACAAAGTGACATTGGTCAGAATGATCAAGATTGGCCTGGTCCTTAACGTGTAAACCACCTTGAGGAGTGAAAGGGGTTAAAAATAAAGAATAAAAAATAAAAAAAATACTCATACAGTACAGACCAACAGTTTGGACACACCTTTATATTTCAATGATTTTTCTGTATTTTCATGGCTATGAAAATAGTAGAATCACACAGAAGGCATCAAAACTATGAATTAACACATGTGGAATTATACATTACACTTTACAAAAAAGTGTGAAACAACTGAAAATATGTCTTATATTCTAGGTTCTTCAAAGTAGCCACCTTTTGCTTTGATTACTGCTTTGCACGCAGAAAAGGTGAACGGATGGACTCTACATGCCTGGTTTCCACCGTGAAGCATGGAGGAGGAGGTGTGATGGTGTGGGGGTGCTTTGCTGGTGACACTGTTGGGGATTTATTCAAAATTGAAGGCATAGTGAACCAGAATGGCTACTACAGCATCTTGCAGGAGCATGCTATTCCATCCGGTTTGCGTTTAGTTGGACCATCATTTATTTTTCAACAGGACAATGATCCCAAACACACCTCCATGCTGTGTAAGGGCTATTTGACCTAGAAGGAGAGTGTTGGGGTGCTACGCCAGATGACCTGGCCTCCACATCTACCAGACCTGAACCCAATCGAGATGGTTTGGGGTGAGCTGGACCTCTCACCGCTTCAATTTTGAATAAATCCCCAACAGTGTCACCAGCAAAGCACCTCCACACCATCACACCACCTCCTCCATGCTTCACGGTGGGAACTAGGCATGTAGAGTCCAGTCGTTCACCTTTTCTGCGTGCAAAGCAGTAATCAAAGCAAAAGGTGGCTACTTTGAATAACCTAGAATATAAGACAAATTTTCAGTTGTTTCACTTTTTTAAAATTATAATGTATAATTCCACATGTGTTAATTCATAGTTTTGATGCCTTTAGTGTGATTCTACAATTTTCATAGTCATGAAAATACAGAAAAATCTTTGAATGAGAAGATGTGTCCAAACTTTTGGTCTGTACTGCATGTGATATTACCGCAGAAAAGTCTATCAAGATATAAAATTAATTAACCCAATCAGTAAACATTGTTAGCAGAAAAAAATCATGTACGCCAAAATTAAGATTTTTGGAGTCGCTGCAATTCCACAAAAATATACTATAACAAGCGGTCAAAACATCACATCTATCTTAAAATCATATCAATTAAAATGTTGCCTCATCCAGCAAAAAATAAGCTGTCACACTGCTCCATCGACAGAAAAATAAAAACTTTACGGGTCTCGGAAAATGGCGACACAATCCCAAATATTATTTTTGCAAACTTCTGATTTTTTTCACCACTAAGATAATAAAAAAAACTGGGCATGTTTGGTATCATTGTAATAGTTCTGATGAGCAGATTTATATTGCATGGTCATTTGTACCATAAAATGTACACTGTAAAAACTATTCCCTAAAAAAAATAGTATTTTTTTCAAAATTTCTCCCCACTTGGAATTTTTGTTTCCTGTTTTTCAGTACACTATGTGGTAAAATGAATGGTGTCCTTCAACAGTACAACTCGTTTTCCCCCCAAAAAAACCCTCATACGTCCATGTAGACAGAAAATGGCTCTGAGAAGAAGGGGAGGAAAAAACAAAGCCCAAAAATGGAAATTGGGTTAAAGATACATTTAAATGATTAATACCAAAATGTTATGTTATCTACTGTCCACATAATTTAATAATATGGGAATAGCTATTTTACATAAAAACTTGATTTAAACAACAGCCAATTTCTAGTGATATTTTTCTTTTAACAAAATTTGCAAAATGGTAAGGTTGGACACATCTATATAAGTGATCATATTCTTTGTTATTTCTGAAAAAAAGCAACGTTTTCCTCACGGACTAAAATATTTCTGTAATTACATTTTCATGCAATGGGGATCTAGGGATGTCCAGACCCTTCTTTGCCCAGTCTTCCTTTATGAGGGCTTTACTGGTTTAGACATAATCAATGAATGCAGACCATAATTCGTTGCATTTGTATGAACAGCTTTCTTGCTTTGTAAGTGAAATCATGAAATAGTTTAGTTTGTTGATTTACTAACTTTGCTCTTAACTGGAAGTTATTTTTTAAATCATTGTCTCAATTGTTTTTCTCCATATGTTCATATATCATAAATATGACTTCTGTGAAACAATTTGTGAGTTCTGTTAAAAGGCACTCAGTCCCCCTCTAGACTTGCCTCAAATACATATGCATATACCACTTTACATATTATTACAATATATTACCCGGGAGCTGTAACCAAACACTTTTGATAAATACTGTATCATGAATTCATAACAATGAATTCAAACACATTAGTAAAAAGATGTTATTCCATTTAAGTGAAGGAAAGTAAATTAGAATGAAAAAGAACTTACAAGTGCCACTTGTAAGTGAAGATACCCTGATGTGGGGATTGCACCCTGAAACAGTTGCCTGTAGAGTTAATGGTTTGTCTTTTATTTCTGGTCATGCTTCAAAGCTTGCTAAAGGGTTAGATATTCAATTATAGGTTAGTTACCTTCACTAGTGGGCACTTGCCAAATAGTTTTCTTTCAGGGCTCGCTCACACGATCATAGATTCTTTTATCCGAGAGAATCGATCAATTACGCTAATGACATTCGGATCAACTCTGATCAGAGTTTGGTCCAAGTGTCAGCATAGGGTACTCCAATTCTCTGGTATTAGAGAATCGGGGTACTCTATGATGAGAAAATGTAAAACAAAATTCCTCCATTTTCTTCATTGCGTCAGTGCGAGAAGATTTGAGTGCACTCAGATATCATCCAAGGGAAGTCCAATGTTTTCCATGCACCCAAAGACCTGAATGGATGAGTCTCCTCTGATTTCAATGTGAAATTGCAGTATGCTGCAATATTTTTCACTGACAGATTCTATCAGTTAAAAAAAACGGGCATCAGCACTGCCCCATCGGATAACTTTGGTCCGAGTGCCTTCCAATAAAACATCGGATAGCACTCGTCCAATGTATACGCTCATGTGAGCGAGCCCTTATACTGAGAGATAATTCATTTGCATAGTTTTTCCAATTAAATACTGCCAATAAAACCATGTACTCAGATATCATCCTTAAGGAGAGACTGTTTCTCCCCAAAGCTGAATTTTAGCATTTCATTCAGCCATCCTAACTCTGCTCTACATTTGTAAGGGATAGCACCCTGAAACACCTATCTATAGATTAATTTTTAATACATTGAGAATTTTCTCCTATCTAAAGCTGTCAGCAGTTTCATATGGAAAGAAATTCACATATGGGGCTCAGAGGTTAGCACTATAGTCTTGCAGTGCTTGGGTCTTGGGTTCAAGTTCCACCACGGGCAACATCTGTATTGAGTTTGTATGTTCTCTCCATGTTTGTGTGGGTTTCCTAACACAATGCAAATACATACTTATTCATTTAGATTGTGAGCCCTTATGAGAACAGTGATGATAATGATGATGTAGACATGGCCTGTAGATTGGAAATGGGAAATAACATTATGATTGTATGATCTGAGACTGATAAAGCGATAAAGACTATGGAATGAAATCTACACAAACACATTACTGACATTTCTTCTGAACACATGTTATTGGTACATTATAGAAAATTATAGAAAATGTATAGGATTCAAGTCCTCATAAAGCGGTATGTGATAAAACACTTCAGTGGCAAATCCACTTGCATTTTCAAAGGTGGATTATCCTGAGTGCAATCTTGGCCACCACTCAGCCTGAGCTTCCTGGGGTCCATGGCCAAAATGCCTTCATTATAGTTTATAGTATTTATTTTCACCACCATCAGGGTGTACATCGCTGAGCAAGGAGCATTCTTATAGCTCCACTGTCGACAATAGACAAGTATAGAATGGTAAGTGATTTCAGTTTTTTCTAACTTGATTGAACTGGGAGGGCAGCGGTGGCGGAGCAGGGTCACAGGAGGAAGGAGCAGGATCACCGCTACAGGAAACCGGCAGCGCGAGAAATGGGGCGATGCTGCGGGCCCTGGCTGTGAGGAGGGTGAGTGCCAAATGTATGAGACAGGAGCTGAGTCCCTGCTGCGCACATTGACCTTGCAGTGGCTTCAGGAATATGGCGCCCTTGTTGGTGCATGCACAAATGAGATCTCAATCTGCGCATGAGCTGTCTCCAGTGCTATTTTACTGGAGACCACTAGGAAATCAATGTGTGTAGTGTGGTCTCCGCTCCTGCCTCGCACCGCTGGGATGCCCCCTCCTCCTAGCTCATGGCCCTCAGCATCGCCCCACTCCTGTTGTCAAATTATATAAATGTGATGTACCCTTCACTTGATTCCTGTGATGCCACTAAATCGACGCTGTGCCCAATAAGCCACATTCCGACCATAAGATGTACCTGTGACCCGTGGCATGCCTGATACTGATATCAGGTTAAACATATTTTTTCCTACTTTCCTCCTCTAAATTTGGGATGAATCTTATGGTCCGGTGTGTCATGGTTTGAAACATAAAATAATTGTAATCTAATGGGGGGGGTTAGAATAAGCACAATTATGGGGGGCTGAGAATGCAGGAGAGTAACTAGTTATGAATTGGGAAAAGAGTACAGTGATAATTAATTTATATTTTTATTTGGCATCGAAAAAGTGTATTTTTTATTTTTATGGGTCAGAAGTCACCGCCGTTAGATATTGACATGAAGGTTTGACAATATGCCTGCATATGCCACTGATTGGACATCTGTATTCCAAACAAAAAAGATCTTTTGCAATAGGGCAGATCCCTCTATCATATTCATAATGGTCCCAGTTATGTCTTTTAAGTCTTATCTTTATCCATCTCTTTTGACTGTAACTTTTATTCTAAATAAAATGTTCCTGTAATTCAAATCACCTGTGAAGACATATGTTTTATTTGGAAAACAGATTTTCATATCAGTATTGGAGAAGTGGGCAAATCCAACCGACTAGGTTCCCATTGCAAAGCAGCCCAAACGAAGATCTATAGGATGGACACAAGGGACTGCAGGTGAGATTTCTTACCTGTTTCTCTTTAGCTCTTCTGCGGCTTTTGCTTTGGGAACTTGGGCCACAACAGATATTGCCGATTTGTCTCACAGGTGACTTTTTTAACTTTCCCTTAAAGCAGTATACTACAGAGTTTTTTTTTTCTTTTTAGCAATGCATAGGTGCTTCTAATGTAAGGTCTCCACCTTCATTTTATACTCACCCCATAGCGGCTTCACCTTTTTTCGGCGCTACTTTGGTCCA
Organism: Oophaga sylvatica; assembly: GCA_033576555.1. Classification (NCBI taxonomy): domain Eukaryota; kingdom Metazoa; phylum Chordata; class Amphibia; order Anura; family Dendrobatidae; genus Oophaga; species Oophaga sylvatica. The sequence continues at coordinate 322,233,661 of JARQOD010000004.1, forward strand.
GCTGCACCATCTTGTGACCACAACTTCTGACTGTCTGGAAGTCAGAAGTTATGTCACAAGCTTTCATTGCAGGTCTGTGAGTGCTAGAATGAGGCCCACATAGACTTGTAAAGAGTTGTGACCTCTGGCTTGTTCAATGAAACACTAGAGCAATCAGACAGGTCACAAACTGATGGAGATTGACGAGAGTGGTGGTGATAAAAGGTTAAGACAGTGGCAGGTGAGTATAAGAGTAGACTAGGAGTTCTTAGATTAGAAGCACTACTTCAAAAGTAAGGTAAAAAAAAAGCTGCAGTAATGCTTTAATTGCTTGTACATGTGTATATGTTTGTGCAGGGCCGGCTCCAGGTTTTTATGGGCCCCGGGCGAAAAAGTCTCAGTGGGCCCCCTTAACACAGACCACGATTCATGATGCACAGATACTGCAGAGAAATATGGGTATAGCACAACGCCAAACACTTCTCTTCTTCCATTACATGACTGATACCTATTGTAAATTGTACAATAGCTCAAAAACCGCCAAATCCTCACAGCGCACAGTACAGACTGGACAGTACAGTCCTCCATACAATATTATGGGCACCACATAGTCTCCCCCTCATCACCCATATAATACCCCATGCAGGATGTCACCCCGCCATCCCCCATATAATGCTCCATACAGAATACTGGACTCAATATAATGCTCCATACAGGATACTGGTCCCCATATAATGCTCCATACAAAATATGGAGCTCTCCTCTACACTGCGCTGCGTTCTGCACTGTTACGGCTCAGGAAAGGGCACTGTGGAAAGACTCCCCATTATCATCATCATTGCCTGCCCATTATCATCATCATTTTCTCCCTATCATCATCATTGCCTCCCCATTAATATCATCATCATCATTGCCTTCCCATTATCATTGCCTCCCCATCATCATCATTATCATTGCCTCCCCATTAATATCATCATCATTGCCTTCCCATTATCATTGCCTCCCCATCATCATCATTATCATTGCCTCCCCATTAGTATCATCATCATTGCCTTCCCATTATCATTGCCTCCCATTATCATCATTATCATTGCCTCCCCATTAATATCATCATCATCATTGCCTTCCCATTATCATTGCCTCCCCATCATCATCATCATCATCATCGCCTCCTCACCACCATCACTGTCTCCCCCCAGGGCCCCCACCACCATCACACATACAGCACCGCAGGCAGCACTCTCTCACATACACACATAAGGCACACACACACAGACACACACACGCAGACACACACACACAGGCAGACACACACACACCTCCCCTGTCCGGCATCCACGCGCTCTCTGCCACAGCCGGCCGCTGAACGATGACATCATTCAGTGACGCTGCTGTGAGAGAGATAGCGCCGGCGCCCCCTGGAGCTCGGAACTGCGGCAGCGGAGGCACGGGAGAGGTAAGTATTGCGCCGGCTTCTGCCAGGGCCCTGAGCAAGCGGGGGGGGGGCCCAGTGGCGGCGCTGACACCGCTAACGGGCGCCGGGTGCCCGACGGCGAGTGGGCCCCCTCGTCTGCTCAGGGCCCCGGCACTTGCCCGGGTGTGCCGGGTGCTGACGCCGGCCCTGTGTTTGTGTCATACGAATTGGTATAAAGTGTGGGGATGAGATAATCCTCACACACAGCGAGAGCAGGTGCTACTGATGGGAGTATTCATCATCTGGGGCCTGCGCTATATAAATAAATAAATAAAACAAAGAAAATGACGTAAAATCTGTTCTATTTTTGATAACCAGCATGGCAAAACTGACAGTTGCATGCTACAACCCTCACCTGTCAGCTTTGTCATTACTGGTTATCAAGAATGGAGGGGTCCCCAAGCTAAAGCATACAGCTGGCAGCTCATATTCTCAGGCTGGTAAGCCACCATGGATATGGGCCCCACTCAGCCTAAAAATAGCAGCCTGCAGTCACCCCAGAAAAGGTGCATCTATTAGATGCACCAATTCTGGTGCTTTGCCCAGTTCTTCACACTTGCCCTATGGTGGTGGCAAGTGGGGTAAATATTTGTGGGGTTCATGTCACCTTTTATTGTTAGGTGACATCAAGCCCACAGATTATTAATGGAGAAGCAACTATAAGTAAGTTTTGAAATAAACACACATCCATAATAAAGTGCTTTATGTTAAATATTAATTATTGGTTATGGATTTATTCTTTATACACTCAATTCTGTACCAAGCACATTAACGTTCGCTGACATTACAGATGCTATTTCTGTATGGTAAAGTGTCATCTCCATATACAGAGACCACGTGATCTAAGGGACTTATATATAATGGCTACACGAAGGGAGGGGGGCTCTTGCTCGCTCACTCTCTCCACAGACACTTTACTCTGACACTATGATGATGGGACAAGGACTATGATGAATGAACAGCTGCAACCACGTGTTGTTTCTCTAAGACGCTGCTGACAAGGCCAGAATGTCATTTTACCATTCAGGACACCAAGGAAAGATGTGTACAAGCTTTGCTATGGACAAATGGACAATCTTTTCGTAACTATTTCACTCATTTTATGTTTTCCTGTAATGATGTTTTTTTTGATGGACAGTCCAATAAACCACTACATTTTTTTTTATAAGAAACATGACATTTTCTTTAAAGTATCGCATCTGGTAACAAGTCCTTGAAAAATATACTTAAAATAAGCATTTTTAACATTTTGGAGAGCCAGCCAGTCACACTTGATTTTTAGAGTGTGAATTTTTGATAACTTGCAAGGGGAGGAGGAATAGAAGGAAAATTACGTCAGATGTGCAAGTCGTCAAAGAAATCACATTACGATATTTCAGGATCAAGAAAGAACCTATGAATGAGGACTAAGAGTTGCCAGACGTACTACAGGAATCAGACGTGCTGATAACAAGAGGCCATTGTTCAAGAAAGGAGCTACAAGCTGAGATATTTCAAGGTAAGAAATATGGATGTCATTACTTCTTTTTCTAAGCAAAGTAGACTGAAATTTATGTCTGTAGATCAGTCTAATTTAGAAGTTTTATGGCTCAGCTTACATGCAGAATGTGAAATGGAAAATCTAAAGCTAGAATCTAAGCTGGTGTCCTTTAATAGAGAAAGAGAGAAATTAAAAAACATATTACAGTTGATTGAGGTATTTCACAAGTCTGTATTAAAGAAATCTAAAAATGACTGTGTAGAAATAGTGTCAGAAGATACCAGTGATGTTCCCGAAATTGACTGTAATGAGGAAATTGAGCAAGATGTGGGACATGTGTCTGTAATGGCTACTCAAGGTGACCTTGTCTCTGATGACGTAAAAAAAGATGGTGGAAATGTGGGAGGAGACTTGAGAACTGATGTAGGAGGGAACATGGGAGGAGACTTGAGAACTGATGTAGGAGGAAACATGGGAGGAGACTTGAGAACTGATGTAGGAGGGAACATGGGAGGAGACTTCAGAACTGATGTAGGAGGGAACATGGGAGGAGACTTCAGAACTGATGCAGATGACGTACTAGAGACGGATGTACAAAGGCCATCAAAAATAGAAGACAATTCAGAGGCCCAACTCCAAATCAAAGTTAGGAAAAATTTGTTAAAATTATGCAAAATCATTCCTGCATATGATAACAAAATCCATGTATGCAGAAATTCTGAAATCTTCGAAAGCTTTATTGATAAGCTTGATTTAAGTAATGCTGAGAAAAATCAATTATTTAAATTGTGGCTTCCTGCAACCTTTTCCAGACGCTTGATATTAAAGTTGAGTTTTGATAATGAATTACATGGAGACCTAGATGATAAAGACAGACTGAAAATTCTGATTTTCTGTGCCTTAAATGAAAATTGTCCAGATATTGAGAAAATTAAGGATTGGTCGGAAAGAATGTACTTTTACATTCATGTCCATATTTGAAAGGTTGTACAAAACTCTAATTACCAATGTCAAAACACAATCAATGATAAAGTATTTTGTGGACAAATTTGGATTCCTAAATTCTGTATCTCGTGTTATTGCGTCACAAAAAGATACTTTATTTGAATGTGCGCAATTCCTTGATTTTGCTAGAAAACATGAGAATCGTGAAAGGAAAATAAATCAAACAGACAGAGTAAGATCTTTTCAAAAGCCAGTGTCAAAATCTCCTAAACTGAGTCATCCCCGGAATCAAATCTATAACATACGGAGGAAATTACATATTTGTTATAAGCCCTATAAAAAAAATCCAAGAGTCCGCTTTGCAGAAAGAGTTAATAATTCAAAGTTCAGACCTCTCTGTAAAGAGACAAATGGCGGACATTGAAAGACAGGAACAGGTGATGTCTCAAAATGACTTATCTAAGTCTTCAATTTACAGCTCATTATCGGAGCTGCTCAAACAATCATTAAAAAAAGGAATGATTAACAGAGTTTTCCAGGACATCTTTGACAAAGAAATAAGATTTGGTTTAGGAATTGACTGAAAATGAAATTATATGTTGTGTAAAAGTGATATACAATATATTATTCAGTTATTTGTAATTATTTTATAAATATAATTCTGTAGTTCACAGCTTTTGTAGATATATATATGTACATATATATATGTTATATATATATATATATATATATATATTCATACAGTATATAGTATATTTGTATAAGTAGAGATTGTATAACTGTATATCTATATCTATAGTGATATAATTAAAATAAACTACAGAAAATATTTAGAATTACATTGAATCCAATACATATATGTATAAGACATTGCAATTGTTTTGTTTTTGTATATGATATTAACCTTATCTCTTATTGTTTCTTAGAATTTTCACTTCAAAGTAGGATTTAATCGGGAAAAACTCTCTTACATGGATTTATTCCTTTATTTACACAGGAATTTGTAATAACTGTATGTTTTTATATATTTAACACTTAAAAGGAAATAATATATAACTAACTGAATCTAAATTTAGTTTTTGTGTGTTGCTAACATTTTGAAGTTATTTATTTGTATGGCAATATGTTCTTACTGCATGACAGTCACACATGTGACATTTAAACTGTTCTAATTATAAGGCTACCATATACCCCTATTTCAGTGGTTGCAACTTAAAGCTCTTATAGCTTCAGTGAGCTCGGCCTTTGCAAGTCAAATAATTTTTCTTTAGGCCTCTTAAGTTCTAGGGTTCAATTTCAGTTGCAAACCTTGCATCAAATATAGAAACAGCTCATAACCAAATTTTCTTATGAGTCCTTTTATCTATAGAATGGTTCACAAAGTTTGTTATGTGTATTTGGGGAATATTCAAAGAAATATTAAAATATTAAATGTAGTAGTTTACAATGCGCATTGATAATTAAGATACAATTATTTGGGTTAATATTCCTACCTTTTTGTATGAGGAACTTGTGGTGTGAACTTATCCGTGTCACAGTCTGAGTGACAGATGACAGATGCGTGTATGAGCAGCTGCTAAGAGAAAATGTACGTGTGATGTATGAAAGAAGTATCATAATTCATGGTATGCGAGAAAACAACAACTTGTTTTTATGAGAAATAATACAAATCAGTTCAATTATTAGAATATTAAGATACATAATGAAATATTATCTACTCAACATATATTTCTTTAGTAATTATTTTTTTTAGTTAATAGTAGATAAGTGTAATCACACATTAAAATGTTTTATCAAGAAAATCTACATTTAGATTATTTTTTTTCCTTTTTCCCAAAGGATAATTTTATGATATTCAATGTTATTTTTATTTTTAATGGGTACATAGATGGTACACATCTTCAGACAAATATATGGTATAAAGCTAAAACAGAAGTTACATAAATAATTTATAAAACAATTATTTTTTTTCATTTTGGTTTTGATAAATCAATTATTTCATAAAATAATATTTTTTTTCCGGTATTAAGGGGGAAATGTGTTTTAGATTTTGAATACATCATCACATTTCATCAATACCTCTTCTTCACACATTTTAAAGACTACAATGGTATAACTACTAGAGATAATAACATTAAGTATTATAAAGAGTCATTTCTTTACACTAAGAAGGGGATTACATGCAAAGTTGCATAATATGAATATTTTGGTAACAAAGGTCATGACAAATATGAAATCATTCAGATAATGGAAATATTAAGGGTATGTGTTACAGACAACATAACTACTCAGCATTTGTCATAAACATATAAAGGCCTTATTTGCCTTATTTTTATTTTTATTCTTACTTTTGTTTTTATTTTTATTTTTCATTTTTTATTCTTCTTTTATCTCTATTTTTGATTCTTAATTTTTATTTTTATCTCAATCAAGAAACATCAATATTTAATAAAGTAATGTCTAGTATGAGAATATTGCTTCATTAAATATAGTGAAGATATCGGTTCATTAGAAGAAAATGTTTTAATTCTGAGTAAATACAATAATTCATTCATTCATTCACTCATATTCACATTTTGGTTCATGGCTATACATTCTTATCTATTATTGGTCTAATAAATATATTCCATTAATAAAGTTTTAGTAATAAAGATGGAAACACTTGTTACATAAAAAAACACACTGACACCTATGGGTTGAAAAGGTAATTACACCAATGACATTAAAATGTTCTATCTCATGAAGAATATGGTTAATAATGCATTATCATTTATGATTGTTTCACATACAAACATGAATTCCATATTACTATTCTGATAATAATTCTATGGATATTACTGATTGCTATGGTACGCTGTGATATTATAGGTTAGGAAAATTACCAGATTTGGTATAGAATAGGGAATGAAGACTTCAAGCAAGATATTGGAATTACGTTAATAAAGACTTTTCATATTTCTAAATTCAAGTAAATTTAAAAAGTTACAAGAAGAAAAACCCGAAGTTCCAGAAGGTAAAAAGACTCTATGATGTCTGAGTAATAATAGACTGTGTCAATTACAATTCATTTCATCATTGACAACAACTGCAGTATTCACCACTGACAACCACAATGGCAGAGGACGATGATCCTATGATGCTGATATGAACTGTGTTATCACGCTTTTATCACGCTCCAGTGGTTTCCTATCACCTATGAAGCTTCAATGAAAGCTAGTGAACAATAAGTTGTCAGGAAACTACAACCCTGAAATGAGTCCTGTGCATTAGGACTAAGGACTGGTTATGGTGCTATCTTTAGCAAGGAAGAGTCATTTTAACCCTTGCTTTGCTGACCAAAGACGTCACACCTGTTCTAAGACCAGTGCGGATGGCATGGAGGATTCCAGAAATATCCAAGGCGAGCCAATGTAAGTCCAGGTCTTTAAAGGTGACACTGCTCAGATATTAAAGCTTCATTTCATCTATGGACTTTGTTTTCTTATCAACATGTGAATTTATGGACTTTGATGGACACATGACACACGGTCTCCACAATATCTACATGTTATTTCAAAGGAATTATCATATAAAGACTGTGTTTTAAAAGAATCAAGAACAAGACGTCAACATGAAGACCAGATGACATCAGATGATGATGACTGGACCCAAGACGCTTCAATTTAGGTTTAGGAAAGTATAATATATATATTTTATATGAATATTAGTCACGGCTTACCATAACATGAATTCACATCATTATGTTATTGAGTACATATAACAATAATCTGATATTATAATGATTATTATTATTATTATGGAAATTAAATTATTTTTGCCAAAGAAGAAGAAAAAGAAGAAAGAAGATCTGATTATCCTAAAGATGAACTTCTCTACTTTGAGGGTTCCAATTAATGTCTGTCACCCTCAAAAGGGGGAATTGTTAAATATTAATTATTGGTTATGGATTTATTCTTTATACACTCAATTCTGTACCAAGCACATTAACGTTCGCTGACATTACAGATGCTATTTCTGTATGGTAAAGTGTCATCTCCATATACAGAGACCACGTCATCTAAGGGACTTATATATAATGGCTACACGAAGGGAGGGGGGGCTCTTGCTCGCTCACTCTCTCCACAGACACTTTACTCTGACACTATGATGATGGGACAAGGACTATGATGAATGAACAGCTGCAACCACGTGTTGTTTCTCTAAGACGCTGCTGACAAGGCCAGAATGTCATTTTACCATTCAGGACACCAAGGAAAGATGTGTACAAGCTTTGCTATGGACAAATGGACAATCTTTTCGTAACTATTTCACTCATTTTATGTTTTCCTGTAATGATGTTTTTTTGATGGACAGTCCAATAAACCACTACATTTTTTTTTATAAGAAACATGACATTTTCTTTAAAGTATCGCATCTGGTAACAAGTCCTTGAAAAATATACTTAAAATAAGCATTTTTAACACTTTAACTGAAAGAAATGATACAGACTCCTTCTATTTGAAATAAAAATCTAATTTATACTCATCTTAAACCCATTCCTTTGAAGCCATTGTCCCGTGTAAAAAAACCCCAGAAAATAATAAACAAATATATCTCTCACCTGCCCAAAGTGCAGCAAATCCATAATGTCCCACAATGATTCGGACGATTTGGAGAGTAGTCACATCAGTGACCGCTCTCCTCATCTTCTGGCTTACACTACAGTAGCAACACGATCCTGTAAGTGTCTAGTGCAGGGCTCTAGTGAGAAAGTTAATAGCTGAAACTCGGTGAACTTACTTACGGCACCGGCCCGCAGCTGTCAGTTTTGCCATGCTAGCTATCGAAAATAGATTAGACCCCCACGTCATGTAAAAAAAATATATTTATAGCACAGGTGCCGTCTGATGAATAATACTATGAGTGTCACCTGCTATCGCTGTTATCAGCAACAGCAGGCTTAGGCTGATGGGAGTAGTACTCACATCAGCTGATGCCTCTGTGACTGGCAGAAAACTTTTTACAGCCAGTTACATATGCTGGTTCACACTGTCAACTGACAGCCTGGGAACCACAGCTCTTTGACTGGCGGTAATGATCTTACCACCAATCAGGGTTAGTGTTTGCCCCGCTGATATGCAGATGGAAATGTGGCACATGGGGTCTGGGATCGGGTTCGGATACAGTTCTGGTAGCTTAACTGAACTTCTTTTAAATGTACGGTCGAACACGCTGGACAATCCATGGGTGCACCCATCACTTTACGAGAGGCATTGTAAATGCTCCAAGGCTATGTTTAACCCCTTCCCGACCCATGACGCCTATGTCGGCATCATGAAAACCTGTGCCATTATGACCCATGACGCCAACGTAGGCGTCATGGTATAAATCCTGTTCCTGCGGCTTGGGTGACCTGGGTCACTGAAAGGTCACCCGACCCGCAGGCACAAGACCTACACGTGGCTACCATCGCTCATATTGGCTGTTAAAAGTGAAACAGCCAATCAGAGCGATTTGTAATATTTCACCAATGAAATTTGGTGAAATATTACAATCCAGCCATGGCCGATGCTGGCAGGACACCGAGATCCGACCCCCCCACACCAATTGATAATGGCGATCGGTCATCGCCGACACTGTCTGCTCCGCTCAGCTACTTTCTGCTTCCCCCAGCCTTACGATCCCCCCTCACCTCTCCCGGGACCTGCGATGTCCGGGATTCTTCATGGGCGCCGCCATCTTGGAAAATGGTGGGCACATGCGCAGTGCGCCCGCCGGCCAGCAGATTCCATACATTTATTTTGATCACTATAATAAACTTTCACAGTGATCAAAATACCTATTCACCCCCATAGGTAGGGACAAATAATAAAATAAAGAAAATATTTTTTTTTATTTTTCTATTAGGGTTAGGGTTAGAATTAGGGTAAGGGTGAGAACTAGGGTTAGGGTTAGCCTTAGGGTTAGGTTTAGCATTAGGGTTAGGGTTAGCATTAGAGTTAGGGTTAGAATTAGGGTTACGGTTAGAATTAGGGTTAGGGTTGGAATTTTGGGTTAGGGTTTGAATTATGGTTACAGTTAGAATTAGTGTTAGGGTTGGAATTAGAGTTAGGGTTGGGATTAGGGTTAGGCTTGTGGTAAGGGTTAGAGTTAGTATTAGTGTTAGGGGTGTTTTGGGGTTAGAGTTGGGATTAGGGTTAGGCTTGTGGCTAGGGTTATGGTAAGCGTTGGGATTAGGGTTAATAGTGTGTTGGGGTTAGGGTTATGTTTAGGGTTTGGATTAGGGTTAGGGGTGTGTAGGGGTTAGGGTTGTGGTTAGGGGTGTGTTGGGGTTAGGGTTGGAGTTGGAGTTAGAATTGAGGGGTTTCCACTATTTAGGCACATCAGGGGGTCTCCAAACGCAACATGGCACTGTTAGGGTCTGCGGAACGCACCAGATAAATATAAATAGTGGGTGCGTTCGCAGACCGGGGTGCACCGTGCAGGCAGAGCCTCCTGCAAGCAAGATGGCGGTATAGGCGAACTCTGTTACTTCACAGAGTCACAAATATAGATACTGTGGCACTATATGGCGGTATAAGCGAACTCTGTTACACCACAGAGTCGCTAAGGTAGAGACGCAGAGATATGGACTTTGTCCTGTTAACTCCACAGGGATACACAGACAACTGTTGTGCGGACAGCAGTCCGTGGTAATGCAATCAGCAATGCAATCAGACAATCTCCTCATCAGAGAAGCCGGTATTCTAGGGGCTTATTTCAGCCAAGCCCTAAACACGTGCATACAAGTCTCCTCACCGGAGGTGCCGGTATTCTAGGGGCTTATTTCAGCCAAGCCCTAACCACATGTGTGCAAGATCACACTGGCGCAAAGCACATAATGCAATTGATACTAGCGCATGGCAGCACGGCCATGCCACCCTTTTATAGTAGCAACTACAGGACCTACCAGAAAAGGACCAATGAGAAACTGTACAAGAACACATATAGTTTCAGGACCAATAGGAGCTGCTGCAGTAGATAAGCATGTGACCCCTGATCTCCTATGAGAGATCTTACCCTGGGCATGCTCAGAAAGGAAAACACAGGACTTAGTCCCAACTGAGTCTGCTTGCCGCTGACCTGTACTGGCTACAGTGGCAGGACCTGGAGAGGCAGCAGTCATCCTCTGCACAGCACTAGACTGAGCGAGACGCTGGGACCGACGTCTCTGCTGAGCAGGTTCCACTGCGGCTGGAGATGGACGGGGGACCGCAGCGGGGATAGCTCAAGATTCCCCTTGTGCAGGAGCGGGAACTCGACCCCTAACATTATCCACCTCCCTAGCCCCCCTCCTTTGGGCCTCACTACGCTCAAAGGCAGCAATGAGCTGCGGAGCGTGGACGTGCTCAACAGGCTCCCAGGACCTATCCTCAGGCCCATAACCCCTCCAATCCACCAAATAAAACTTTTTGTCCCGTACCACCTTGTGCCCTACAATAGCGTTCACCTCGTGATCGTCCGTAGATGATCCCGATGTCCCGGCAGATGACTTAGAGAACCGGGACATGACCACTGGTTTCAAGAGGGACACATGAAAGGAGTCGGAGATACCCAGGCGTGGTGGAAGGGCCAAATGGTATACCACAGGGTTAACCTGCTCGGGGACTTTGAAGGGACCCAGGTAACGGGGTGCCAACTTGGTCGACTCCACTCGCAGCCTGATGTTACGGGCGGAAAGCCACACCAAGTCACCGGGAGCAAATGTCAGAGCGGGGTGCCGATGTGCGTCGGCGGAGGACCTCATCCTCTCCTTGGAGGCCTGAATGTCATCCTGACTACGGTCCCAAATGTCCCTTGCCTCCACAGCCCAGTCTGCCACCCTGGAGTCGGTGGAAGACACGGGAATAGGCACAGGAACCCGCGGATGCTGACCGTAATTAAGGAGGAATGGTCTCTGTCCAGTGGAGTCTGCCACGGTGTTGTTCAACGCAAACTCTGCCCATGGTAACAAAGATGCCCAGTCATCCTGCCTGGCAGAGACAAAGTGTCGCAGATATGTGACCAAGGTCTGGTTGGCCCTCTCTGCCAACCCATTCTTCTCGGGATGATATGCCGAAGAGAGATTTAACTCAATACTGAGTAGACGACAAAGCTCTCTCCAGAACCGAGATGCAAACTGGGGGCCTCGGTCACTAACGATTTTGTCCGGCATGCCGTGTAGACGAAAGATATGTCTTATGAACAACGCAGCCAGGGCCCGTGCAGAAGGTAACCGTTGTAACGGTACCAGCTGCACCATTTTGGAAAAATGGTCGGTGATCACCCAAATGATGGTGCAACCCCGAGACTTGGGAAAGCCCACCACAAAGTCCATTCCGACCATCTCCCAGGGCCTGTCTGCCACCGGCAAAGGGTAAAGTAACCCAGCTGGCCGTTGTTGAGGAGATTTATTTTTGGCGCAGGAGACGCACGTCTGAACATAATCCCCAACATCACGGACCATATGCGGCCACCAGTACATCCTCGCCAACAGCTCACATGTCCTTTTGGTCCCAAAATGTCCACCCACCCTGGACGAATGAGCCCAAGAGAGAACCTCCGGTCTCAAATTAGGTGGTACAAAAGTCTTGCCCGAAGGTACAGACTCTAGCGAAACCGGCACTACAGTTCTCAGGCTCTCAGAAGGGTCAATAAGCTGAGGCTCCCCCTCCTCCTCCTCAGAGGACACCACGGATCGAGAGACAGCGTCAGCCCAAATGATCTTCTCTCCCAAGAGATAATGGAGGGTAAAGTGAAAATGGGAGAAAAACAAGGACCATCTGGCCTGACGAGAATTTAGCCGCTGGGCTGTTTGTAAGTATACCAAATTCTTGTGATCCGTAAAGACTTGGAAGGGAAAGCGAGCCCCTTCCAACAGATGTCTCCACTCAGAGAAAGCCAACTTCATTGCTAGCAACTCCCTGTCCCCAATGGAATCATTCCTCTCCGCTGGTGAAAAGGTCTTGGAGAAAAAGAAGCAAGGATGCTTCCGACCTTGAGCATCCTTTTGAAAGAGGACTGCTCCAGCACCAACGGATGAGGCATCCACCTCCAATATGAATGGCTTGTCAACATCAGGGCGGTGTAGGATAAGAGCACTAGCAAAATGAGACTTAATTGAGGTGAAAGCCTTGGAGACTTCTTCGGACCACAATTTGGGATTTGCTCCCTTCTTGGTGAGGGCTACCAAGGGAGCTACCAAAGTTGAGAAATGGGGAATGAACTGGCGATAGTAATTAATGAACCCCATAAAGCGCTGCACCGCTTTAAGAGAATGGGGCTCTTGCCAGTCCATCACCGCCTGTAGTTTGGCAGGATCCATAGCCAATCTCTGGGCGGAGATGATATAGCCCAGGAATGGTAAAGACTCCTGCTCAAACACGCATTTCTCCAACTTTGCATAAAGGGAATTTGCCCGGAAGAGGTCGAAGACTCTGCAGACATCTTTCCGGTGGGAGTCAATATCTGGAGAGAAGATGAGAATATCATCCAGATAGACCACGACCGAGGTGGAAAGCATATCCCGGAAGATGGCTGGGGCATTACAGAACCCGAAGGGCATCACCAGATATTCATAGAGCCCATCCCTGGTATTAAAAGCCGTCTTCCATTCGTCCCCCTCGCAGATGCGAATCAGGTTGTAAGCACCCCGCAGGTCTAATTTGGTAAATACCCTTGCTCCCCGGAGCCTATTAAAGAGCTCAGAAATCATATGCAGCGGGTATTTATTCTTAACGTGATGGTGTTAAGACCCCTGTAATCTATGCAGGGACGTAATTCTCCGTTCTTCTTTTGCACAAAGAAGAACCCTGCCCCAGCAGGTGACACTGACTTCCTAATGAACCCTCTTGCCAGATTCTCCTGAATGTATTGGGACATAGCCTCCGTCTCCGGGAGAGAGAGAGAATAGACCCGTCCCTGGGGATGTTCTGCTCCAGGCAAGAGGTCAACAGGACAGTCATAGGGGCAGTGAGGCGGAAGCGTCTCCGCAGCCTTTTTGGAGAACATGTCTACATAGGACCAATAGCACTTGGGAAGGGAAGTGAGATCTGCGGGTATCCCTGTAGTAGCAACCTGAACACTCTCCCTCACACATCTACCTCTACAAGACTCACTCCAACCCTGTATCTTCCCAGAGGATCACTCAATATGTGGGGAGTGAAGACGAAGCCAGGGTACTCCCAGCAGAACCTCATCTATACCCTCAGGAAGGATAAGGAAAGAGATAATCTCCTGATGGGTAGGAGACATAGCTAATGTGAGAGGGATTGTCTGATGTGTGATCTGTGAGTGCAGTATGGATCCATTCACCACTCGAACAGTCACCGGTTTGGCGAGCATCACCTGAGGTATTGTGTGGCGGAGAGCAAAAGCAGAGGACTAGTGTTGAGCGATACTGCTCGATATCTAAAAATATCGTATCGGATTGGTATCGCCGATATCACTAAATATCGTCGATATCCGATTCTGATACCGGAAGTCCCATGTAAGTCTATGGGAACAAAATATCGCAACAAAAAAAACCCTTTCTTTCGTTGTAAACACAAAATATACACACATAGAATACATATATATATATATATACATGTCATTGTGACATATATATACATATATTTATAGTTTATACACTTCTACATAGTAAAATAGACTCTGATTCAATTGCCGGGTAAAGCCGTGACATACCCCATAGAAGTTGACGGGCTCGGTGCCGAGTACCCCCAAAACCTCTGGCTCTGTGCGACTCAACTTGGGCGTCACGAACAGGATTCTGTAGCTCGCTATAAGCGAGTCCTGTGTGCCTGAATTGAACTGGTTTTGTGCTTGAGAATTGCTAAAATCATCAGAGAATGTATTTGCCATTTTTCAGCCATATCTGCGTCACGACGAGGCACTGGTGAAGAAGAAGGGCGTGCTCTTCGTGGGTGTACACTCACTCAGTGGCGCGAAAACGATGGCCGACCACTGTAAATGGTACTGCAATGTAAGATCGTGCCCCACAGCTCTTCAGTTCCGCCTCCTCATCCTCCTCAGTGTGCGGAAACTAACACGAAGGTCCCGCCTCCCTACAAAAGAGGGGCCCTCTCCAGATGCTAATGACACATGTGACTTGGCAGAGATGGCTAATGGACACGAGCAGAAGTGTGAAGGGATGGAGCAGTCAGAGCTCTCCCCCCACGGAAGCGACCCGATCGCCACGGAACCACCGTTGGGCACCCGGCCTGGAAACCCTCCTACGCTGCAAGAAGCGGAGGATATCCTAAGAGGCCTGGCCCGGCACCGGGAGGAGGTCGCCAGGATGGAAGCCAGCTGGCGTGCCCTAAAACTAAACTTGGAGCGGCGCCAATCCCTCTTACCTGAAGTGTCTGTACCGGAAGGTGAGGCACCCGTTCTAGTAGAGGAGTCCGTGCGGGCATCCCAGCCCTTGCAATGTGATCCGGTTGACGTTGTCGCAGTGGAGGCACCCGTTCCTGCAAAAAACTCTGCACCGGCAGCACCCCAGATCCCGCTGTCTGCCCCCGTCGCTGAGACAGAAGAAGCGACACCCGTCCTCATGGAGGAGGCCGCGCAGGCACCAGAGGTCTACCTGTCTGTACCGGAGCCCCGACTGTCATCTGTTCCAGAGCCGGCTGCTTCCTCCGCAGGTGAGCGCCGCCAGGACTGGGGGGCGCCAGGAGAGCTGCCGCAAACCGGACACTGTAAGCTGCAGTTTGATGGTGGAGACATGGAGCAGCTGGTGGAGGAGAATTACAACCGGCGTCAGGAGGAAGAGTGGAGACGTTGGGAGCGGGAAGCAGAGCGACAAAGGGAGCAGCGAGAAACCCAAAAGCTTCGGCAACGTAACCTGGAGAAGGATCGGGCAGATAAGGACCGGATGAGAAAAGATAAAGGAACCCTGTGGGAGCCGCGGCGTAAGGGTGCAGTACGGAGCTTTAAATTGAAAGGTGGTTGGGGCTTCATCCAGGAGCCTGGACTTTATTTAGAAGTTTTTGTGAACCGGCGGGACGTGGAGGCTCACCTCCCAGAAGGACACCCGAGGAGGGACCTGTTGCCAGGAGACTTGGTGACTTACACCCGACACTGGGGTTACAATGGATGGTACGCCCTAAATGTTACCAGGTGCGACCCCTACTCTCCAGAGTGTCAGGAACCTGTGAGACCCTCGGAGCCTTCAGCCTCCCACATCCAGGCCTCTGCAAAAGTGCCCACCCCACGCCGTAAATCTCCCCAGCCTCCCTCAGTGGTCTCCTCAGCAGCCCCAGCTATGGACATGATAAGTATAGCTGGCCCGTACCCGGCGCCTGTTAGGCCCCCTGGGGTTCGTTCAGTCCGGGACATAGGGTTCCAGACCCGGAGGGAGATGAAAGAGGTGGCCACACAGACCCAGATAGCGGGTCACGACTTGACTGTACAGGCCACACGACGTCATCAGGTCCTGGTGGTCCTTGGTGTCTCGGATGTTTGGCAAGCATCAGAAGAGTACCAGGTGGTACCTGGAACACCCCTGCCAAAGAATTATAAATAACCCGGACAGGGTCCCTGTATGTAAATAGTTAAATTGTTGATGTACCCGGACGGGTGAATGTTCATAAAAAAGTTTTTTAATTTAATAAAAAAAACAAAACACAGTTTTCATTACTTTTATTACAGTCTCATCCTGCGACGCCATCGATCTCCTGTAAAAAAATGAAAAAAAAAAAAAAGTATACCACCTGACCGACGCAGTCCATAGTAACGAGTGTCCCACGACGATCCAGCTCTGCTACATCAGAATGACAGGCAGAGCCTGTCATCCCGGCGCAGCACAGCTGATTACCTGCTTCCCCGGCGGTGACGTCATCGGACTGGTTTACGGCCGGGATTACCCTGCAGTCACTGCAGTTATCGCGAAAAACTGCATGTGACCGCCAGGGAGAAGATAATGGCGGCCATCAAGCAGTCCAGGACGTGACCGCCGGAGATCTTCTGCCAGGTAAGTGCCGCTGACTCCTGACAGACCCGACCGACGGACACTCACAGTGACAGTGACAAATCCGATTCCGGTATTCGATATGACGAAAATATCAGTATTCGGAATCGAAAGCCCGATACAGCTAATATCGGCCGATACCTGATATTTGCAGTATCGAATCGCTCAACACTACAGAGGACATAAAGTTCCCCTCTGCTCCAGAATCCACACAAAGCTCAACTGTTAGAGTGGATGGACCAAAAGAGATTGTCCCTTTAAAGGACAGCTTCGAGGCAAATGCTGCTGACTCAAGTGAACCTCCTCCCATGGTCATTAGACGCGATCGTGTTCTCGATCGCTGGGGACATCTATTGGCATAATGTCCTAACTGCTGACAATTGTTACAAACCACGGAGACTCGAACGGACCGAGAGTTAGGTCCCGCTCGAACAACCTCCATGACCTCCGGGGAGTCGGGCGCCTGAATGGGAGATTCTAGAGGTTTGGCAAAGGTGGGAGCTAGCCGGTAACCTCCGTCTACACTGGGCCCGCTCCAACCTCCGCTCGTGAAAGCGAAGGTCGATGCGGGTAGATATGGAGATAAGCTTCTCCAGTGAGGCAGGAATCTCCCTCGTGGCCAAGGCGTCCTTTACATGGACAGCCAGACCTCTCCAGTATACCGGTATAAGGACCTTATCCGGCCACTCTAACTCGGAGGCCAGAGTTCGAAATTGGACTGAAAACTGACTGACCAAGCTCGAACCCTGTGACATTGCCAGCAGTTGGAGCGCCGAATCGTGGGTGACCTGAGGGCCTAAAAAGACCTTTTTAAGAGCCTCCAGAAACCGAGGAGCAATCCGCACCACGCGATCGTCACGATCCCACAGCGGCGTTGCCCATTCCAAAGCTCTGCCAGAGAGAAGTGACACTATGAAACCAACTTGTGCCCGCTATGTGGGAAAACGTGCAGCCAGAAGCTCGAGTTGTATAGAGCACTGACTCACGAATCCCCGACAATGTTTGCTGTCACCAGAAAACTTGTCTGGAAGCGGGAGATGGGACAAGGTCGGAGCATAGGTGGTGGAGGACAAACTGGCTGCCGCTGTGCTAGCAGCCTGAACAGCAACTGCGGTCACATCCACAGCTGAGGTTGTGCGCTCGAGAGCCGCTAACCTACCCTCCAGCTGCTGGATGAACTGCCGTAGGCGCTGGTCGTCCACCATTTTACTAGACAGACCCTGGAGCTAGTATACTGTTAGGGTCTGCGGAACGCACAAGATAAATATAAATAGTGGGTGCGTTCGCAGACCGGGGTCCACCGTGCAGGCAGAGCCTGCTGCTAGCAAGATGGCAGTATAGGCGAACTCTGTTACTTCACAGACTTGCAAATGTAGATACTGTGGCACTATATGGCGGTATAAGCGAACTCTGTTACACCACAGAGTCGCTAAGGTAGAGACGCAGAGACATGGACTGTGTCCTGTTAACTCCACAGGGATGCACAGACAACTGCTGTGCGGACAGCAGTCCATGGTAATGCAATCAGCAACGCAATCAGACAATCTCCTCACCGGAGAAGCCGGTATTTTAGGGGCTTATTTCTGCCAAGCCCTAAACAAGTGCATACAAGTCTCCTCACCGGAAGTGCCGGTATTCTAGGGGCTTTTTTCATCCGAGCCCTAACCACATGCGTGCAAGATCACACTGGCGCAAATCACATAATGCAATTGATACTAGCGCATGGCGGCACGGCCATGCCACCCTTTTATAGTAGCAACTACAGGACCTACCAGAAAAGGACCAATGAGAAACTGTACAAGAACACATGTAGTTTCAGGACCTTCCTGGCGGACCAATAGGAGCTGTTGCAGTAGCTGAGCATGTGACCCCTGATCTCCTATGAGAGATCTTACCCTGGGCATGCTCAGAAAGGAAAACACAGGACTTAGTCCCAACTGAGTCTGCTTGCCGCTGACCTGCACTGGCTACAATGGCAGGACCTGGAGAGGCAGCAGTCATCCGCTGCACAGCACTAGACTGAGCGAGACGCTGGGACCAACGTCTCTGCTGAGCAGGTTCCACTGCGGCTGGAGATGGATGGGTGACCGCAGCGGGGATAGCTCGAGATTCCCCTTGTTCAGGAGCGGGAACTCGACCCCTAACAGGCGCCACCATTGATTCCTGCAAATTTTGCGTTGAAAAAGTCAAACAGTGCTCCCTTTATTCTGAGCCTTGACATGTGCCCAAACAGTGGTTTACCCCCACATATGGGGTATCAGCGTACTCAGGAAAAATTGCACAACAACTTTGGGGGTCTAATTTCTCCTATTACCCTTGGGAAAAAAATTTGGGACTAAAAAAATTATTTTTGTGGAAAAAAAATGATTTTTTTTTCACGGCTCTGCGTTATAAACTTCTGTGAAGAACTTGGAAAATTCAAAGTGTTCACCACACATCTAGAGGAGTTCCTTGGGGGATCTAGTTTCCAAAATGGGGTCACTTGCGGGGGTTTCTACTGTTTAGGCACATCATGGGCTCTGCAAACGTAACATGACGCCCGCAGACCATTCCATCAAGTCGGCATTACAAAACGTCACTACTACCCTTCGAGCCCCGACGTGTGCCCAAACAGTGGTTCCCCCCACATATGGGGCACCAGTGTACTCAGAAAAAACAGGACAACAACATTTGGGGTCCAATTTCTCCTGTTACCCTTGTGAAAATTAAAAATTGTGGGCTAAAAAATAATTTTTTGAGGAAAAAAATAGATTTTTTATTTTCATGGCTCTGGGTTATAAGCTTCTATGAAGCACTTGGGGTTCAAAGTGTTCACTACACATCTAGATAAGTTCCTTGGGTGGTCTAGTTTCCAAAATGGGGTCACTTGGGGGGTTTCCACAGTTTAGACATATCAGGGGCTCTGCAAACATAACATGACGCCCGCAGACCATTCCATCAAACACGACATGGTGTCCGCTAACGATTGAAGCTAATTTTCCATTAAAAAAGTCAAATGGCGCTCCTTCCCTTCTGATCGTTGCCATGCGCCCAAACAGTGGTTCCCCCCCACATATGGGGCTCCAGAGTACTCAAGAAAAACTGGACAACAACTTTTGGGGTCCAATTTATCCTGTTACCCTTGGGAAAATAAAAAATAGCAGGCTAAAAAATGATTTTTGTGGAACAAAAATTATTTTTTTATTTTCACGGCTCTGCGTTTATAAACTTCTGTGAAGCTCTTGGAGGTTTAAAGTGTTCACTACACATCTAGATAAGCTCCTTGGGGGGGTTTAGTTTCCATAATGTGGTCACTTGTGGGGGGTTTCTACTGTTTAAGCACATCAGGGGCTCTGCAAACGCGACATGATACCCGCAGAACATTCCATCAAGTCTGCATTCCAAGAAGGCGCTCCTTCCCTTCTGAGCTCTCCCATGCGCCAAAACAGTGGTTCCCCCCCACATATGGGGTATTGGTGTACTCAGGACAAATTGCACAACAACTTTTGTGGTCCAATTTCTCCTGTTACCCTTGTGAAAATAAAAAATAGCTGGCTGAAAAATCATTTTGAGGAAAAAATTGTTTTTTTTATTTTCACTGCTCTGCTTTATAAACATCTGTGAAGCACTTGGGGTTCAGAGTGCTCACAACACATCTAGATAAGTTCCATAAGGGGTCTAGTTTCCAAAATGGTGTCACATGTGGTTTTTTTTCACTGTTTAGGCACACAGGGGCTCTCCAAACGCGTCATGGTGTCCGCTAACGATTGGAGCTAATTTTACAGTCAAAAAGTCAAATGGCGCTCCTTCCCTTCTGGGCCCTGCCGTGCACCCAAACAGTGGTTTATGACCACGTATGAGGTATCTGTGCACTCAGGATAAATTGCCCAACGAATTTTAGGATCCATTTTATCCTGTTGCCCATGTGAAAATTAAAAAACTGAGGCTAAAAGAAAATTTTTGTGAAAAAAAGTACTTTCTTTTTTTTACGTATCAATTTGTGAAGCACCTGGGGGTTCAATGTGCTCACTATGCATCTAGATAAATTCCTTTGGGGGTCTATTTTCCAAAATGGGGTCACTTGTGGGGGAGCTTCAATGTTTAGGCACACAGGGACTTTCCAAATGCGACATGGCAACCGCTAAATATTTTAGCATATTTTCCATTCAAAAAGTCAAATGGCGCTCCTTCCCTTCTGAGCCATGCCATGCGCCCAATCAGTGGTTTATGACCACATATGAGGTATCTGTGTACTCAGGAGAAATTGCCCAACAAATTTTAGGATCCATTTTATCCTGTTGCCTTTGGAAAACTGAAAAAATTGATGCTAAAAGAACATTTTTGTTGGAAAAATTAAAATGTCAATTTTTTCCTTCCACGTTGCTTTAGTTCCTGTGAAGCACCTGAAGGGTTAATAATCTTCTTGAATGTAGTTTTGAGTAGCTTGAGGGGTGCAGTTTTTATAATGGTGGCACTTTTGGGTATTTTCTGCCATTTAGACCCCTCAAAGTGACTTCAAATGTGAGGTGGTCCGTAAAAAAAATGGTTTTGTAAATTTTGTTGTAAAAATGAGAAATCGCTTGTCAATTTTAACCCTTATAACTTCCTAACAGAAAAAAAATGTGTTCAAAAATTGTGCTGATGTAAAGTATACATGTGGAAAATGTTATTTATTAACTATTTTGTGTCACATATCTCTCTGGTTTAATAGAATAAAAATTAAAAATTTGAAAATTGCGACATTTTCAAAATTTTCACCAAATTTCCATTTTTTTCACAAATAAACTCAGAAATTATCGACCTAATTTTACCACTATCATGAAGCCCAATATGTCACGAAAAAACAGTCTCAAAATCGCTAGGATCCGTTGAAGCGTTCCTGAGTTATTACCTCATAAAAGGACACTGGTCAGAATTGCAATAAATGGGAAGATCTTTAAGGTCAACATAGGCTGGGTCATGAAGGGGTTAAGCAAGCGTACAGTGGCTTGCAAATGTATTCAGCCTCATCGGCATTTTTCATGTTTTGCTACCTCACAACCTGGAATTTCACAATTGTTTTATTGAGGTTTTGCATCAGTTCATGTAAAGAATATACAGTGATGAGCAAAAGGGTAACAAATGTTTTGAACTTTTGACTTTCTGGATTCATATATCATTTTATAGGCTATCATCTTGGCTATTTCATACACTGACTTGAAACTATTTAGCATATGATTAGTTATGCAGATTCTTGTCAGGTCACTGCATTGTTACTGTTTTGCTCCTGGTGGCAGAACAATCTATTTTTTCCTGTATACTACAAAAAAAACCTGTTCTCACAGTCCCTAATAGCTCAGTGTATTAATAGGTTGATTCCCAAGCAAAAGGTCACTGGTACAAATTGAGAAGCAGCCATGAAGAAAATTTCCCAAGAAAAATAGAAACGACATCATTCAGCTCATCGATAGGTTGTCTCTCGGCCCAAAAAATTGCCAAGCAGCATCAATTGATTGCCTTGACAATTGGAAGAATACAAAATAAAGTCCATCCATCCAAAAGCCAAGAGTTGGACTTCCAGGCAAAATATCGGAGTCAACAAGTTGGCGCATCACAAGGTCTATCAGTTCTGGTGCTATAAACATGGCAGTGGAGGTGGCTCATATGCTTCGTAATAGTGCGATCACAGACGTCTATGTAAGCATTGCACAGCATTAGTGATGAGCGAATATGCTCATTGCTCGGGTTTTCCAGAGCATGCTTGGGTGATCTCCGAGTATTTGGAAGTGCTCAGAGATTTAGTTTCTGTTGCCATAGCTGCATGATTTACGGCTATTTGACAGCCTGAATACATGTGGGGATTCCTTAACAAACAGACATTCCTCACATGTATTCAAGCTGTCCAGCAGCCATAAATCATGCAGCTGCAGCAACAGAAACTAAATCTCCGAGCACTTCCAAATACTCGGAGACCACTCCAGCACCCTTAGTTTAAAGTGTCCTTTTTTGTCAAATAGAATGCTGTCACTTATTAGGTAGCATCCACCCTTGTTTTGCATGTTGCTGTCTGGAGTTGGGCAGATCGATTTACGGGGGTCTGGTCCATCATCAAAATGATGACGTCATGCCATTCCAGCTAATAAAAAACAGTTTGGGGGATTACAGAAGATGAAAGATTCTCAATCATCTCGGCCAGTGGCTAGACACTACTGACATAACTGATTGACTGGAGTACTATGAATAGATCTGCCTAACTTAAGGCAGTACTAAACAAGGAGGGGACGCTATGTAATAAGGGACAGTGCTATTCATAACAAGAGAGGACACTATATACTAGGGGATGGTGTTATACTGTACATAATAAGGGACTTTTTTATAAAAAGTATTAATTTGCCATTACACTTTAAGACAGTGGTGAACAAGCGTTTTTTAAGACTGTTGTCCATAAAAAAGATCCACAAAACTTTAGCTTTGTCGTTCTAATTACATTTAGCATTATCCCTTATGACATAGTATTCTTTATTGTTATGCGTAGCGCTGAACATAAGAGGAAAAATTTGATGTGCCATCTCCTTGAGTCTACAAATGGACACCGGAGCACCTGTGTGTTCATCACGTGACATATCATATGTTATACCAAAAGTCATGTCACATGAAACATTGGGTTCTGAAGGATCACACCGTTAAAATTTCCCAAGGCCCTGCCTAATCTTAAGAAACGCCTGTATATTACATGTTAATTGATTTATATAGCAATTACATTTACTTATCATGTTTTCACAAGATTTGTGGATATACTTTGGTTGGGACATTGCTCCATGAATAGATAATGTGACAAATTAGGGCTATCTACACTTGACATTGCGACATGCTATATAGGGTTTATAAAGACCTTATGTAGGTCAAAATGCTGCTATACATATTTCATTGATGGAATAATAAAGGTTATACTTTGATGAACCAACATGTGTGATGTTACTATCCATTTTGATTTTTATGCAAAAGAAGAAATATCTGTTGGTACAAGATAAACATTCCTTAAATACTCACGCCATTGTGTTCCAGTGCTGATTGCCTTAACTGCCAGGCACTGCTGTTCTGATACGATGAGTAGTGTTGAGCATTCCGATACCGCAAGTATCGGGCATCGGCCAATATTCGCAGTATCGGAACTCTGATACTGAGTTCCGATACTTTTGCTATATCGTATACCGGAATCGGAAGTTCCCATAATGCTATGAGAGGCAGTGTGATTTGATTCAGCCAATGAGGAATCCTAAGAAGTGTGGGCACATCCTGTAATGCTGCGGTCATGTTAACTAATGGCATGGCTGTGATTGACTGCTGAAATGATGTCAGAATGCACTATAAAAGGTGCCGCCGCCATTTTGGTTTCACTCTGCTGTGAATTCAGTTAGGGACAGAACGCTACTCTTCTGACTCTGAGGGACAGTTAGAGATTGCGATTTTGTGAATTGTTCTGTAGGCAGGCTATTTTACCAACCGCTGTGTAAAGCTTCCTTTTGCCTTGCAGTGCTGTTTTCACAGTTCTCTGCAAGGTCTGTGTGTGAATGCAGGTCACGCTGCAGTTTGGACTGCATCCACCGCTGGTTGTAGTCAGCTGCACGTGTGTCACTGCCTCATCTTTTTTTTTGTTTTTGTAATTGGTGCTGATCCATTCAATTTAAATTAACTCTCATCTATTAGTGTGCCGCGCTTCCATCCGTATCCAATACATTGGTTGCAAACACTATAGAAGTACATAGCGGAGCCTTTCAGAGCTAGTGAACAGTTGTGTGCAGTGTTCACGGCTGTCTGTGAGGTCTCTATGAGTGCAGCTCACGCTGAAGTTAGTTCTGCATCTGCTGCTGGTTGTAGTCTGCTAAGCGTGTGTCACTGCCTTATCCTTTAATTTTTTTTGTAATTGGTGCTGCTCCATTCAATTTACATTAACTCTCATCTATTAGTGTGCCGCGCTTCCATCCGTATCCAATACATTGGTTGAAAACACTATAGAAGTACATAGCGGAGCATTTCAGAGCTAGTGAACAGTTGTCTGAAGTGTTCACAGCTGTCTGTGAGGCCTCTTTGTGAGTGCAGCTCACGCTGAAGTTAGTTCTGCATCCACTGCTGGTTGTAGTCTGCTAATCGTGTGTCACTGCCTCATCCTTGTTGTTTTTTTGTAATTGGTGCTGCTCCATTCAATTTACTTTAACTCTCATCTATTAGTGTGCCGCGCTTCCATCCATATCCAATACATTGGTTGCAAACACTATAGAAGTACATAGCGGAGCCTTTCAGAGCTAGTGAACAGTTGTCTGCAGTGTTCACGGCTGTCTGTGAGGTCTCTTTATGAGTGCAGCTCACTCTGAAGTTAGTTCTGCATCCACTGCTGGTTGTAGTCTGCTAAGCGTGTGTCACTGCCTCATCCTTGTTGTTTTTTGTAATTGGTGCTGCTCCATTCAATTTACATTAACTCTCATCTATTAGTGTGCCGCACTTCCATCCGGTTTGCAGCCTGCAGGACCAGCCGGATTAGTATTACCCTATTTTTTGTAGCCTTATCTATTGCATTCTAGTTTCCTGCATTGTAATAGCTACAAAAAGGGAGAGGACGTGGGGATTCTGTGCCTGCTGTGGCCACCAGTGACACAGCATCCACCAGTTTTCCCCGTGAGCGGTCCTTTATGCGCAGCTTTGTAGGAGCTCCCCGTACCCCCCTGCTGTGGGAAGAACAAATTGAAGCCGTTGTCGGATGGATGGCAGCTAACGCATCGACTTCAATTGCTTCCACCTCCTCTCAGGACCAGAGCACAGAAGAGCAGCCATTGTCTCTTCACCACCTGCCAAATTGCCCAGGCAGTCAGAGAGCTCTGTACAGGAGCCTGCTCAGTCTCTACTTCTGTTCTCTGAATCTGTTGGCTTGGAAAGAGGGGGCCAGCCAAGCAGCATTCTAGAATGTGAAGAAGAGGGAGTATGCAGTGATGCGCAACTGCTTTGTCTCTCTGAATCTGAAGAGGCGGGTGGGCCAGTGCCTATGGTCAGCACACTGCAGAACGCATCTGATGATGATGAAACTCAGGTGCCAGTTTCTGTTGCGCATGGTGCTGGCCAGACGACCCAGGAGAAGCAGGTGTTAGAAGAGGGTAGTGGAGATGATGAGGTCCTTGACCCATCATGGCGTGAGGAACAGGAAGGTGGTGGGAGCAGCTCTGAGGAAGAGATTCCCCCAACGGTCCAAACATGAGGGAAAGGTAGGGTGCAGACTCGGTTGCCTGTAGCCTCCACTTTGGCACCCGCTCGAAGCAGTTCTCTTCCAAAAGCCAAAATGGGCGCTCCCAGGACTTGCAGTGCGTGGTCCTTTTTTGACACAGTTGCAGATGATATTTGCTATGTCAAATGCAAGCTGTGTAATCAAAAAGTCAAAAGAGGTAAAAGTGTCAGCAACCTCAATACCACAAATATGTGGAAACATGTGCGGACCAAGCATGTGGTGGAGTTACAAAGACACACTGGAGACGTAGGCCAACCTACAGCACCACCTACATCTTCAGCTCGTGTTGTAGCCTCTTCCTCCAGCTCACACACAGCTGGTTCGGCTTCCTCACAGGATCGCCATGGAAGAACCTCTGGCACTGGTGTACAGAAACCCAGTGTAATTCCACCCACAGCACCACGTTCCCTGTCATCCTCACACTCCCAGGCCACTGTACAGCCATCGGTAGCACAGGCATGGGAGAGAAGGTGGCCCTACTCGGCAAACCATCCCCGAGCACAGGCTCTGAATGCTGGCATTGCAAAACTCCTGTCCCTTGAAATGCTGTCATTCAGGCTGGTGGAGACTGACACCTTCCGTAACTTCATGGCATTGGCAGTCCCACAATACAACGTGCCCAGCCACTTTTATTTTAGCAGGCAAGCTGTCCCTGCCCTGCAAAAGCATGTGGAGGGAAAAATTAAACATGCGCTACTAAACGCTGTCAGTAGCAAGGTCCACCTGACCACCGATGCGTGGACCAGTACCCATGGACAGGGACAATACCATTCCCTCACTGCCCATTGGGTCAATGTTGTGGAGCCGGGTACAGATCTTGAGAGTGGCGCTGTACGTGTTCTGCCAACTCCAAGGATTGCAGGAATCCAGTCTGTACACATTGACTCCTCCTCCTACTCCAGTTCCTCAGAATCATCGCTGCAGGAGCAATCACGGTCTACCTCCACATGGACCCATAAACGCTTACCTGTTACGACCCATATGAGCACAGCCGTGGCCAAACGTCAACAGGCCGTCCTGAAATTAATTTCTATGGGGAATCGAAGCCACACAGCGCAGGAGCTCTGGAATGCCATCAAGCAGGAGAGCGACGTGTGGTTTGTGCCAGCAAATCTCCAGCCAGGCTTGGTTGTGTGTGACAATGGCCGAAATCTGGTGGCAGCTCTGGGCCTAGGCAACTTCACTCACATAGCATGTCGGGCACATGTGCTCAACTTGGTCGTGCAGAGTTTTTTGAGGGACTATCCGGATCTTGATGCACTGCTGCACAAGGTCCGCCTAGAGTGCGCTCACTTGCAGCGTTCCAGCATGGCCAGATCGCGCATTGCAGCTCTGCAACGCCGATTCCGCCTTCCGGAACATCGCATCATATGTGACCTACCAACCAGGTGGAATTCCACGTTACATATGTTGGAGCGGTTGTGTGAGCAGCAGGCAGCAGTAATGGAGTACCAGCTGCATCAGGCGCAATCAACTCACGATTTGCGCCGTTCACACTTCACCACCACTGAATGGGCCTCTATGAAGGACATCTGCCACGTTTTGCATGCGTTTGATGAC
Source organism: Oophaga sylvatica (assembly GCA_033576555.1). Taxonomy (NCBI): domain Eukaryota; kingdom Metazoa; phylum Chordata; class Amphibia; order Anura; family Dendrobatidae; genus Oophaga; species Oophaga sylvatica. The sequence continues at coordinate 322,261,298 of JARQOD010000004.1, forward strand.
TCAACGCGGATGGCGAGTGCAGATGATGCACTAGTCAGCATGACTGTCCCCCTTATCTGTCTGCTTCAAAAAACACTGCAAGCACTAAGGGATGAGGTTTTGGAAGAGGTGGAGGATGAGGAGTCACAAATTCAATCAGCATCTGGACAGTCTGTGCAACGTGGTTCCTCACAAAGGCCAAGGCAGGGGACACTTTGTGAGGAGGATGAGGAGGAGTCAATGGAGGAGGAAGACATCGCTCCAGAGGAGGGAGGTACACAATGCTCTAGTAGTCATTATGTAGAGCGAGGGTGGGGTGATGCAGAGCAGGCAGAGCTGACGCCTCTTGCAGGGGACAGCGTTTCTTGGCCAGTTGGGAGTCTGCAGCACATGGTTGATTTCATGCTGCAGTGCCTGAGAAACGACCGCCGCATCACCCACATTCTCACCACGTCTGATTATTGGGTGTACACCCTCCTAGACCCTCGCTACCGGGACAACTTACAAAGCCTCATAACACCGTTGAACCGGGAGCGTAAAATGCGGGAGTACCAAGACACACTGGTGCATTCCATCATGTTCTCCATTCCAGCCGACAGCACTGCTGCTAGTGCGTTACAAAGCAGCTCTACGCGTCGAGGCAGTGGAGGAAGCTCTGCACCAAGAGGGAGCAGAAGCAGCGCCTCTGCACAGGGCAAGACCAGTATGGCCCAAATGTGGCAAAGTTTTGTGTCACCACCACAAATGTCTACAACATCACAGACGGCTCCAGTCAGCAGGAGGCAACGTTTCCGTCAGATGGTGACAGACTACATGTCTTGCCCTCTCAGTGTACTCCCAGACGGCTCTTCCCCCTTCAAGTGTTGGGTCTCTAAGCTGGATACATGGCCAGAGCTTAGCCAGTATGCATTGGAGGTGCTGGCTTGCCCTGCTGCTAGTGTATTATCGGAGCGCGTCTTTAGTGCCACAGGTGGTGAACTAACAGACCGTCGCATGCAACTATCCTCCGATAACGTTGACCGGCTTACTTTTCTGAAAATGAACAAGGCATGTATCTCGCCTGAATTTGCCTGTCCGGTTTCCGATTAAATAACTGGTTGGCAATAGTATCCATGTCTCCTGTTGTGTTCATATTTCTGCCACCTGAACTGTACTCCCTGGGCTCCAACACTGCCAGTTGCTGCTCAGAAGTGCCGTCTGCACAGAGAAAAACACTTGATCCTGTGTTAGTGGGGTTCAGTAACGCCAGCTGTTCCCCTGCTGTGTGTCCGGCAATAAGTCTCCTGCTCCTTCCACATGCACACAACATCAGATGTCTAACTTGCTCCACATAGGGATGAGGCTACACCCTGATTGATATGCTCAAAACCAGAAAAACGGCAGCTTTCCAATCATAAAATGATTAATTGTAGTCCCAAATATGTACAAATATACATTTGAAATATAAGCGCATATATGAACATGGCGACTACAAATGCAAACAAAAAAACCTACATAGGGTATAGGGGTTGAAATGAATGCATACAAGTACATTTCATAATCCATTATTGCTGCTTAAGGAACGTTATCTACACCTGTAATATAGTGCAGTCTGTTGTGAATGTGTTAGAAATGAATTCTGAGTAGAGGCTCCCTCTGGTGGTTACAAACAGTACTGAACCATTCAATGAGGATTGGCAATCAGGAGTTACAGACTGGTCTTATATAAGGGAGGTTCCCTCCCATCATGGTTGCCGGTGATCAATTGTTCTTGTCTCAACTGTGGTTCCTGGTTTACTTGGAAGCTTGCTGAGTCTTGCCTCTTCTCCTGCTCTCAGATAAGATATTTTCTGTTTTTTGTTTTTGTGCTTACCATTTGCATATTTCTCTGCATTTCTGTGAGGTTAGCCAGGTCTCCCCCCCCCAGGGGGCTTGGGCTCCTCTCAGTTCTTCTGGAGCCACTGTTATTTGTTCATTTGCCTTTTCCAGTTTTTTTCAGTGGCTGCGGCTTAGTTTTGTTACACCAGAGAACTAATTTAGGTGGTAGAGGTCATGTGATCTCAGGTGTTTTTGCAATTAATAGAGTTTTTTTTTTTTTAGGGTTTTTTGGATTGCAGTAAGTGTCCTTCCTATCCTTTTCTGTCTAGGAAGATTGGGCCCCAACGTTTGCTCATACTATTTTCTGTCTGTGTCTGTATTCCCTCTTGTCTAACCGCCATTACATGTTTGGGGGCTTCCTATGTTCTTTGGGGATCTGCTCTGGCGCAGATAGCTTTCCTCTTTCTATCTTTAGGTGTAGTTAAGCTCTCAGGCTGTGACGAGGCGTCTAGGACCATCGTAGGAACGCTCCACGGCTGCCTTTAGTTGTGGTGGTTAGTCAGGGTACTGCAATCCAGTAGATTCCAACCTCTCTGGTGTACTGCCGTTTTTGCCTGCTCTCCTCAGCTACCAAAACATAACAGGCTGCCTTTAGTTGTGGTGGTTAGTCAGGGTACTGCAATCCAGTAGATTCCAACCACTCTGGTGTATTGCCGTTTTTGCCTTCTCTCCTCAGGTATCAAATCATAACAGCAGACAATGGATGTAGGACTAGTCATCATCATCATTACTTATATATGTGACAGTAAAAAATACACTGATTGAGGACAACTCTTAGTTCACACCCCATATATGAAAGCTCCAGCATCTAATCCTTATAATAAGGCGCAATAATCATGCATAACCTATAAAAAGTTCATCGTGCATAGTGAAAATAGAAATGTATACCTGCAAGTGCAGGTGAAACAACGCCAACGGATAGAAAAGGTTTATGCTATCTAGGTATCACAGACACAGTGCAGAGCGACTGATGGACAATGGCGATATAATAATGTACCTCTATAAATGCTGCGGCACCCCTCACGCGCGTTTCGCTTGTAGCTTCTTGAAGAGCGGACATGCGTGTATGTTTGCTCATAGGTGCATGTATATAGAGTAAATCAGTCATGACGCCGGCTTTGTGTTGGCGCAACGCTACCGCTGACGAACGCAGCGCAACGTGACTGCAAGTCAGCGTCATATGACGGCCAGCCGCTCCCCTACCCAACGCGTCAGAGCAGGATGGCAGTCTGTGCAGCAAAACCGACGCGCAAGCATACATGCAGTTCCCCTCTTCAACAAGCTACAAGCAAAACGCGTGTGAGTGGTGCCACAGCCTTTATTGAGGTAGAATATTATATCGCCATTCGCCATCAGTGGCTATTCACTCTGATAGATAGCATATACCTTATGTATCCGTTGGCGTGGTTTCACCTGCACTTTCAGGCATACATAGCAATTTTCACAATGCACTATGCACTTTTCTTAGGTTTTGCTTGATCAGATCATTGATTATTGCGCCATATTATCAGGATTACATGCTGGACCTTTAATATATGTGGTGTGAACTAACATTTTTCATCAATGACTGTATTTTTTACTGTCACACATAACTTGTAATGATGATGATGAGAAGTCCAAAATACATTGTCTGTACATACCGTTCCTTAGGAAGCATTAATGGATTATGAAATGTACTTGTACGCATTCATTTCAACCCCTATACCCAATTTTTTTTTTTGGGTTGCATTTGTTCTTGCCATGTGCATATATGCGTTTAGATTTGAAATGTCTTTATTTAAATATTTTTTAATTCAATTCATCATTTTATGGTAGTAAAGCTTACGTTTCTCTTGTTTGGAGTATATACATTTTGAAGTGCCATGGAACAAGGCAACTACTCTATATGGGATTTCTACACCCTGACTGAACCTGGGCTTCAACACCGCCAGTTGCTGCTCGGAAGTGCTGTATGCACAGATAAAAACACTCGCTCCTGTGTTACTGGGTTCAGTAATGCCAGCTGTTCCCCTGCTGTGTGTCCGGCAATAAGTCCTGCTACCTCCAATTTCAAGTTACACCAGATTTGAAAGTTGCTCACATTAGACCTCAGCCTAATCCCTGACTGAACCTGGGCTTCAACACCGCCAGTTGCTGCTCGGAAGTGCTGTATGCACAGATAAAAACACTCGCTCCTGTGTTACTGGGGTTCAGTAATGCCAGCTGTTCCCCTGCTGTGTGTCCGGCAATAAGTCCTGCTACCTCCAATTTCAAGTTACACCAGATTTGAAAGTTGCTCACATTAGACCTCAGCCTAATCCCTGACTGAACCTGGCTTCAACACCGCCAGTTGCTGCTCGGAAGTGCTGTATGCACAGATAAAAACACTCGCTCCTGTGTTACTGGGGTTCAGTAATGCCAGCTGTTCCCCTGCTGTGTGTCCGGCAATAAGTCCTGCTACCTCCAATTTCAAGTTACACCAGATTTGAAAGTTGCTCACATTAGACCTCAGCCTAATCCCTGACTGAACCTGAGCTTCAACACCGCCAGTTGCTGCTCGGAAGTGCTGTATGCACAGATAAAAACACTCGCTCCTGTGTTACTGGGTTCAGTAATGCAGCTGTTCCCCTGCTGTGTGTCCGGCAATAAGTCCTGCTACCTCCAATTTCAAGTTACACCAGATTTGAAAGTTGCTGACATTAGGCCTCAGCCTACACCCTGACTGAACCTGGGCTTCAACACTGCCAGTTGCTGCTCGGAAGTGCTGTATGCACAGATAAAAAGACTCGCTCCTGTGTTACTGGGGTTCAGTAATGCCAGCTGCTCCCCTGCTGTGTGTCCGGCAATAAGTCCTGCTACCTCCAATTTCAAGTTACACCAGATTTGAAAGTAGCTCACATTAGACCTCAGCCTACACCCTGACTGAACCTGGGCTTCAACACCGCCAGTTGCTGCTCGGAAGTGCCGTCTGCACAGTCAACACTAGCTCCTGTGTTATTGGGGATCAGTAATGTCATCTGATCCCCAGCTGTGTGTCCGGAAATGTCTCCTGCTCTGTCCACACTCACCCAAGTCCAGATTTTCAACTGGGTCCAATTTGTCCTCTGCCTCCACTCTGTTTCTACTCTCATCCCTGGGCTACAACACCGCCAGTTGCTGCTCAGAAGTGCCGTCTGCACAGTCAACACTAGCTCCTGTGTTATTGGGGATCAGTAATGTCAGCTGATCCCCAGCTGTGTAGCTGGCAATCTTTACTGCTCTGTCCACACTCACCCAAGTCCAGATTTTCAACTTGGTCCAATTTGTCCTCTGTCTCCACACTGTTTCTAATCTCATCCCTGGGCTCCAACACTGCCAGTTGCTGCTTGGAAGTGCCGTGTGCACAGTCAACATATGCTCCTGTGTTATTGGGGATCAGTAATGTCAGCTGATCCCCAGCTGTGTGTCCGGAAATGTCTCCTGCTCTGTCCACACTCACCCAAGTCCAGATTTTCAACTTGGTCCAATTTGTCCTCTGCCTCCACACTGTTTCTACTCTCATCCCTGGGCTCCAACACTGCCAGTTGCTGCTCGGAAGTGCAGTCTGCACAGTCAACATATGCTCCTGTGTTATTGGGGATCAGTAATGTCAGGTCAGCTGATCCCCAGCTGTGTAGCCGGCAATGTCTCCTGCTCTGTCCACACTCACCCAAGTCCAGATTTTCAACTTGGTCCAATTTGTCCTCTGCCTCCACTCTGTTTCTACTCTCATCCCTGGGCTCCAACACCGCCAGTTGCTGCTCAGAAGTGCCGTCTGCACAGTCAACACTAGCTCCTGTGTTATTGGGGATCAGTAATGTCAGCTGATCCCCAGCTGTGTAGCTGGCAATCTTTACTGCTCTGTCCACACTCACCCATGTAACGGTCTGGGAGGCGGAACCTCTGAGCTTTATTATACAAGGAGGCTTTCCTTGTAAAGGAGCGGGTGGCGCCCGGGGAGACGGACAGGAAGTCACGGCAAGTGACAGGGACAGTCTCTGGGTAGACGGGCAGGTAGTCACGGCAAGTGACCGGGGCAGTCTCTGGAGGGACAGGCAGGTAGTCACGGCAAGTGACTGGGGCAGTCTCTGGAGGGACAGGCAGGTAGTCACGGCAAGTGACCGGGGCAGTCTCTGGAGGGACAGGCAGGTAGTCACGGCAAGTGACCGGGGCAGTCTCTGGACCAACAGGCGGGTAGTCACGGCAAGTGACCGGGGCAGTCTCTGGGTAGACAGGCAGGTAGTCACGGCAAGTGACCGGGGCAGTCTCTGGATAAACAGGCAGGCAAGGGGCCGGGGCAGTCTCTGAATGGACAGGTATATACGACCTGAGATGGTGGAGCCTCCCGGTAGGCTAGCAGGCAGATGACAGATGAGCGCCCCCAAGTGAGCAGGCGAGAGTCTCTGGAATAGCCGATGGACACCGCAGGTGATGGCCGAACCTCCAGGTAGGCTTGCAGGCAGATGGCTGATGAGCGCCCCCAAGTGAGCAGGCGAGAGTCTCTGGAATTGCCGATGGTCACCGCATGTGACGGCCGAACCTCCAGGCAGGCTTGCGGGCAGGTAGCAGACAGGAAACTGGCAGGAAACAGGCAGGTAACTGGTAACGGACCCTGAGGGCTGAAGCAGAGTTAAACAGTGCAACAACAACATTGCTCGGGCACCTCCATTAAGGAGGAGGTGCTTTATATAAGGTGGAGTCCACCGGCATTGGCCGGGGACCTTTTTTGAAAGATGCGCGCGGCCCCTTTAAGAGTGGGGGCGTGCACGCGCGCGCGCCCTAAGCCCAGTGGCAGGGAAGGAGCGCGCAGCCCCAGCAGGGCGGAAGGAGGACGCTGTGTGAGGGTAAGGGGAGCGACGTCCCTGCCTGGCAGAGGACGCTGGCGCAGGGGAACAGCGTCCCTGCCTGGCAGAGGACGCCGGCGCTACAGTACCCCCCCTCTAGGCCCCCCTTCTTTAGGCCAGAAAGAAATTTAGCTAGGATGAGAGGGGCATGGATGTTCTCCCGAGGCTCCCACGTTCTCTCCTCATGGACCAAACCCTTCCAATCCACCAGAAAGTAGGTCTTTCTTCCTACCCTTTTGGTGGCCAAAATGTTCTCTACTTCAAATTCGTCTTCAGCAGACACTGGAGCAGGAGGTGTACCTGTAGACTTGACAAAAGAGTTAAGTACCACCGGTTTGAGGAGAGATACATGGAAGGAGTTAGGAATCCGCAAATTGGCCGGGAGTTTCAATTTATAGGACACCGGGTTGATCTGACTGATGATCTCAAAAGGACCGATGAACCGAGGGCCTAACTTGTAGGAAGGAATCTTGAGCCGGACATACTTGGACGAAAGCCAGACCTTATCCCCAGGACGGAATTGAGGAGGATCCAGACGTTTTTTGTCAGCATGTTTCTTCATGCGCTCGGATGACAGAATGAGTGCGGACCGGGTACTCTCCCATATGGAGGAAAATTCGTTAACCAGAGATTCCGCAGCTGGATTGTCCACCGAGATGGAGACAGGAACAGGGATCCGAGGGTGTTGACCGAAGACTACAAAAAACGGAGATTTGGAGGAAGATTCGATCTCGTGATTGTTGTAAGAGAATTCGGCCCAAGGCAGGAGATCCACCCAGTCAGAATGGTGGGCATTAACGAAGTGCTGGAGATAACTGGTCAGATTCTGATTGATTCGCTCGACTTGTCCATTGGACTGCGGGTGGTAAGCGGAGGAGAAATCCAAGGTGACGTCTAGCAACTTACAAGTGGCTCTCCAGAAACGTGAGGTGAACTGTACCCCACGATCCGACACAATGTGACAAGGCAGACCATGAAGACGTAAGATGTGGCGGATAAAGTCTTTAGCCAACTCGGGTGCAGACGGAAGCCCTGGCAGGGGAATGAAGTGAGCCATCTTGGAAAATCGGTCAACAACCACCCAAATGACCGTACAACCGGCAGAGACGGGCAGATCTGTTATGAAGTCCATGGCTATATGCTGCCAGGGGGCAGCGGGTACAGGAAGCGGAAGAAGACGGCCAGCAGGCAGGTGTCTCGGAACTTTGTTGCGGGCACAGGAGACACAGGCAGAAACAAAGTCTATTACGTCCTTGTGCAGGGTAGGCCACCAGTAATGCCGAGTAATGAGCTGGAGGGTCTTTCTCTGACCAGCGTGGCCAGCTAGTTTAGACGAATGACCCCAGTGTAGGATTCTCTTCCGATCGGTTACTGATACGAATGTCTTACCAGGAGGGAGACGATTTAGACTCACGGGAGCCACCTGCATCACTCTGGCGGGATCGATGATATGTTTAGGTTCCTCCTCGAGATCCGACACCAGGAAGGACCGGGACAAGGCGACCGCCTTGATGTTCTTGTCAGCCGGGCTAAAATGTAAAAGGAAATCAAAGCGGGCAAAAAACAAGGACCACCGGGCTTGGCGAGGGTTAAGTCTCTGGGCATGCTGGAGGTAAGCCAGATTTTTGTGGTCAGTGTAAATGATTACCGGATGAAGAGCCCCCTCGAGTAGGTAACGCCACTCCTCCAATGCCAGCTTGATGGCCAATAACTCTCAGTCTCCTATGGAGTAATTGCGCTCAGAAGAGGAGAAGAGTTTGGAGAAGAAGCCGCAAGATACCATCCTCCCGGATGAAGATTTTTGAGTAAGTACCGCTCCGGCTCCAGAAGAAGAAGCGTCCACCTCCAGGAAGAACTGCTTGTTGCCGTCCGGACGATGCAGCACTGGAGCGGAAGAGAAGGCCTGTTTTAAAGAAAGAAAGGCCTCCTCTGCTTCGGGCGTCCACTGTTTGGGATTAGCATCCTTGCGGGTGAGCACGGAGATTGGAGCAGTCCGGGAAGAGAAGTGCGGTATGAAAAGGCGGTAATAATTGGCGAATCCCAGGAACCGCTGAATGGCCTTCAACCCCTCCGGTCGGGGCCATTTCTGATGGCAGACAGTTTCTCCGGATCCATTCGTAGGCCTGTCTGAGAAATGATGTAGCCCAAAAACGGAAGCGAGGTCTGCTCAAATAGACACTTCTCATATTTGGCGAAGAGGTGATTCTGCCTGAGCCTGAGCAGAACCTGACGAACATCCCTCCGGTGAGACTGGAGATCCGGAGAGAAGACCAAGATGTCGTCTAGGTACACCACAACGCAGGAGTAGAGAAGGTCCTGAAAGATGTCATTGACCAACTCCTGAAAGACTGCTGGAGCATTACAGAGACCAAAGGGCATCACCAAATACTCGTAGTGGCCGTCCCGGGTGTTGAATGCCGTCTTCCATTCATCTCCCCGACGGATACGGACTAGGTTATATGCCCCACGAAGATCCAGTTTGGTGAAGATTCTAGCCCCCCTCAGACGATCAAACAATTCTGGAATGAGCGGAAGAGGGTACTTATTCTTCACCGTGATCAAATTTAGGCCTCTGTAGTCAATACAGGGACGGAGAGAGCCGTCTTTCTTTTTTACGAAGAAGAAACCTGCTCCCGCTGGGGAGGTGGATTTCCGGATGAATCCCTTGGCCAAATTCTCCTCGATATATTCGGACATCGACCTGGTCTCAGCAGCAGACAATGGGTAAATACGCCCACGGGGAGGCGTAGTACCGGGTAGCAGGTCGATCGGGCAATCATACGGTCTGTGAGGGGGTAATGTCTCTGCTTCCTTTTTATTAAAGACATCAGCGAATGACCAATATGGAATCGGGAGCCCTGGTAGATTAGTTGGTGTAGGAGAAGGATGGACGGGATGAACAGGAACCAAACACGTTTTATGACAGTCCTGTCCCCAGCGAAGGATCTCTCCAGTCTGCCAGTCGAGCACGGGTGCATGCTTTTGGAGCCAAGGCAGACCTAGTAAGAAAGCGTGAGAGAGTCCAGGCAGAACATGAAACGAGATGCTCTCAGAGTGCAACATTCCCACCTGCAGGGTTATGGCTTCAGTGATAAGTTGGATGGGACGTGGTAGTAGACCCCCATCCACAGCAGCAACAGATACTGGTTCAACCAGAAGTTTGGTAGGAATGCGATATTTTTCTACTAGAGCCTGTGAAACAAGATTCCCGGCTGCTCCAGAATCAAGTTGGGCTAGTTCGAAGTAACGGTTCTCACCGAGGAGAATTGAGACAGACAGCATCAGAGATGAAGAGGATTTATTTTTGTCTAGGTGGACCTCTCCGAGCGAACCTAGACACAGGCGTTTCCCGACCTCTCTGGGCAGGTACGGATCCGGTGCTCCTTACTGCCACAGTAGAAGCAACTCCCCTCGGCACGGCGTAAGTCCTGACGGGCTTTGACCATCTTGGTCTGGTCGACTTGCATAGGCTCAGAAGAGTGTGCCTGAGGAGAAACGGAAGGAGTTACAGGTCTCTGAAAAGATGGAGCTAGACGAGGAAACCTTCTCTCACGGGTGACCTCCTTAGCGCGCTCCTGGAACCGTAGATCAATTCGATTGGCAAGAGTTATTAGGTCATCGAGAGAGGTTGGAATGTCCCGACCGGCAAGTTCATCTTTAATACGGCCGGACAGACCCTCCCAGAAGACAGATATCAGAGCGTCATTATCCCAAGCCAGCTCCGACGCAAGGGTACGGAACCGTATGGCATATTGACCCACGGTGAGACTTCCCTGACGGAGACGCAGCAGAGATGATGCAGAGGAGGTCTTCCGTCCGGGTTCGTCGAATACCTTCCGGAAGGCTGAGAGAAACGCAGACAGGTCAGACACCAGAGGATCTTCTCTCTCCCAAAGAGGATTTAGCCAGGCCAGGGCCTCTCCGGTGAGATGGGACATGATGAAGGCAATTTTGGCCCGGTCGGAGTTAAACTGGTGTGCCAGGAGTTCAAAATGCAGGGTGCACTGGTTAATGAAACCCCGAGCCAGAGCAGGGTCGCCTCCAAACCGAGGAGGAGCTGAAAGTCGAGGTCCAGGAACGGAAACCACAGAATTGGTAAGCAGCGGAACTGCCGGATTGCGAGTCATGGCGCCCGCGGTGGTTGCTGGTGAAGTAGTCAGGGTGTCCAGGCGGGAATTAACATTCCGCAGGTGACCCAGGATGGACTCCTGTTGAGACCTCTGATGAGACAGTTCATGACACAGGTCAGAGAGCGAGGGAGTTTGGGTGCCACCGGGTTCCATGGCCCGAGCAAACTGTAACGGGTCTGGGAGGCGGAACCTCTGAGCTTTATTATACAAGGAGGCTTTCCTTGTAAAGGAGCGGGTGGCGCCCGGGGAGACGGACAGGAAGTCACGGCAAGTGACAGGGACAGTCTCTGGGTAGACGGGCAGGTAGTCACGGCAAGTGACCGGGGCAGTCTCTGGAGGGACAGGCAGGTAGTCACGGCAAGTGACCGGGGCAGTCTCTGGAGGGACAGGCAGGTAGTCACGGCAAGTGACCGGGGCAGTCTCTGGAGGGACAGGCAGGTAGTCACGGCAAGTGACCGGGGCAGTCTCTGGACCAACAGGCGGGTAGTCACGGCAAGTGACCGGGGCAGTCTCTGGGTAGACAGGCAGGTAGTCACGGCAAGTGACCGGGGCAGTCTCTGGATAAACAGGCAGGCAAGGGGCCGGGGCAGTCTCTGAATGGACAGGTATATACGACCTGAGATGGTGGAGCCTCCCGGTAGGCTAGCAGGCAGATGACAGATGAGCGCCCCCAAGTGAGCAGGCGAGAGTCTCTGGAATAGCCGATGGACACCGCAGGTGATGGCCGAACCTCCAGGTAGGCTTGCAGGCAGATGGCTGATGAGCGCCCCCAAGTGAGCAGGCGAGAGTCTCTGGAATTGCCGATGGTCACCGCAGGTGATGGCCGAACCTCCAGGTAGGCTTGCAGGCAGATGGCTGATGAGCGCCCCCAAGTGAGCAGGCGAGAGTCTCTGGAATTGCCGATGGTCACCGCATGTGACGGCCGAACCTCCAGGCAGGCTTGCGGGCAGGTAGCAGACAGGAAACTGGCAGGAAACAGGCAGGTAACTGGTAACGGACCCTGAGGGCTGAAGCAGAGTTAAACAGTGCAACAACAACATTGCTCGGGCACCTCCATTAAGGAGGAGGTGCTTTATATAAGGTGGAGTCCACCGGCATTGGCCGGAGACCTTTTTTGAAAGATGCGCGCGGCCCCTTTAAGAGTGGGGGCATGCACGCGCGCATGCCCTAAGCCCAGTGGCAGGGAAGGAGCGCGCAGCCCAGCAGGGCGGAAGGAGGACGCTGTGTGAGGGTAAGGGGAGCGACGTCCCTGCCTGGCAGAGGACGCTGGCGCAGGGGAACAGCGTCCCTGCCTGGCAGAGGACGCCGACGCTACAACCGAAGTCCAGATTTTCAACTTGGTCCAATTTGTCCTCTGCCTCCACACTGTTTCTACTCTCATCCCTGGGCTCCAACACTTCCAGTTGCTGCTCAGAAGTGCCATCTGCACAGTCAACATATGCTCCTGTGTTATTGGGGATCAGTAATGTCAGCTGATCCCCAGTTGTGTAGCCGGCAATGTCTCCTGCTCTGTCCACACTCACCTCAATTTTTTCCAGATTTTCAACTTGGTCCAATTTGTCCTCTGCCTCCACTCTGTTTCTACTCTTATCCCTGGGCTACAACGTCGCCAGTTTCTGCTCAGAAGTGTCTTTGGCACGGGTACTCCCTCCTGTCCAGCTAGGTTACAGCACGCCAGCTGTTTCTGGGCAGTGTCAAAGTCACTTTCCCTACAATAAGTTGTCCTGTCATGTTGCGGTCGGGTTAGACGACTCTATGGTGCCTGCAGTTTAGGTGCTTCCTATGTGGGCTGCGGGATATGGAAATAAAGGCTGTTTCCGTAGTGCCAATAGGAAAAGCACCCCCTGTAGGACTGTGGGATTCGGTAACTGTGGCCAGCTCGCAGCCTTGCAACTTTATTTTTCATGGGTACCTTCTGCTACCCATCCGGGTTCCAGTACCTTCAGCTGGTTCTCGGCAGTGCCTTTGGCCTAGGTGCCTCCATCTCAGTATCCGAGTTCCAGCAACGTCTGCTGGTCCTTGGTAGTGCTTTCTAGCACAGGTACCTCCTGCTTAGTAACCGTGTCCCAGTACCGTCAGCTGGTCCTCGGTTGTGCCATTGGCTCTGTTCCTTCTGCTGCCCCTCCGGGTTCCAGCAGTCAGCTGGTCCTCGTTAGTTCCATTGCCTCTTGTACCTTCTGCTACCCATCTGGGTTCCAGTACCTTCAGCTGGTTCTCGGCAGTGCCTTTGGCCTAGGAGCCTCCATCTCGGTATCCGAGTTCCAGCAACGTCTGCTGGTCCTTGGTAGTGCTTTCTAGCACAGGTACATCCTGCTTAGTAACCATGTACCAGTACCGTCAGCTGGTCCTCGGTAGTGCCATTGGCTCTTGTTCCTTCTACTACCCATCCGGGTTCCAGGACAGTCAGCTGGTTCTCGGCAGTTACTCAGCCTTCTTGTACCTTCTGTTACATTTCCAAGTTGAAGATTTTTTAAATGTTTTTTGGTAATCACTCTGGATCTCCCTGACGACTACCCTGAAGACGACGACCCTGAAGACCACCCCGAAGAAGACGACGACCCCGAAGACGATGACCCTGAAGACGACGACCCTGAAGACCACCCCGAAGAAGACGACGACCCCAAGGACGACGACCATGAAGACGACGAGCCTGAACAACACACCAAAGAAGACCAAAAAAATTACCCAGAAGAAGATGACCAACAGGACAAAGAACATGAAGACAACCACCAAGATACAGAAGACCAAGAAGCAGAAGAACAAAAAGCAGAAGAACAAAAAGCAGAAGAACATTAAGCATGACACAAAAAATCAGAGCAAAATATATGCTCTAAATTATAAGCAGAAGAAGACTAAGCAGTGTATGGGGTGAGTCCGTTCCTCATCGTGGTGCCCCTGGAAAATACCTGCTGCTGCAGGCCAAACTGAACGTGGACAAATACTGTTGTAAATCTTTTGTGACAGCAAGAACGGAAGGTGTAATCTTCAAACTTTTAAAGATAACAACTACAGGAATGCGTGTCACAAATAAGAATATGATGAAGAAGATGAATAGGAAGAAGATGAAGAAGTAGAATATGAAGAAGAATAATAGTTGAAGAAGAATATGAAGAACGTAAAAAAAAAGAATAATAGGAAGAAGTTGAAGAAGAAGATAAATAAGGTGAAGAAGTTGATGAAAAAGATGCTGCTGCTGCTGCTGAGGATCATGAAGGAGAAAGTGTGGGAGAAGTAAAAAAGAAGGTGAAGAGCATGGAAGTAGTGAAACATACATATGTGCCAAAATAGAAAAAAGGTTAACAACATAGTCAATTTCTTTGGAACTCCGGATGTCTTTAAAAAAAAAAACATTATTCCTGCTATTCCATTTGATTGGGCTAAACCTCTATGCCTTTAATGTCTCCTCCACCTCCCCCAATACATTATACATTATTCTTAGTTGTTTTCTTTCATGTACAATTAACCTACAAGGAAAGAAAGGGTTTATTTTAATTCCGATATTTTTGTCTCATTGACTTGCATTGGTTTCCGGTATCGGAATCGGCGATACCCGATACTTTTTGAGTATCGGTCCGATCCAATCCGATCCGATATTTTGCAATATCGGAAAGTATCGCTCAACACTAACGATGAGCACTGCTGTCAATTGAGGGGAAGGCATTGTATGCTTTCACCAGGAGGTATATTTGTCATCTAATGCTTCTTCTTCAATGTCATAGAGTGATATCATAGGCTAAGGTTCACTCTTGCTGCTCAGCCAAGTCAGCTATTTCATTGTGTCCTCTTGCTAGATGCTGAGAAAACCACCCAGACTGTTAGACCCTATTTTTATGTATGTAAATTTGGTCTGGCTGATCAGAAAATCATCAGGGCCAGTCAGCAAACCAAATGCAGGACAATGTTGGTGGCCAATATCTGGTCACAACACATTATTTAAAACTCCATATGTAACGTGTATAGTACCAGTTATTGCATTTATACTGCTCCTGGCATGACTTTTTTTCTTTTTGATATCCAGATGGCTGACCTGGTATGAAATGTCAGATTCCTATTTTAGTTTCATAACCGAATCGTACTCTGAATTTCTTTGTGCACAAAACATCTACAATAGCAAAATACACTGAATTATAAGAAAAATTTACACCCCTTGGAAAATGCAAGGTTTTTGTCAAGTAAAAAATTACACCAAGAAGAATCTTTTAAGAACTTTTTATTCAGTTAATGTTATCTTTTAATGTTGGATATGCAAAGTGTTGCTTTGCACCAAATATATCATTTAAAACTATGGTCAACAAGTTGAACATCGGTCTCATCAGTTCATAACAAATTTTCCCACATGCTTTTGGAAGACTTGATATAGGTTTTGACAAAACATAGCCATATAAAGTATAACTCTGTTTTTTTATTTTAATTTTTGGTGAATAAATGGGTAAAAGTGGGTCAGGGAATGTTTATTTCAAATAAAGGACTTTACTCAGGGCAAGTGGGAAGAGCCAGGCAAAGTGGCAGAATTGGCATATCTAATGGATGAGCCTTTTCTGGGGTGGCTGCTATTTTTAGGCTGAGGAAGGCCAATATCCATGGCCCCTTCCCTGTCTGAGAATACCAGCCCCTAGCTGTCCTCTTTAGCTTTTCTGGTTATCAAAAATAAGGAAGACCACACACCAGTTTTAAATTATTTACTTAAATTTACAAAAAAAAAAATGGTATGGGGATCCCTCTATTTTTGATAGATAGCCAAGACAAAGCTCACAGCTGGGGGCTGCAGGCCACAGCTGTCGATTTTGTCTGTGCTGGTTATCAAAAATAGATGAGACCCTACATCTTTTTTTGCACTGTGTGCGCCGGCCAATCACAGCCATGCCAATACTTGTCATGGCTGTGATTGAGCCAGAATTGCCCAAGCTTTGCCTTGCAGCCTTTAATCAAGCTTGGTTTGGGCTGCTGAAGCCCGAACAGTGAGATGGACTTTCTGAAAAAGTGTTGTGTTGGGGGTCCATGCACAGACGCTAGGTGTTCGGCACGAATGTCGAACTTAACCATTGGGGGTCGCCCATCCCTACTGTTCACACTTATGAAACCGTATTAATTTTGTTATTTTTATATTTCCCATTAAAATTATTTTAATGTGTTTCTCAATAGATTTGTACAGACATTCAAGGTAGAAACATTTCTGAAATTATTCAAGAGAATATAGACTTTTTATATCCTCTATAGTTAAATAAAAGATAGATTATTGTTATTTCTTTTTCATTTTCTCACCTATTTATTGATGATTTAATTTTGCTTGCATTTTTTTTAATTAAATTCATAATTAAACTTGTATTATATTGCTTCTGAAGTGAATTTTACATTGAGCTGTAATGCAACAAAGACATTAATTATGAAACAATATTGCTTGGAGTTATAGTTTGCAGTAACATTTCAATTTAAATGTAGAAATATAAAAGTAAAGGTAAATATAAAAGTAAAGATAATTGCTTTTAAATATATTTAGATAAACTTTTTATTTCTCACTGCTATATGTGATTTCTAAAATTGCCCAGATAACCAGCTGATAAAACATGGGAACTAAAGGAAAAAATTATATCTATATTACATGTTACTGTTGAAAATTTTCTGGACAAATATTAATATTCTGCATCCAATCAATTTACAAAGTTTTTTACCAATGTTCCATCCAGCCATTATGGTTCCATCTCAAATTATTTAATCCATTTTAGCTTGGTCAATATACCGTACGTTCTTGTACTGGACTAGATGATTAGTGTGGGATGTTTAACCCCTTAAGCCCCCGTCACACACAGCGATCTCGTTAGCGAGATCGCTGCTGAGTCACTAGTTTTGTGACGCAACAGCGATCTCCCCAGCGATATCGCTGTATGTGACATTCAGCGACGATCAATCCCCCTGCTGGGTATCGCTGATCGTCGCTGAATGTCCTGGACATTTTTTTGATCGTTGGTCTCCTGCTGGCCAGCACGCATCGCTGCGTGTGGCAGGCGGGAGACCAGCGATCAGCTGGTAACCAAGGTACACATCGGGATTCCAGGCGCCGGGCGGCGCCTGGAAAACCGATGTGTACGTTGGATACCAGCACGCTGCTGCAGGGGAGCTGGTAACCAAGGTACACATCGGATTTCCAGGTGCCGCGCAGCGCCTGGAAACCCGATGTGTACCTTGGTTACCAGCTCCCTGCACCAGCGGGCTGGTATCCAACATACACTGCGGGTAACTAAGCGACGTTACCCGCAGTGTCGCTGTCCTGATCGCTGCATGAGCTGCCTGTTTGGCAGCTCACCAGTGATCATGTAGCGACACACCAGCGATCCTGACAAGTGCATATCGTTGTCGGGATCACTGGTGTGTCACTATGTGTGACGGGGTCCCTTAGTGACTGAGCCAATTTGCAGCTTAATGACCAGGCCAATTTTACAATTCTGACCACTGTCACTTTATGAGGTTATAACTCTGTAATGCTTTAGTGGATTCCTCTGATTCTGAGAATTTTTTTTCATGACATATTGTACTTCATGAAAGTGGTAAAATTTATTCAATATAACTTACTTTTATTTATGAAAAAATGGAAATATGGTGAAAATTTTTACCATTTTGCTATTTTCAAAATCTTAATTTTTATGCCCTTAAATCAGAGAGATATGTAAAAAAAGACTTAATAAATAACATTTCCCACATGTCTACAGCACAATTTTGGAGACAACATTTTTTTTGTTAGGAAGTTATAAGGGTTAAAGGTTAACCAGCGATTTCTCATTTTTACAACAAAATTTACAAAAACATTTTTTTAGGGAAAACATCACATTTAAAGTCACTTTGAGGGGTATACATGACAGAAAATGCCCAAAAGTGACACAATTCTAAAAACTGTGCCTATCAAGGTGCTCAAAGCCACATTCAAGAAGTTTATTAACCCATTACATGTTTCACAGGAACTGAAGCAACGTGGAAGGAAAAAATTAGCATTTAACTTTTTTTACAAACATTTTATTTCAGAACCATTTTTTTTATTATTTTCACAAGTGTTAAAAGAGAAAACGAACCACAAAATTTGTTGATCAATTTCTCCTGAATACACCGATACCCCATATGTGGGGGTAAATCGCTGTTTGGGCAAACGGTATAGCTTGGAAGGGAATAAGTGTCGTTTGACTTTTTCAAATCAGAATTGGCTGGAATTGAGATCGGACTCCATTTCGCGTTTGGAGAGCCCCTGATGTGCCTAAGCAGTTGAAACCCACAACAAGTGACACCATTTTGGAAACTAGACCCCTTAAGGAACTTATCTAGATGTGTGGTGAGCACTTTTAACACCAAGTGCTTCACAGAAATTTATAACGTAGAGCCATGAAAATAATAAATCATATTTTTTCAACAAAAATGATCTTTTCGCTCTAGAATTTTTATTTTCACAAGGGTAGCTGGAGAAATTAGACACCAAAAGTTGTTGTGCAATTTGTCCTGAGTACGCTGATACCCCATCTATGGGTTAAACCACTGTTTTGGCGAACGGCAGAGCTCGGAAGGGAAGGAGCGCCGTTTGACTTTTTCAATGCAGAATTGGTCGGAATTGAGATCGGACTCCATGTCGCGTTTGGAGAACCCCTGGTGTACCTAAACAGTGGAAATCCCCACAAATTATGCCATTTTGGAAACAAGACCCCTTAAGTAACTTATCTAGAAGTGTGGTGAGCCGTTTGAACCCCCAAGTGCTTCACAGAAGTTTCTAATGCAAAGCCGTGAAAATAAAAAAATCTATTTTTTTTCCACAAAAATGATCTTTTCACCCCCAAATTTTTACTTTCACAAGGGTAACAGGAGAACTTGGACCAGAAAAGTTGTTGTGCAATTTGTCCTGCGAACGCTGGTACATCATAT
This sequence comes from Oophaga sylvatica, assembly GCA_033576555.1. Classification (NCBI taxonomy): domain Eukaryota; kingdom Metazoa; phylum Chordata; class Amphibia; order Anura; family Dendrobatidae; genus Oophaga; species Oophaga sylvatica. The sequence continues at coordinate 322,280,001 of JARQOD010000004.1, forward strand.
GTGGGGGAGTACCACTGCTTGGGTGCATGGCAGAGCTCGGAAGAGTAGGAGCGCATTTTGGTATACCGACTTTGATGGAATGGTCTGCGGGCATCATGATGCGTATGCAGAGCCCCTGATGTGTGTAAACAGTAGAAACCCCCCATAAGTAACACCGTTTTGGAAACTAGACCCCCCAAAGGAACTTGTCTAGATGTTGTGAGAACTTTGAACCTCCAAGTGTTTCACTAAAGTTTATAATGCAGAGTTGTGAAAATAAAAAAATCATTTTTTTTCCACAAAAATGATTTTTAGCCCGCAATTTTTTTATTTTCACAAGGGTAACAGGAGAAATTGGACCCCAAAAGTTGTTGTCCAACTTGTCCTAAGTATGCTGGTACCCCATATGTGGGGGGGGAACTACTGTTTGGGCACACGTCGGGGCTCGGACTTTGATGGAATGGTCTGCGGGCGTGATGTTGCATTTGCAGAGCGATTGATGTGCCTAAACAGTAGAAACCCCCCTCAATTGACCTCATTTTTGATACTAGACCCCACAAAGAGCTTATCTAGATGGCTGTGAGCACTTTGAACCCCCAAGTGCTTCATAGAAGTTTATAACGCAGAGCCGTGAAAATAGAAAATCAAATGACCCCAACCCTAACTTTAGCACAACTCACTTTAGCCTAACTCCAACCCTAAACCTAACCCTAACTTTAGCCCAACTCACTTTAGCCTAACTCTAACCCTAACCCTAACTTTAGCCCCACTCACTTTAGCCTAACTCTAACCCTAACTTTAGCCCAACTCACTTTAGCCTAACTCTAACCCTAACTTTAGCCCAACTCACTTTAGCCTAACTCTAACCCTAACCCTAACTTTATCCCAACTCACTTAAGCCTAACTCTAACCCTAATGGGAAAATGGAAATAAATACATTTTCTTATTATATTATTTTTCCCTAACTAAGTGGGTGATAAAGGGGGGGTTCATCTCGGTGGGTGTTCTGCGCATGCGCCCGCCATTTTCTTACTGGAAGAAGATACTGGAGGCTGTGGGGGAGAGAAGAAGGACCTAGTGACACCGGAGGTACCGGGGGGATCGGGGACCCGATTTCCCTCTCCTCTGATGTGCGATCACATCAGAGGAGAGAGAAATTAAATGACACCTCTGACTTCTTTTTTTTGCAGTCGCCATTATACAGGTAATAGCGGCGATCGCAACATCGGGAGTCAGCAAAAACCAACCCGAAGTATGTTCTGTGGGGTCTCGGCTAGCCCAGGAAGCCGAGACCCCAGAAAAATTCTGACTCTGGGGGATGCTATTCACTTTTTCCTTTTTCCATAGCGCCGTGAATTCTCGGTTTAAGTACCCTTAACTACCGCCATTATAAGGCGTATCAGCAGTCATTAAGGGGTTAAAGGGAATCTGTCACCAGAAAAAAATGCTATAAACCTGCACATAGACTAATGCTCCTGAGAGAAAATGAACCTAATTCACCCTTGCAGCTTTCTGATTTCATTCACGGGGTGGTGCCAGCATTGGTTCAGTCACCACTCTAAGTATACAAAGTGGCATCTGTACCCACACCCCTGGAAATGACTAACAGCCGTCCCCAATGCAGACCAGTGTCGGGGGCGTGGTTACAGCTGCCACTCTGTTTACTTAGAGCGGTGACTAAACCTGCTCCCAAGGCTAAAGGCATTAGGAATAGCTGAGAGTCAGTGCCGGTGGTGCAGCTACAGCCGCTGTTCTTTATTCTTGGAGTGATTACCGAACCAGCACAGGTGCTGCCCTTATGACTGATACTGAACGTTCCCGGGGAGAATGAAGTTTATTTTCCCCCCGCAACTTTAGGCTAAGTGCAGCGCTATTACCCTGCAGATATACCCCATATCTGCAGGTTAATAGAGTTTTTTTTTCTGGTGACAGGTTAAACATAAACATAACCATTGTAGTGCAGTGGGGTTGGTGCAGTATGGACAGATAGGCAGGGACCACAGAAAGTTAAACATAAACAGTGTCTTTATTCTCAGACTCACAGGAGTCAGGTTTCTAGAAATGCAGTCCATGTTCAAAACCAGTTGCCATGGGCAATGGCACCACTGTGTCTCTTGGGTGCGTCAGCTGCCTTGAAGTCCCTGGCTCTGTGTTAGCTCCACACAGACCTGAGTTGCACAGAGCCTTCTGCTCTGCAGCTTGCAGACTCCAAATCTGAGACACCCAAAGCCAAACTGACAGATTTAAATCGAATCGAGGCCATAGAGCCACTTCCAAAATCTGGAGTAGAGAGAGGGATGTGCCCCTCTACCAAGTCTGCAAATCCCTCTAAAAATAAAAGCCCTTGATGGGTTTTCCTAAAAATCTTACTGGGTCAACTACTTGGACTCAATCCATACTTCCTTTTATTTTGCCTTGTGATTTACAGGCGTTCCGTTGTAAACACAAGACACTCCAGTGGGTTTAATATGACTCCACGCGCATCCTGGGGGACACATATCAACCCTCGCATATAATTCCCCTCACTGCCTCACATATCCCCCTCTGTTCAAACTTGTGGGGTTGAACACTTGTCACCAAACAGAATGCCCGTGACAGTGCATCGGCATTTCCTTGGGCCTTCCCTGCACGATGTACCACCGTGAAATTAAAGTTTTGCAGTGACAGGAACCATCAGGTGACTCAAGCATTCCCTCCTTGGAATTTCTCATTCACCAAGCAAAACTGTCACCAGAGCAAATAATAGCATAGGGACTCCAAGGTCCACTTAATGGCCAGGCACTCCTTCTCCACTACGCTATAATTTTTCTCGGCCAGGGAATGTTTCCTACTCAGGTAGATGACCGGATATTTTTCTCCATTCACCTCCTGAAACAGGACCGCTCCTAGGCCAGTGTTATAGGCATCAGTCTGCAAGATGAAGACTTTCTTGAAGTTGGGGCTAATGATGATGGGCTGTCCACACAGCACCAACTTCATAGATTGGTACGCTTCCTCCACCTGAGGGTTCCACCGGACCATGACCGACTTCTTTCCCGCTAAGAGATCGGTTAGGGTGTTGTTCTCCCAGAGAAATTAGGTATGAACCTTTGGTAATACCCAATGATACGGAGGAATGCTCTTACCTGTTTAGCTGAAACAGGCCAGGACCAGTTCTCTATAGCTTTGATTTTATTTATTTGAGGTTTATTATCCCCACTGCCAATCATGTACCCTAAGTACCGGGTTTCCTCAAGACCTAGCGTAGCGCACATATCTTGGGATTCCCTGTGAAGCCCGCGGCTCTGAGCGAATTTACTAGTACTGGGATAAGTGGGCATGCCAGTTAGTGCTAAAGATGATTATATCATCCAAGAACGCTGAGGCATACTTCCAAAGAGGTTCTAAGACTATGTTCATCAGCCTCTGGAACGTGGCTGGTGCCCTATGTAGTCCAAATAGCAAGAAGACGTAGTGGTACAGACCCTCCAGTGCTATGAAGGCGGTCTTTTCTTTCACCAACTCTGTAAGAGGCACCTGCCAGTAACCCTTGGTCAGATTGAGCATGGTAAAGTACTAGGCCTGCCCCAGTCACTCAATCAGTTTCTCCACCTGGGGCATTGGATAAAGGTCAAATTTCAACACCTCATTCTACTTACGGAAATCATTTCAGAACCTTAACGACCCATCCAGCTTCAGAATCAGTGGGGCTAGCCCACTCACTCCTGGACTCATCATTACTCCTAGCTTGAGCATTTGTTTTACCTCACTCGCAATGGCTTGTCTCTGGGTTTCAGGCACATGGTACGGTTTCATTTACACCCTTACCTGTGGCTCGGTGACAATGTCATGCTGGGTTACAGAGGTAAGGCTGGGTAGTACTGGATAGTTCTGAGAATACATCTGTATTCTCTTGCACTAATTTCTGAGCCTCTTGATGCTGCTGTTTAGAGAGAGTGTCACCTATCTTTACCTCTCTCTAGGCCTCTGTCTGGGCCAATATTGGAGGGTCCCCAGATGATATGACCGGAGTCATATCCATAAGCATACACTACCGGTCCTTCCACGTTTTTAGCAGGCAGATTTGATACAACTGTTTGGATTTTTTTTCCCAGGCTGTTATACTCGGTAGTTCACCTCCCCAATCTTTTCCCAGACTTTGTACGGGAGTGTACCCTTGCCACTTGGCCATAAGTTTACTTTCCGTGGTGGGTACTAAGACTAATACGTGATCTCCTTCTTTAAAAGAGCGCACCGTGACTTTTCTGTTATATGCGCGGCTCTGCGCTGCCTGAGCATCCACTAAATTTTCTTTTACTATTGGCATGACGGCTGCGATTGGCCACGTGCTCTATTACACTCTTATGTGGCGTAGGATCCTGCTCCCACATCTCTTTGGCTACGTCATGCAGGCCTTTAGGATGCCTGCCATACAGTAGCTCAAAGGGTGAAAATCCCTTAGAAGTCTGCTGTACCTTCCAAATTGCAAACATTAAGTAGGGCAGTAACATGTCCCAATCCCTTCCATCCTTGGAAACCACCTTTTTCAACTTTGATTTGAGGTTTTTGTTGAATCGCTCAACTAATCTGTCGGTCTGGGGGTGGTACACTGACGTACGCAACAGTTTTATTTGAGAAGCTTGCACAGTTCCTTTGTCAGTCCCATGATCAGTAAGGATCTCCTTAGGTAGCCCAAGGAGACAGAATATGGCAAACAACTCCTGGGAGATAAGTTTAGCCGAGTTGTGCCGAAGAGGAATGGCCTCCGGATACTGAGTGGAGTAGTATACGACCACTAATATGTGTTGATTACCACATATGGATAGTACTATCAGCCCTACCAGATCCATCGCAATCTGCTCAAAAGGTACCTCTATAATTGGTAGAGGTACCAACGGACTCCAGTATTTAGCGATGGGTGAGGTCAGATGGCACTCTGGACACATTTCACAAAACCTCTGCACCTCGCGTAGACCCCAGGCCAAAAGAACCATTGTAATATGTGTTCCTGTGTCTTTTTAGCCCCTAAGTGCCCCCAGCATGTGGGTGTGAGCCATTTCAAGCACTGCCAGATGGTAGGATTGGGGCACTACCAGTTGTTCGATCACTTCATCCTGGATTTTATCAACCCTATAGAGTAACTCTTTGTTGGAAACACAGTCTCTGCTGCCCAGTTGCTGAGCCACCCCATTTACATCAAGTACTCTTTCCTGTGCCCGGGTCAGAGTGGGATCCTGTAGCTGGGCTGTCCCAAAAGTTCCCCGGGGCACATCCAGCTCGGGGATTGCCGGGGTCTCCTCAACCTCTCCTGCCATCACCTCTAGGAGATAGAGGAGGCACAAGCAGTGGAGGAAGTGTTAAATGTAGAAGTTTGTCTTGCAAGCCTTGGGGATCCCAAGACTTGTGGAGCAGCACCTGTCCCCACAGCCACCAGAGTCACCCAGTGCCCAGTGAGCGAGATGTAATGCCCTTGGCCATGCTTACTTGTTCAAGTGGCTGTGGTGAAATGCACCCTGGCAGACAGAGATTTTGTCAAGGAATGGGTGATGTTGTCTGCGACATGCTGGTGTATCGCAGGCACATCTTTATTAGAAAAGTAATGGTGACTGGCTAATTGGTACTGGGGGACTGCGACAGCCATCAGCTTTCTGAAACTGTCTGCATCCACCAGGCGGAAAGGCAGCATTTCTGTGGCCAACAAATTGGAGAAGGTGGAGCTCAACCTCTTAGCTTTGTCATAGGAAACAATCTTTTACCTGACCACAACTGCGGAAACGTGGACTGGCTGCAGTGCTATGAGAGGGCGGAGTATGGTGAACTGGACAAACTGTTGGACCGTTATAGAGATGCAGGCGTAGATGTTACTGTGGATTGAGAATCTCGTGGTGTGATCATTCTCTGAGATCGGTCAAAAACAGCAAGCATGTCCGCTTTCTTTACAGCTTAAAGCGGCCTCTCAGTCAGCGCCCCTAGGGACGGACAAGCGGACCTTGTGAGCCACTGCTGGTGTTACTTTCTAGGTATCTACCCTTGAGATTTCTGTGTATCCAGACTATTTGATTTTTTGATATATGTCCTTGCACTATTGCACTTTACTATTTAAAGATGTAACATTACGTCTCTGCTGGTTATATTATATATACAGGACAAGGGTTCTACCCACACCAGATTGCAGGGACAGTATAGTTTAGTAGTTTAAGTCCCACTGACTCAATATATAACCTAATGTATCTTATATCGTGTGGGCTTTGCACTTCTTTACATGGATAATATTGAACTGCTTAATAAGTAGTTATGCTGGGTCCTGCAAGTCCTCTAGCATTTTTATAATTTTTTTATGTGCTTCATGATTGTTGCGTCCTTCCCATACTTTTTGTATAATAAAGACGTTATTTTTTTTCACTATAATATTGGACTTTCTGATTGGCCTTTTTCCCCTCTTCTTCTTTATTTTAGAGTCTGTCTAGACAAGCTGCACACAACAAATATGAAAGTTTTATAAAATGTGTAAACTTATTACAGAAACCAACACTCTTAAGCAGCATTAAGCGTTGCAATAGAATCCCTAGTGGTTATTGATCCAGCTAAAGAGTGTTCTCAGAGCATAAAAGGATTCACAGGAGTCAATTTCAAGGCCATGTATTATCACATCATGCCCTCTTTTCTTAACGTGTCAGTTACTCAATTCATAATGTTAGAGGAGGTAAAGTTAAATCAGATTTTCTGGTCTCCTCTTCTACAATGACTCCATTCCTATTTGTTTTCTGTGCCTTATGAAACACAGCCGATGCCAAAGAAAGCAAGATTGATGGCTTTTTAGATGCTGGTACAAATGTAATTTGTGAAGGTCTTTGGGAACAATGCCTTCATATTGATCTCTTGCCTACATCCACTTGATTCCATATTAAAGACGAGGTGCGGGATGTTCGATAAAGAGGAGATAACAAAAAAAATTGCCAAACAAAGGAAGTCAATGAAAAGAACTCAGTTTGAAGTTCAACCAAAGTGGTTTTTTTTAACCTAACAAAAGCTGACATTTAGGATCTGGATGCTACACGTTCTTCAAACTTTACAAGAGAGGAAAATATAACTTTCCACATTGATCTTGTTTAATTTGGGTTACCAAAACCGGTTGTGAGAGACCTCACAAAAAATCAAGTGACAAATGCACGGGCTGGATTTTTAGTACATTCATTAAAGGGAAAAGTAATTTGAGGTGATACATTTTCTCTATCAAAAGGCTAAAGAAAATAAATCAAGAGATGGGCGGACTCGTAGATGTTCTGTTGGTTAGTTTCGGACGAACATTTTAACCCCTTTATTCCATCAGACGTACTATTCCGTCCATGTGACCCTGGACCTAATTCCCATGGACAGAATAGTACGTCATGGGCGATCAGCTGCGCTCCCGGGGGGAGCGCAGCTGATCGCCGCCAGGTGTGAGCTGATTATCACAGCTGACACCCGTGACTGTGTGTCAGGAGCGGTCACGGACCGCTCCCGACACATTAACCCCTGGCACACCGCGATCAAACATGATCGCGGTGTACCCGGGGCACAGGGGAGGATCGCGCAGGGAGAGGGCTCCCTGCGCGCTCCCCTGAGACCCTCAGAGCAGCGCGATGTGTCGCGCTGTTCCGAGGGTCCGTCCTCCCTCCAGGTCCCCGGATCCAAGATGGCGCCGGGGTCCTGCAGGGAGGCGGCTTCCTCAGTGCCTGCTGAGAGCAGGCGCTGAGGAAGCCTGCAGCGATGCAAGAGCGATCGCTGGTGTGACAGAGTGCTGTGAACACTGTCACACCAGCGATCTGCTAAAATACAGTGATGTCCCACCCTGGGACAAAGTAAAAAAGTAAAAAAAATAAAAATAAAAAATGGTAAAAAAAATCATAAAAAAAATAAAAAATATTCCCCAATAAATTCATTTTTTCCTGTAAATAAAAAAAAAAAAACAATAAAAGTACACATATTTGGAATCGCCGCGTCCGTAACGACCCCCCCTATAAAACTGTCCCACTAGTTAACCCCTTTAGTGAACTCCTTAAAAAAAAAAAAAACGAAGCAAAAAATCAATGCTTTATCATCATACCGCTGAACAAAAAGTGGAATAACACGCGATCAAAAAGACTGATATAAATAAACATGGTACCACTGAAAACGTCATCTTGTCCCGCAAAAAATGAGCCATCATACAGCATCATCAGTGAAAAAATAAAAAAGTTATAGCTCGCAGAATAAAGCGATGCAAAAATAATAATTTTTTATATAAAATTGTTTTCATTCTATAAAAGCGCCAAAACATAAAAAAATGATATAAATGAGGTATCGCCGTAATCGTACTGACCCGAAGAATAAAACTGCTTTATCAATTTTACCACACGCGGAACGGTATAAACGCCTCCCCCAAAAGAAATTCATGAATTGCTGATTTTTGTTCATTCTAACCTCCCAAAAATCGAAATAAAAAGCGATCAAAAAACGTTACGTGCTCAAAAATGGTACCAATAAAAACGTCAACTCGTACCGCAAAAAATAAGACCTCACATGACTCTGTGGGCCAAAATATGCAAAAATTATAGCTCTCAAAATATGGTGATGCAAAAAACTATTTTTTGCAATAAAAAGCGTCTTTTAGCGTGACAGCTGCCAAACATAAAAACCCGCTATAAATAGTAAATCAAACCCCCTTTTTACACCCCTTAGTTAGGGAAAAATAATAAAATTAAAAAAATGTATTTATTTCCATTTTCCCGTTAGGGTTAGGGTTGCGGCTAAAGTTAGGGTTAGGGTTGGCGCTAACGTTAGTATTAGGGTTAGGGTTGGGATTACGGTTAGGGGTGTGTTAGGGTTAGGTTTGTGGTTAGGGTTGGGACTAGGGTTAGGGGTGTGTTGGGGTTAGGGTTGGAGTTAGAATTGGGGGGTTTCTGCTGTTTAGGCACATCAGGGGCTCTCCAAATGTGACATGGCGTCTGATCTCAATTCCAGCCAATTCTGCGTTGAAAAAGTCAAACGGTGCTCCTTCACTTCTGAGCTCTGCCATGCGCCCAAACAGTAGTTTACCCCCACATATGGGGTATCAGCATACTCTGGACCCCAAGAGTTATTGTGCAATTTGTCCTATTTCTCCTGTTACCCTTGGGAAAATAAAAAACTGGGGCGACAAAATCATTTTTGTAAAAAAAAAATGATTTTTTTGTTTTTACGGCTGTAAGTTATAAAACTTCTGTGAAGCACTTGGGGCTTCATAGCGCTCACCACACTTCTAGATAAGTTCCTTGTGGGATCTATTTTCCAAAATGGGGTCACTTGTGGGGGGTTTCCACTGTTTAGGCGCATCAGGGGCTCTCCAAATGTGACATGACGCCCCCAGACCATTCCATCAAAGTCTGCAATCCAAAACATCACTACTTCCCTTCCGAGCCCAGACGTGCACCCATACAGTAGTTTTCTCCCACATATTGGGTATCAGCGTACTCAGGACAAATTGAACAACAATTTTGGGGTCCAATTTCTCCTGTTACCCTTGTGAAAATAAAATATTGGGGGCGAAAAAAATCATTTTTGTAAAAAAAAAAGGATTTTTTATTTTTACGGCTGTACGTTATAAACTTCTGTGAAGCACTTCGGGGTTCAAAGTGCTCACCACACATCTAGATAAGTTCCTTGTGGGGTCTATTTTCCAAAATGGGGTCACTTGTGGGGGGTTTCCACTGTTTAGGCGCATCAGGGGCTCTCCAAATGCGACATGACGCCCCCAGACCATTCCATCAAAGTCTGCAATCCAAAACGTCACTACTTCCCTTCCGAGCCCCGACGTGCGCCCATACAGTAGTTTACTCCCACATATTGGGTATCAGCGTACTCAGGACAAATTGGACAACAACTTTTGGGGTCCAATTTCTCCTGTTACCCTTGTGAAAATAAAATATTAGGGGCGAAAAAATCATTTTTGTAAAAAAAAAAGGATTTTTTATTTTTACGGCTGTACGTTATAAACTTCTGTGAAGCACTTCGGGGTTCAAAGTGCTCACCACACATCTAGATAAGTTCCTTGTGGGGTCTATTTTCCAAAATGGGGTCACTTGTGGGGGGTTTCCACTGTTTAGGCGCATCAGGGGCTATCCAAATGCGACATGACGCCCCCAGACCATTCCATCAAAGTCTGCAATCCAAAACGTCACTACTTCCCTTCTGAGCCCCGACGTGCGCCCATACAGTAGTTTACTCCCACATATTGGGTATCAGCATACTCAGGACAAATTGGACAACAACTTTTGGGTCCAATTTCCTGTTACCCTTGTGAAAATAAATATTAGGGCGAAAATCATGTTTGTAAAAAAAAAAGAGATTTTTTATTTTACGGCTGTACGTTATAAACTTCTGTGAAGCACTTTGGGTTCAAAGTGCTCACCACACATCTAGATAAGTTCCTTGAGGGGTCTAGTTTCCAAAATGGTGTCTGTCATTTGTGGGGGGTTTCCACTGTTTAGGCAGATCAGGAGCTCTCCAAACACGACATGGCATCCAGCCAATTCTGCGTTGAAAAAGTCAAACGGCGCTCCTTCCCTTCCAAACTCTGCCATGCACCCAAACAGTGGTTTACTCCCACATATGGGGTATCAGCGCACTCAGGACAAATTGCACAATAACTTTTGGAGTCTTGTTACCATTGGGAAAATAAAAATTGGGGTGAAAAGATCAATTTTGTGGAAAAAATATGATTTTTTAATTTTGCGGCTCTACGTTATAAACTTGTGTGAAGCACTTGAGGGTTCAAATTGCTCATCAAAGATCTGGATAAGTTCCTTAGGGGGTCTAGTTTCCCAAATGGGTCACTTGTGGGGGTTCCACTGTTTAGGCACATCAGGGGTTCTCCAAATGCAACATGGCGTCCAATCTCAATTCCAGCCAATTTTGGTTGGAAAAAGTCAAATGGTGCTCCTTCCATTCCGAGCACTGCCATGCGCCCAAACAGTGGTTCCCCCACACATATGGGGTATCAGCTTACTCAGGACAAATTGGACAACAAATTTTGTGGTCCAATTTCTCTTGTTACCTATGGGAAAATAAAAAATTTGTGACTAAGAGATAATTTTTGTGGGAAAAAAATAGGATTTTTTATTTTCATGCCCGGGCATTATAAACTTGTGTGAAGCACTTGGGGGTTCAAAGTGCTCACCAAAGATCTAGATAAGTTCCTTAGGGGGTCTAGCTTCCAAAATGGGGTCACTTGTAGGGGGTTTCCACTGTTTAGGCTCATCTGGGGCACTACAAACGGAACATGACCCCCATCAATGTTTGCATTCCAAAACGTTACTGCTCCTTTCCAAGCCCTGCCGTGCGCCCAAACAGTTTCCCCCCCCACATATGGGGTATCAGCGTACTCAGGACAAATTGGACAACAACTTTTGGGGTCCAATTTCCTTGGGAAAAATCAAAAATTTGGGACTAAAAAATCATTTTTGTGGAAAATTGTTTTTTGTTTTTTTTCACACCCAGACATAAACTTTTGTGAAACACTTTGGGGTTCAAAGTGCTCACAATAGATCTAGATAAGTTCCTTAGGGGGTCTAGTTTCCAAAATAGTGTCACTTGTGGGGGATTTCCACTGTTTAGGCGTATCAGGGGCTCTCCAAACACGACATGGCGTCCAATCTCAACTCCAGCCAATTTTAGTTTGAAAAAGTCAAACGGCGCTCCTTCCCTTACGAGCTCTGCTGTGTGCCCAAACAGTGGTTTTCCCCCACATATGGGGTATTGGCGTACTCAGGAGAAAATGCACAACAACTTTATCTGCCCATTTTCTCCTTTTACCCTTGTGAAAATAAAAAAAAGTTTGTAAAAGATCATTTTTGTGGCTAAAAAGTTAAATATTAATTTTTTCCTTCCACGTTGCTTCAGCTCCTGTGAAGCACCTGAAGGGTTATTAAACTTCTTGAATGTGGTTTTGAGTACCTTGAGGGGTACAGTTTTTAGAATGGTGTCACTTTTGGGTATTTTCTGCTATATAGACCCGTCAAAGTGACTTCAAATGTGAGGTGGTCCCTAAAAAAATGGCTTTGTAAATTTTGTTGTAAAAATGAGAAATCACTGGTCAACTTTTAACCCTTATAATTTCCTAACAAAAAAAAAATTTTGGTTCCAAAATTGTGCTGATGTAAAGTAGACATGTGGGAAATGTTATTTCTTAACTATTTTGTGTGACATATTTCTCTGTTTTAAGGGAAAAAAAATTCAAAGTTTGAAAATTGCAAAATTTTCAAAATTTTCGCCATATTTGCGTTTTTTTCAAAAATAAACGCAAAGTATATCGAAGAAATTTTACCACTAACATGAAGTACAATATGTCACGAGAAAACAATCTCAGAATCACGAAGATCCTTTGAAGCGTTCCAGAGTTATAACCTCATAAAGAGTCAGTGGTCAGAATTGTAAAAATTGGCCCGGTCATTAACGTGCAAACCACCCTTGGGGGTGAAGGGGTTAAAAAAGTTTGTTTGGGGAACCGGAACAGTAACCAAACTGGAAACCGAACCCGGGTCCCCTTGAAATAAAAGGGGGCCTGAACATCTGGCATTTTCCACTCTGTCATCTGTGTGACAGCACGAGAAACAAGCGTTAAGATTTTGCATGACTGGAGAGATTTAACCTTATGCTTTTATTTCTCTGTTTTATAATATCTGCTTTAAGTATAAAAAAAAACTAATTATTTTGAATCAAAGCCAAAAGCTATATTTGCTGTACATATATAGCTCCTTGTAATTTTTTTTCAGTAGGAAAGTAAAGAAGTGTCAAAAATACAACTTATGTGCCCCAATTTTATAATGTAAAGCAATGGAAGAAAAATAAAATAATTTGAATATAGGTAATTGTAAAATATATTAGAGGTTGAAAATTTAACTTTTTCAAAATTCCTAAATGAGTTTGTCCTTTTTTTTAGAAAACAAAATTTTTTAAGGTGAGTGGGTGAAACGGTAATGTGTTGGAGTTGAGCGAACTGTTGAAATTTAACAGGTCCACCATATTTTTTCAAAACATTTGATTTGATGTATATAAATTTTGTATTGAATTGCTTTTGAGCTGTTTAACCCCTGTAAGGGTTTGACTTGCTCAGGTGCGACGGAGGCAATCAGGAGGCACAGTTTCTTTCAAAAAGTACATCAGGTTTATTGCTCCATAAACCAACACAGCCAACAAAGTCCAAATTTCCTGTACTTTAGCTCGGTCCTGGAGCCTCAATACACACAGGAGGGTTCCACCTCCCCACATACAGCCACTGTGTTAAGCCATGCCTCCATTATATAGCTAACACCCACAGCTAACACATGTCACATGACTACTCATGTGGTACTGACATCACCAAAGGTCCTAAAACACACATATAGGTATGGTGATGCCCCTACACAGGGCTGAGGTATATGGGCAGCCCGACCCTCTCATCTCTCAGTGCTGCCCGTAACCCGTACCAAAATGTACTAAGCGATCCCTTAGTGCTTACATGCACTCAAGAAAACACTCCGGGTTACATCACAGGGAGCTACCATCCCTGTGACACATACCTTCCATTCACTATGCGACCATTAGTATCGCTACATACCTCCCCCCTCTGTCTAAAGCCGTGGGACTTGGCACCTTCCATTACCCAACCAGAGACTCTTCTCTATCGTCTCCGACAGTTAAACCGTCTGTCAAAGTCAGTCCTTGCTACTGAACCATTTTGTAGGCGTCCGTCATCCGACTCCGTCACGTCCTTTGATAGCGATGCCCCCTTTTCAGACCACCCGCATCCCCAGTGGTCAGTACGGTGTCACAGTTCCCTTGCACCCATACGTCCTGTCTGGTCTGACTCCTTTCCATTTCATCCACTACAGGGTCTCCTGCTTAGATCACTCAGCCTTGAGCTAACTGAGGCCTCACTAGTCACTGCTTCAACCTTTCTCATCAGGCCACCTATGTCCTGTATTAGCTCCAGCTTGAAGACTTCCCATCTTAAACGAACCTCTTCGCCTCTCTATACTGCGGGTTGAAGGTGGTGGCCGTCTTCTTCCCATTCCCTGCAGCTCTCTGTTGACCTGCTCCCTCTCAAGTCTCAGCTGCTCTATGTCTTTCAAGTACGCCACACGATACTCCAGGAGCATCCAGAAATTCCCAAGGCTCTCCATGAATCCGACAGCGAGGAATGGAACCATCCCATCTTCACCCACGACGTGGGCTTCGTCACCAGCAGGAATCCTCACTCTCATCACACCGGACCTATTCACCATCTCCTGCATCACTTTCCCAAGTCTTCCGATGACTTTCCTCACCAGACCTCTGGGCATTTGAATGATGTCTTCCACCAATCCAAGCCGACTTTGAGTTCTTCTTGCTTGCTCCAGATGTCAAGCGGCTTCTTTATTCCTCCACATGATCATCTGTTTTGTTCGGAGGCATTGTAGATGCATGTCTCTCAGGACAGCCACCCGCTTCATTGTGACTTCCCTAGTCGACAGTATGACCAGCTGTTTCGTCTCTGGCGCCCAGTTCACACTACATGCTTCTACCGCCTTTCTAAAGGCCTCATGCACATCCTCACTGGCTTACACTTCTCGCATGTCTTAGGGTATCTCTATTACGCACTTGAAAACCGACATGTCACCTTCTTGGACAGACTGTTGGACCTCCTCGTCCTGAGCGTCAGTACAGTTTTCCAAGATATTGATCTCCCTTGTGTGGCCATCTGCATGGCACTTCCCCTGCTGGATTTCTTCTCCTGTGGATTTCTGGAGCTGGGCTTTAATCTCCTTCTCTATCTTGAGCTCCCGGAGAACTTTATCTCGCTCCTCTGCCAAAACAGCGACACTCATCCTCCCTCTGGAGAAGCTCCTGCTTATGCCTCTCTTGGGCCTCTCTGAGCACCTCTATATCTTTCAACATGGCCTTGTTCATAGATTGACATTCCGACAGATGACCTCTGAGCTTAGACACTTCCTTCTCCAGCTTCTCCACTCTGTGCTCAATCACTTGTCTTAGGACCCTTTCTCGCTCGACTGTCTCTTTCACCGTTTCATTAAACAGCTCTATCTCATGGTCCTGCTCTCTTTTAGCCAGCACATGTCGCACCATCACTTCTTTAATTAGATTTTCAGATGGGCTCTCTTGCCCACCCACACTCTGCCTCTTCAGAGTTCCGCCTGTTCCTGCATCCGCAGCTTCAACTGTCTCACGACTCTCAGTCACTTCAGAGAGCTCCAGCTCTGCAGTGTCCGGTACTCTAGAACCTTCATCATACTGAGCCATTTCACCCTTTCTGGGCATTGTAGATGTGGATCTACTACAGGTCTGTTCTAACTCCAGCCCTACCTCTGTGCTGGGATTTGTCAGAGATAAAGTGGACTCCTTATCTAGGACAGTCACCTGATCTGTACCTGACCCTGACTCTTCCTCATTATTTCTCTTCTTAGAGGATATAGCCTGTCCCGCATTTCCACGGCCCCTGCGGCGACAGGACGATCTGCCATTTTTACTCGGCTCCACCTTACTGCACTCACTTTCCCTTGCGTTTGAGACACAGTCTGCATAGGAGTCACTCCCACTCCCCCTGTCATCCTGAAACAGCACGTCCCCACTTAGACAGGTGTCGGACCCCTTTTCTAGAGCTATCCCGTTTCTCACGGTCACACGTTTTGTCACCCCAAAGTCCCTGAGTTGGTCTGACCCACACTTTCTTCCGGTCACCTGGAGCTCGGGACTATCGACATTAGATGTTACCTCCGTTTTACACATCACACCACCAGGAGCCACTACAGCCGCCTGCCATGGTGGGGCTCCCTTAGGGTCATTCGGTCTCTCCTCTGAGCAACCCCACACTTCAGCAACCTCCCATGCATCCTCAAAGAACACAAAGTCCCAGCCCCTCTCAAAGGGGTACAATACATTCGGTGGTATACCACCATCTTGACCCTCAACACTTGTGGACATATCAAGCATCACTCTGTCCACCATATAGTCCACAGTGAGCCCATGGATGCAGCAAACCTTGACCTTTTTCTCAGTCAGAGAACGAGAGGAGTTCCTGGCAGAGTCACCTGACTCTTTGAGTCCAGCTGTCCAGAGACTCCTTCACGGTGTAACATCATGGTACACACCTGTAGCCTGTCGTCATAAGGAAAGTCTATGCCACACTCAGTATAACTTCAACACAAACACCGCTGTTCCTCAGACTTGTCCACTGAGGTATCTAGTGCCGCCCCTTTTGGAAGCTTCACCCCTTCTTGGGCCACCATCCCAATTTGGGTTACCACCCCCTTTTGGAATGCCGCCCCTTTTTGGGCCACCATCCCAATTTGGGTTACCACCCCCTTTTGGGACTCTTCCCCTTTTTGGCACCCATCCCTGTTTTGGGTCACCACCGCTTTTTGGGACTCCACCCCTTTTTAGGGACACCACCACTCTTTGGGTTATACACCGTGGACTCCCCCACGGCTCTACCAGACCCCAGTTCGCACAGACCCTTATGTCTCTTTGGGCTGGTTCTGTTCCTTTAAGAGGTCACTCACTCTGGACCTCTGATGTCCTTATGGTACCTCACCAGCTCTGACTGCCACTGCTACCAGTCCTGCCATGACCACAAACCGCCGGCCCCTCCGGCTACCGCTCACAAGCCGCTGCAGCAGAACCTCTTGCTGAACTTGCCACTGCCGCAAGTCCCTGCACCGCAGACTTCGTGGACCCGCCGATCCACAGCCAGCCGCTTGTCACCTTCGTGGACCCGCCGATCCACAGCCAGCCGCTTGTCACCTTCATGGACACGCCAATCTACAGCCAGCCGCTTGTCACCTTCTTGGCCCTGCCGAGCCACAGCACATTGAGGGACAAAAAACACAAAAACTTTTTGAAACCGCCGAGCCACAGCAAACACCTCACATGTGTCTTAGAAGGAAAAAAAACAGTTTCTCACTGACCCATCAGCACAACACAGACTCCTGTCTGTTACACTCTTGGCCACAGAGATTTCCGGATACCTCCTCTCCTTAGAGGTATAACACAAACGCCAATATATAGTCTCTTCCTGACCCCGGTCATCACAGCACGGACTCCATTCTGTTACCTGTTGATGTCAGCCACACAGGTTCCTGGACACCTCCTCTCTCAGAGGCATCCCACAAACATGAATACACAGTCTATTCCTTGACCCTGGTCAAAATAGCACTCACGGTTTTCACGACCGTCTATTCCTTCTTAATGCTCATATGATTAGGGTCTGGTAACCCACAAATCTGTGCACCTTAAACATATTGAGGAGTGACGTGCATTTCGTTATATATTCCTCCTCTGGCTCCTGATTCCCAGGACTGCAACATGTGCTCCTTGGACCGCTGCCCGCATTCTACACCAATTGTAAGGGTTTGACTCGCTCAGGTGCGACGGAGGCAATCAGGAGGCACAGTTTCTTTCAAAAAGTGCATCAGGTTTATTGCTCCATAAACCAACACAGCCAACAAAGTTCAAATTTCCCATACTTTAGCTCGGTCCTGGAGCCTCAATACACACAGGAGGGTTCCACCTCCCCACATACAGCCACTGTATTAAGCCATTGCCTCCATTATATAGCTAACACCCACAGCTAACACATGTCACATGACTACTCATGTGTTACTGACATCACCAAAGGTCCTAAAACACACACATATAGGTATGGTGATGCCCCTACACAGGGCTGAGGTATATGGGCAGCCCGACCCTCCCATCTCTCAGTGCTGCCCGTAACCCAGACCCAAATGTACTAAATGATCCCTTAGTGCTTACATGCACTCAAGAAAACACTCCGGGTTACATCACACGGAGCTACCATCCCTGTGATACATACCTTCCATTCACTATGCGACCATTAGTATCGCTACACCCCTTAGTGACAGAGCCAATTTTGACCTTAATGACCAAGCCAAATTTTACTATTCTGACCAGTGTCACTTTATGATATTTTATACATATATAAATTATAATATTTCCCAAGTGTCTTGCTGTTAAAAGTTGTCAAGCGATTTTTCATTTTTTCAACAAAGTTTACAAAACCATTTTTTATGGACCATGTTATATTTGAAGTGACTTTGAGGGACCTATATGGCAGAAAATATCCAAAAGTGACATCATTTATAAAACATCACCCCTCAAGGTGCTCAAAACCACATTCAAGAAGTTTATTAACCCTTGAGGTGCTTCACAGGAACAGAAGCAATGTTGAATGAAAAAATAATCACGTAACTTTTTTTCACAGAAAATTTACTTAAAACCCAATCTTTGCTTAATTTCACAAGGGTAACAAGTGAACGTGGACCCCAAAATATCTTGTGCAATTTCTCCTGAGCACACTTGTTAGGGTTCGAGTTCCCGCTGCTGCACAAGGGGAGTCTCGAACCAGTCCCGCTGCGGTCCCCCATCCATCTCCGGCCACAGTGGAGCCTGCTAAGCAAAGACGTCGGTCCCAGCGTCTCGCCCAGTTTAACACTGTGCAAAGGCTTGTTGCGGTCTTTCCTGGTTCCTCTATTATAACCAGTGCTGGAGCAGGGAGTTCGGGAACTAAGTCCCTGCTTTCTCCATCTGAGCATGCCCAGGGCAAGATCTCCCATTGGAGATCAGGGGTCACATGCTCGGTTACAGCAGCGACTCCAATTGGTCCGCCAGGAAGGTCCTGAAACTACATGTGTTCTGGAATGGTTTCGCATTGGTCCTTTTCTGGTAGGTCCTGCAGTTGCTACTATAAAAGGGTGGCATGGCTGGGCTGCCATGCGCTAGTATCAAATCCGTTACGTGCTTGCGCCAGTGTGGTCATGTATGCATGTGGTTAGGTCTGGCTAAAATAAGCCCCTAGAATACCGGCTACTCCGGTGAGGAGATTATTGCTTGTGTTCTGACTGCATGATCACGGACTGCTATCCGCACAGCAGTTAACAGTGTACCTGGACCCAGTGGGGTTACAGAGCCACTTTGTGACGCAACAGGGTTCGCTTTAAAGCGCTAGTCAGCGCCCTAGTGTTTTATTTTGCGGGCTCACTGAAGCTAAGTGAGTTCGCACTTATCGCCATATAGCGCTGTGGCATTCCCGCTAGCGGCTCTGTGGATTAACAGAGTTCGCACTAACTGCCACAGTGCGCTACGGCGTTTATTTTAGCGACTCTGCGGGATAACAGAGTTCCCTACTCACGCCATCTTACTAGCAGCAGGCTCTGCCTGCACGGTGGACCCCTGGCTCCTTAATATCTATTAGGTGCGTTCCGCAGGCCCTTAACAACACTGATAGCCCATATGTGGGGAAGATCCACTGTTTGGGCACACAACAGGACTCGGAAGGGAAGGAGTGCCATATGGCTTTTTGAACGCAAAAATTAGCTGGAATCGAGAGCGGATGCCATGTCGCTTTTGGAGAGCTCCTGGTGTGCTTAAACAGTGGAAACCCCTCACAAGTTACCCTCTTTTGGTAACCACACCCCTCAAGCATTTTATTCAGTGGTATAGCGAGCATTTTGAACCAACAGGTACAACACAGAATATGATAATATTTGGTCGTCATATTGAATACGTTGTCATTAGCGTTGAGCGCAAGTGCTCACTATTTCACCCTAGGGGGTGCTCAGGTATTCAATGAGTATTGTGGGTGCTCGAATGACATGCTGAAGTCCCTGCCCCTCATGTTTCAAGACTGTTTGACACTAAAAAAATGCAGGGATCTGCGATACTCAGTGCATACCCAATCAACCGATGGAAAGTCACGCTCTAAACTAGAAGTCATATTTATTTTTTACTTTTGAAACCCCCCCAACCCTGACCACAACCCCCACCCTGACTCTAATACAACCCTAACCCTAATACAATGCTAACCCTAACCCCAGGCTGCAAAGAATGGAAAAAAAATTAAAATATCTATTTTATAATTTTTATCTAACTAAGGAGTAACAAAGGGGGATTTGATTTATATTTTTTTCTTTT
>JARQOD010000004.1:322300020-322437656 GCA_033576555.1 Oophaga sylvatica
AGATGCAAAATAGGAATTTAAAAGTTCAGCCTTCTTAACATCCTGACTTACCATTTCATCATTTTCATCCAAAAATCCTATAGCATCTTTGACTTTTCTTTTACTTTTGACGTATCCCCAAAATCCTTTTTTGTTGCTTTTGACATCACTTGCAAGCCTTAATTCATTGTCAGCTTTAGATAATCTGATTTGTGCCCTGCAGGTTCTGCAGACGGCATTATATTCTTGTTTTCTCCCCTACCTTTTGGAAGATAAAGTTGTCAGCAAGAGAGGATAAGAATTTCCTTGACCTGTTAGTTTTGCCTGAGAGAGATTCCCAACAAATGTCTGGATAGTTGAAATCTCCATCACCACTATGTCATATTTTTTGGAGAACTTGGCCATTTGATGCATAAAGAGTTCATCCATATCTTCAGCTTGCACAGGCGGCCTGTAGTAAATGCCTACAATGGTGTCCTTTCCATTGTTCTGTCCTTGTATTCTTACCCAAACAGTTTCCACAGAACTCCCAGTCTCTGAAGCGTCAATCTCTTTGCAGATATACGCTTTTCTAACATACAATGCGACACCTCCTCCTCGTTTATCAAGTCTGTTTCTTGCAAATAAGTTGTATCCTTCTAGCCTTGTATTCCAATCATGTGTATCATCCCACCAAGTCTCAGTGATTCCAATGACATCATATTTCTTCTCCTGCGTTAGTAGTTCCAGTTCTCCTTGTTTGTTGCCCATGCTTTGTGCATTCGTATAGAAACACTTTAGTTTGTGATTGGTTTCTCTTTCTTCAATATTTTTATTATGTAGATTTTTTTGTCTTTGTTCTTCCCCTTCACTTCTAATAGCAGAAATCTCAATAGTATTTGTCAGGTGTATGGCTTTTGCTGGCGTTTTGCATCCCTTCACACATTGTTCTAGTTTAAAGCTCTCCTGATGAGTGTAGCAAGGCGACTTCCAAATACATGTTTTCCAGTCTTCGTAAGGTGCACCCCATCTCTAGCAAGTAGTCCATCGTGTAGGTAATTCATTCCGTGATCCAAAACTCCAAATCCTTGCTGACGGCACCATTGACAAAGCCAGTTGTTCACCTTCATGAATCTTATTCCACCTCCTTGTTCCATGGCCATCCACTGGAAGGATGGAAGAGAAGACCACCTGCGCTCCCAGTTCTTTCACTTTCTTACCTAAGTTTTCAAAGTCACTGCAGATGGTTTCCAGGTCGTTTCTAGCGGTGTCATTTGTCCCCACATGTATTAGCAGGAATGGGTAGTCATCTGTACGCTTGAAGAGTCCTGATACCCTGTCAGACACATCTTTAATTTTTGCACCTGGAAGACAGCACATTTCTCTTGAGGTTATATCCGGTCTGCAGATAGCGGCCTCTGTTCCTCTCAACAGGGAATCATCCATGACAACAACTCTCCGTTTCTTCTTCACAACAGTTTTCTTTCTCCATTCAGGAGGACTCTGAGGGGGTACAAGGTTATTGTTTGTGGCCAAAGTCTTATCCTGATGTATTTCCTCATCGTTCTCCTGTGTAAGAGCCTGGTACTGGTTCCTGAGCAGAATTGGTGCTGACTGCCTCACGATCCTCCTGCTTCTCTGGGTCACATGCTTCCATTCCTCTGTTTCTTCAGGTGCACTTCGAATTTCTTCTCTTTCTGTACCATGAAGAGATAATTCTGCTCTGTCTAAGAACTCTTCACCTTCCTTAATGGTCTTCAATGTAGATAACCTCTCTTCCAGATTTTCAACTTTTCCTCCAACAGGGACACAAGCTTGCATTTCTGGCATGTGAAGTTTGGCTTTTCCACTGGTAAGTCTGTGAACATGTAGCAAGAAATGCAGCTCACCACATGGCTCCTGGCCTCTTCCATGTTCTTATTGTTCAAGAGATAATCAAGTGGTGAAATATAAGCCAAAACTCGGCGCGCGGTTTACTGATGTCCTCCTTTCAGCTGCAACAGCCAAAATCCAGTGTTCCTTGAGCTCGCGGAGACTCTTCACTTATCCCAGAAGGCACTGGGAATATGCAAATTATCTCCTCTGGACTCCTCCCCTGGTTTACTGATGTCCTCCTTTCAGCTTCAACAGCCAAAATCCAGTGTTCCTTGAGCTCGCGGAGATTCTTCACTTATCCCAGAAGGCACTGGGAATATGCAAATTATCTCCTCGGGACTCCTCTCCTGGTTTACTGATGTCCTCCTTTCAGCTGCAACAGCCAAAATCCAGTGTTCCTTGAACTCGCGGAGACTCTTCACTTATCCCAAAAAGCACTGGGAATATGCAAATTATCTCCTCGGGACTCCTCCCCTGGTTTTATACAAAGTGAGTCTTGCCGATGATGCCGATGGAGCGTGACTGCTATGACGGCTTTTTATATAATCCCAGCGTGTTCTATGAACAACTTCCGGGTTGTGTTTCTGAAGGTGAGCGGTGTAGTGCACATATGCTGGTCGAGGCCAGCCGAGCAAAGCCGAAGTGCCGTGGAGAAAATAGACGTAGTGCGCATGCGTCCCCGATCTTAGTGCAAGATATGTTATTTCACCTCCGTGGTGGCTTGCTAAAGAGGAAAAGAAAAAGATATTAAGTATAATAAAGAACAAAATATAAATGCTCCATATTAGTGTCGATAGATCTAAATACATATATGTATGAAAAAACATACTTTCCATCAATATATATGACTGTAATCTTACTATTGAGGAACACAGGTCCCTACTCTCACTGAAGTCCAATAAAGAGCTTGTAATCAAACCAGGGGGACAAAGGGGGCGCAAGTGGGCGCAATTGTGATGTTAGACCGATCCTACTATATGGATGAGATTAAATCACAATTATGTGATTCTAATACATATTTACCCATTTCAGGTAACCCTACCTTTAATATTGCTCGAACAATTAAAGAAGTGGTCCAAGGCTCAGTCCTAGGACCCCTACTCTTCTCCATCTATACCTTCAGCCTGGGACAGCTCATAGAATCCCACGGCTTGCAGTATCACCTCTACGCCGATGACACGCAGATCTACCTATCTGGACCTGACCTTACCTCCCTACTGACCAAAATCCCACAGTGTCTGTCTGCTATCTCAGCCTTCTTTTCTGCTCGCTTTCTCAAACTGAACATGGACAAAACAGAATTCATCATCTTTCCCCCACCTCATTCTTCCCCTCCACCAGACCTATCCATCAATATCAATGGCTGCTCGCTTTCCCCAGTCCCGCATGCTCGGTGCCTTGGGGTGATCCTCGACTCTGCCCTCTCTTTCAAACCACACATCCAAGCCCTCGCCACCTCCTGCCGCCTCAAAATCAAAAATATTTCCCGGATCCGCTCATTCCTCAACTATGAAACCACAAAAACACTAGTGCACGCCCTTATCATCTCCCTCCTCGACTACTGCAACCTCCTACTGTCTGGCCTCCCCTCTAGCACTCTGGCACCACTCCAGTCCATCCTACACTCTGCTGCCCGACTAATCCACCTGTCTCCCCCTATTCCCCAGCCTCTCCCCTATGTCAGGCCCTTCACTGGCTTCCTATTGCCCAGAGGCTTCAGTTCAAAACCCTAACCATGACATACAAAGCCATCCAAAACCTTTATCCTCCATACATCTGTGACATGGTCTCCCGCTACCTACCCACACGCAACCTTCGATCCTCTCAAGATCTCCTTCTCAACTCCCCCCTTATCTCTTCTTCCCACAACCGCATACAAGACTTCTCCTGGGCTTCCCCCATACTCTGGAACTCCCTGCCGCAAAACATCAGACTTTCACCAACAACGGAAACCTTCAAGAAGAACCTGAAGACTTACCTGTTTCGACAAGCCTACAGCCTACAATGATCCTCAGTCTACTGAACCATCGCACAACCAGCTCTACCCTTTCCTAGTGTATCCTCACCCATCCCTGTAGACTTTGAGCCCTCGCGGGCAGGGTCCTCTCTCCTTCTGTACTTGTGTGTCCCTTGTCTAGCACACGTTTATTGTACCTGTCTATATTTTTCCCTTTTCATATGTAAAGCGCCATGGAATAAATGGCGCTATATAAATGTGTAATAATAATAATAATAAGTGGTGGACCACTACAAACAACTGGGTACGATCGATGATAAACTTGGAGAGTTTTTAATTAATTCACATCCTGTCACCCCAGTGTTTTATACACTCCCAAAAATTCATAAGAATTTATTTAAACCTCCCAGAAGACCCATTGTTGCTTCAACTAATTCGATTTTGTCACCACTAGCAATCACATTGGAAAATATTCTTTCCCCCCTGGTGCCTTGTATTCGATCATTTATTAAGGATACAACAGACTTTCTAACCTCCCTTAATTCCGTGGGTATTTTACCCTCTGATTGTCTATTGGTTACCATGGATGTAAATAGCCTGTACACAAGTATTGGACATCAGGAGGGTATTGATACTGTGATTAAATTCCTCTCATGTCATGCTAATTTCTCAATTGATCAGATTACCTTTTGTAAAGACTTGTTAACATTAATACTTACCAAAATCTTTTTTCTTTTTGGGGATCGATACTTTATTCAGAAAAGAGGGACTGCCATGGGTTCAAATATGGCACCTCCCTATGCGAACATTTTCATGGGGGTTTTTGAAACCACATTTGTTTATTCACATCCATACTTTGACCAACATGTCATCTACTGGAAACGTTTCATCGATGACATTTTTCTAATATGGACTGGAGATGTGGGGACGCTTCTTCTGTTTTTTAATGACCTTAATTCCTATGTTTCATGACTCACATTCTCGATTCAATATAGTCATCATACTTTCAATTTTCTGGACACTAAAATTATTGTACAAGATGGGGGTACTCTAGAGTCCGATTTATATGTTAAACCTACTGACAGAAACAGTCTGTTATTATACTCCAGTTGTCACCCTTCTCACATTAAAAGGGCTCTACTAAAGTCTCAACATTGTAGGATTGACAGGATTGTTTCTAATCCTAGTAACCATCATGTCCGACATCAGGAGATGAATTCGAAATTTAGAAACATGGGTTATCCAAACTCTGTTCTAGACAAACAAAGTGAAACACACACTAGACCAGATAGATCCGAGAGTGCATTACAGCTGCCGTTTGTAAGGACTTTCCATCCCTTCAATTATCGCATTAACCAATGTCTTCTCAAACATTGGGGCATTCTTCAGAGTGCTTACCCCCATATCCCAGAATTCATCAATAGGCCATTGGTATGCAATAAGAGAAGTTCTAACATTAAGAACTATTTAGTCAGGGCCGACATAGGGTCACAAAGTAAGAGCTCTTCTCAGAGGTTCCTGTCGACACTACGTAATGGCACTTTTCCATGCTTAGGTTGCTTACAGTGCTCTAATGTTTGTAAAGGTGACTCCTTCACTCACCCTCGATCAGGCCGTAGATACCCCATTAATGGATATTTCACATGCGATTCCTCATATGTAGTCTATTTAATTAAGTGTCCCTGCGGTCTCGGATATGTGGGTGAAACCACACAACATATCCGAGACCGCATATCTCAACATAAGTCCACTATACGTTGTGGACGAACTCTACTTCCAATTCCTGCACATTTTCGCCAATGCAATCATAATATTGCTCACCTTAAATTTCAAGTCATTGACCCTGTCCCATTAAATAGAGAGGTGGCAATAGGGTTAATCTATTGAAGGATCGTGAATCATTTTGGATCCACACACTTCAGACCCTTTCCCCCTTGGGTCTCAACAGGGACTATGAGTTCTCATGAGTTTACATGGAAAAATTCTTTTTTTCCCTTTAGTGGAGTATTTTTAATTACCCCTGAGTCCTCTAGGTCTGTGTTTCATGTTACTCTTTGCTTATTATTTTTTATTTGTCTACAATATGATAGCCCTCTTAGTGGTTTATAGGTTTCTTTTTATTCATGTCTACAGTCATATATATTGATGGAAAGTATGTTTTTTCATACATATATGTATTTAGATCTATCGACACTAATATAGAGCATTTATATTTTGTTCTTTATTATACTTAATATCTTTTTCTTTTCCTCTTTAGCAAGCCACAACGAAGGTGAAATAACATATCTTCCACTGAGATCGGGGACGCATGCGCACTACGTCTATTTTCTCCACGGCACTTCGGCTTTGCTTGGCTGGCCTCGACCAGCATATGCGCACTACACCGCTCACCTTCAGAAACACAACCCGGAAGTTGTTCATAGAACACGCCGGGATTATATAAAAAGCCGTCATAGCAGTCATGCTCCATCGGCATCATCGGCAAGACTCACTTTGTATACCGGACGCTCTCCTCACATCGGTGCCTGTCACCTGGAATTTCTTCACCCTCTCCGGTTCTTCTAAGGTAACAAATGGGCCACTTGTTTATCTGCTTGCGACTGCGGTTAGCGCCTGTTACAGTTAGCGCTCTTGATAACGGTCTCCATATGGCATTCCCTCTTTTTCTTTTCTTTTTTGTAGGGTGGGACCAACACCTTTTTTTCTCTCAGAAAAGGACATTGTATACATGTAATGTATTTCTATCTGGCTTATTGAATTCTGTTTTTTCTTTTATTATTTTTTTCTCCACTCCTTTCCTTTTTTTGGGGCTATAGTGGACAAATCACATATTTATAAAAGAGGTTGTTTTTCATTAGACCTCTCACAGTCTGTTAGAGATTTAAACCTTTTTTTTTTTTTCAATAGGTGCTTATGTGTACCTTTCATAGATCCTATGAATATGCTGTGTATTACTGAGCCTCTCTGTTCTGTGATATGGAAAATGTTCTTAATAATTTAGTATAAGGTTATACTAGATATACTGTTGGGGAATAATATTCTCCCTTTTTGTTCCTTTTTTTCCTTTTTTATCTTCTATGGGACTTGTTAGATCTCAATTATTACCGTATTTTTCGGACTATAAGACGCACCGGACTATAAGACGCACCCAGGTTTTAGAGGTGGAAAATAGGGAAAAATATATTTGAAGCAAAAAATGTGGTAAAATATTTAATAACATAAATAACATACTATTATATGTGGTGTTATTATATATAATAGCATGTTATTATGTAGGAAGCTACGGGTAGGAGATGGTGCTGCGGGACCAGTGTGCTGTCTGTAAACTACTATGTGAAGACGCTGGAGGGTGAGTATAAGGCCGGTGTCACACATGCGAGAAACTCGCACGGTTTCGTGTGAGTCTCTCGCATGAACACCCTGTCACTGCCGCTGGCACTCAGACTGGAGCGTGCGGCTGCATAGAAATAGAGACAGAGATGATAGAGACAGAGATGATAGAGACAGAGATGATAGAGACAGAGATGATAGAGACAGATGATAGACAGAGATGATAGAGACAGATGATAGACAGAGATGATAGAAACAGAGATGATAGAGACAGATGATAGAGACAGAGATGATAGAGACATGATAGAGACAGATATGACAGACAGATATGACAGAGACAGAGATGATAGAGACAGAGATGATAGAGACAGAGATGATAGAGACAGAGATGATAGAGATAGAGACAGAGATGATAGAGACAGATGATAGAGACAGAGATGATAGAGACAGAGATACGTTTTTTAATGCGTTTCATGTGCGCACGATGCGCTGCGCAAAAAAACGCAAGTGTGAAAGTAGCCTAACCTTTTAATTAATTCTCAGTTATACAGTGTGTATGAAGGACCTGTGATGACATCATGAAGAGGCAGGGCTTTGGTCATGTGATGCTCCAGCCCGCCCTCTTCATGAACTCATCACAAGTCCTCCACAGGAGCATTCAGCATGGCATCAGCACAGCCCCTGTGCTGTCAGGTATGTGATGCCTCCTGCTGCACTCTGCTCCTGCTGCCTCCTTCTACTTCAGACACCGATCTGCCCAGCTGCTGCAGGAATCAGGCGCTGGGGAACCATGTGGCTCTGTCATTAGCTGATAGAGACAGAGATGATAGAGACAGAGATGATAGAGACAGAGATGATAGAGACAGAGATGATAGAGACAGATGATAGAGACAGAGATGATAGAGACAGAGATGATAGAGACAGAGATGATAGAGACAGAGATGACAGAGACAGATATGACAGAGATGATAGAGACAGAGATGATAGAGACAGAGATGATAGAGACAGAGATGCGTTTTTTTAATGCGTTCCATGTGCGCACGATACGCTGTGCAAAAAAACGCAAGTGTGAAAGTAGCCTAACCTTTTAATTAATTCTCAGTTATACAGTGTGTCTGAAGGACCTGTGATGACATCATGAAGAGGCAGGGTTTTGGTCATATGATGCTCCAGCCCGCCCTCTTCATGACCTCATCACAGGTCCTCCACAGGAGCATTCAGCATGGCATCAGCACAGCCCCTGTGCTGTCAAGTATGCGATGCCTCCTGCTGCACTCTGCTCCTGCTGCCTCCTACTTCAGACACACATCTCCCCAGCTGCTGCAGGAATCAGGCGCTGGGGAACCATGTGGCTCTGTCATTAGCTGCTCCTGGCTCACTGCTCAGCTGATAGGTGGGCGGGGAAGCGGCTAATTAATTCACTGCACTTAAGTTTCTGGACCAGGGGTTTCCCCAGCGCTTGTTTCCTGCAGTGGAGGGGATATTTTCCTGCCTCCTGCGATCCCACTCCACTGCTGCCCCCTGCCCCCCTCCCCACATGTTACATTCCGACCATAAGACGCACCCACACTTTCCTCCCAAATTTGGAGGAAAAAAAGTGCGTCTTATGGTCCGAAAAATACGGTACTTTGTTTTCTTTATGTATTTTAATTTTTTGTTCTTTGTGTCTCACAGCTACAGACATTATTCTTGAAACGTTGATTTTTGTATTTTTGTCTGTTTTGATGAAAGGTTTTTGCCTAATGGAATATTTCTGGTGACCAACATTGTTATGTCTTTTCCAATAAACTTTATCATAGTTATTCTTTGAGTGCCAGAGTTATATATTCAGACTGAAAGACATGTCCACAAAATTCAGAGAGCAAGCGTATCCAGAAATCCTATTAAAAAATGAGGTTTACAGGTCTACCTCAACACAATAGCTTTCCACATGACCACGAAACAATAGTGACAGAGTGCATTTTGTACACACATACCATCCTATAGTACACAAGATTCAAGCTATCATCAAAAAAATATTGGCCACTCTTGAACAAGGCATATGCTGATATAGAAGCATTCAAGACACCTACACTTATGTGCATGAAAAGACCCCCAACATACGGGACAGAATAGTGAGAGCTGATGTGGGCAGTTCCACCATAACCTATACACAGCGCCTCCTAGGGAGTCGTAGGAATGGCACCTTTCTCTGTTTAACCCCTTGATGACCTTGCCATTTTTTGCAATTCTGACCAGTGTCCCTTTATGAGGTAATAACTCAGGAACGCTTCAACGGATCCTAGCGATCATGTTTTTTCGTGACATATTGGGCTTCATGTTAGTGGTAAATTTAGGTCGATAATTTTTGCGTTTATTTGTGAAAAAAATGGAAATTTGGTGAAAATTTTGAAAATTTTGCAATTTTCAAATTTTTAATTTTTATTCTGTTAACCCCTTAACCCCAAGGGTGGTTTGCACGTTAATGACCGGGCCAATTTTTACAATTCTGACCACTGTCTTTTTATGAGGTTATAACTCTGGAACGCTTCAACGGATCTTCGCGATTCTGAGATTGTTTTCTCGTGACATATTGTACTTCATGATAGTGGTAAAATTTCTTCGATATACCTTGCGTTTATTTTTGAAAAAAACGCAAATATGACGAAAATTTTGAAAATTTAGCAATTTTCAAACTTTGCATTTTTTTTTCCCTTAAAACAGAGAAATATGTCATACAAAATAGTTAAGAAATAACATTTCCCACATGTCTACTTTACATCAGCACAATTTTGTAACCAAAATTTTTTTTTGTTAGGAAATTATAAGGGTTAAAAGTTGATCAGTGATTTCTGATTTTTACAACAAAATTTACAAAGCCATTTTTTTAGGGACCACCTCACATTTGAAGTCACTTTGACGGGTCTATATAGCAGAAAATACCCAAAAGTGACACTATTCTAAAAACTGCACCCCTCAAGGTACTCAAACCACATTCAAGAAGTTTATTAACCCTTCAGGTGCTTCAGAGGAGCTGAAGCAACGTGGAAGGAAAAAATTAATATTTAACTTTTTAGCTACAAAAATGATCTTTTACAAACTTTTTTTATTTTCACAAGGGTAAAAGGAGAAAATGGGCAGATAAAGTTGTTGTGCAATTTCTCCTGAGTACGCCAATACCATGTATGTGGGGGAAAACCACTGTTCGGGCACACCGCAGAGCTCGTAAGGGAAGGAGCGCCGTTTGACTTTTTCAAACTAAAATTGGCTGGAGTTGAGATTGGACGCCATGTCGTGTTTGGAGAGCCCCTGATGTGCCTAAACAGTGGAAACCCCCCACAGATCTGTTGTGAGCACTTTGGACCCCCAAATGCTTCACACAAGTTTATAATGCCCGGGCATGAAAATAAAAAATCCTATTTTTTTCCCACAAAAATTATCTCTTAGTCACTAATTTTTTATTTTCCCATAGGTAACAGGAGAAATTGGACCTCAAAAGTTGTTGTCCAATTTGTCCTGAGTACGCTGATACCCCATATGTGGGGGGGAACCACTGTTTGGGCGCATGGCAGAGCTCGGAATGGAAGGAGCACCGTTTGACTTTTTCCAACCAAAATTGGCTGGAATTGAGATTGGACGCCATGTTGCATTTGGAGAGTCCCTGATGTGCCTAAACAGTGGAAACCCCCCACAATTGACCCCATTTGGGAAACTAGACCCCCTAAGGAACTTATCTAGATCTTTGGTGAGCAATTTGAACCCCCAAGTGCTTCACACAAGTTTATAACGTAGAGCCGTAAAATTAAAAAATCATATTTTTCCACAAAATTGATCTTTTCACCCCAATTTTTATTTTCCCAAGGGTAACAAGACTCCAAAAGTTATTGTGCAATTTGTCCTGAGTACGCTGATACCCCATATGTGGGGGTAAACCACTGTTTGGGTGCATGGCAGAGTTTGGAAGGGAAGGAGCGCCGTTTGACTTTTTCAACGCAGAATTGGCTGGATGCCATGTCGTGTTTGGAGAGCTCCTGATCTGCCTAAACAGTGGAAACCCCCCACGAATGACACCATTTTGGAAACTAGACCCCTCAAGGAACGTATCTAGATGTGTGGTGAGCAATTTGAACCCCAAAGTGCTTCACAGAAGTTTATAACGTACAGCCATAAAATAAAAGATCTTTTTTTTTTTTTTTTTACAAAAATGATTTTTTTGCCCCCAATATTTTATTTTCACAAGGGTAACAGGAGAAATTGGACCCCAAAAGTTGTTGTCCAATTTGTCCTGAGTACGCTGATACCCAATATGTGGGAGAAAACTACTGTATGGGTGCACGTCTGGGCTCGGAAGGGAAGTAGTGACGTTTTGGATTGCAGACTTTGATGGAATGGTCTGGGGGCGTCATGTCGCATTTGGAGAGCCCCTGATGCGCCTAAACAGTGGAAACTCCCCACAAGTGACCCCATTTTGGAAAATAGACCCCCACAAGGAACTTATCTAGATGTGTGGTGAGCAATTTGAACCCCAAAGTGCTTCACAGAAGTTTATAACGTACAGCCGTAAAAATAAAAAAAACCTTTTTTTTTTTTTACAAAATGGTTTTTTTTCGCCCCCAATATTTTATTTTCACAAGGTTAACAGGAGAAATTGGACCCCAAAATTTGTTGTCCATTTTGTCCTGAGTACGCTGATACCCAATATGTGGGAGAAAACTACTGTATGGGTGCACGTCTGGGCTCGGAAGGGAAGTAGTGACGTTTTGGATTGCAGACTTTGATGGAATGGTCTGGGGGCATCATGTCGCATTTGGAGAGCCCCTGATGTGCCTAAACAGTGGAAACCCCCCACAAGTGACCCCATTTTGGAAAATAGACCCCACAAGGAATTTATCTAGAAGTGTGGTGAGCGCTATGAAGGCCCAAGTGCTTCACAGAAAATTTATAACATACAGCCGTAAAAACAAAAAAATCATTTTTTTTTTACAAAAATGATTTTGTCGCCCCCAGTTTTTTATTTTCCCAAGGGTAACAGAAGAAATAGGGCAAATTGCACAATAACTCTTGTGGTCCAGAGTACGCTGATACCCCATATGCGGGGGTAAACTACTGTTTGGGCGCATGGCAGAGCTCAGAAGTGAAGGAGCACCGTTTGACTTTTTCAAGCAGAATTGGCTGGAATTGAGATCAGACGCCATGTCACATTTGGAGAGCCCCTGATGTGCCTAAACAGTGGAAACCACCTAATTCTAACTCCAACCCTAACCCCAACACACCCCTAACCCTAGTCCCAACCCTAACCACAAACCTAACCCTAAGACACCCCTAACCCTAATCCCAACCCTAATCCTAACTTTAGCGCCATCCCTAACCCTAACTTTAGCCGCAACCCTAACCTTAACCATAACCCTAATGGGAAAATGGAAATAAATACATTTTTTTAATTTAATTATTTTTCCCTAACTAAGGGGTGATAAAGGGGGTTTGATTTACTATTTATAGCGGGTTTTTATGATTGGCAGCTGTCACGCTAAAAGACGCTTTTTATTGCAAAAAGTAGTTTTTTGCATCACCACATCTTGAGAGCTATAATTTTTGCATATTTTGGCCCACAGAGTCATGTGAGGTCTTATTTTTTGCGGAACGAGGTGACGTTTTTATTGGTACCATTTATGACCACGTGACATTTTTTGATCGCTTTTTATTTCGATTTTTGGGATGTTAGAAAGAACAAAAATCAGCAATTCATGAGTTTCTTTTGGGGAGGCGTTTATACCGTTCCGCGTGTGGTAAAATTGATAAAGCAATTTTATTCTTCAGGTCAGTACGATTATGGCGATATCTCATTTATATCTTTTTTTAATGTTTTGGTGCTTTTATAGAATAAAAACTATTTTATATAAAAAATCATTATTTTTGCATCGCTTTATTCTGCGAGCTATAACTTTTTTATTTTTTCGCTGATGATGCTGTATGACAGCTCGTTTTTTGCGGGACAAGATGTCGTTTTCAGCGGTGCCATGATTATTTATATCGGAGTTTTTGATCGCGTGTTATTCCACTTTTTGTTCGGCGGTATGATGATAAAGCATTGATTTTTTGCTTAGTTTTTTTTTTTTTTTAAGGGGTTCACTAAAGGGGTTAACTAGTGGGACAGTTTTATAGGGGGGACATTACGGACGCGGCGATACCAAATATGTGTACTTTTATTGTTTTGTTTTTTTTATTTACAGGAAGAAATGAATTTATTGGGGAATATTTTTTTTTTTTATGATTTTTTTTACCACTTTTTATTTTTCTTACTTTTTTACTTTGTCCCAGGGTGGGACCTCACAGTATTTTAGCAGATCGCTGGTGTGACAGTGTGCACAGCACTCTGTCACACCAGCGATCGCTCTGGCATCGCTGCAGGCTTCCTCAGCGCCTGCTCTCAGCAGGCACTGAGGAAGCCGCCTCCCTGCAGGACCCCGGCGCCATCTGAAGGGAGGACGGACCCTCGGAACAGTGCGACACATCGCGCTGCTCTGAGGGTCTCAGGGGAGCGCTCAGGGAGCCCCCACCCTGCGCGATCCTCCCCTGTGCCCCCGGGTACACCGCGGTGTGCCAGGGGTTAATGTGCCGGGAGCGGTCCGTGACCGCTCCTGACACATAGTGCCGGGTGTCAGCTGTGATAATCAGCTGACACCCGGCGGCGATCAGCTGCGCTCCCCTCGGGAGTGCAGCTGATCGCCCTGGACGTAATATTCCGTCCATGGGAATTAAGTACCAGGTCACATGGACGGAATATTACGTCAAATGGGATTAAGGGGTTAAACCAGAGAGTTATGTGACACAAAATAGTTAATAAATAACATTTCCCACATGTCTACTTTACATCAGCACAATTTTTGAAACAAAAATTTTTTTGTTTGGAAGTTATAAGGGTTAAAAGTTGACCAGTGATTTCTCATTTTTACAGCAAA
Organism: Oophaga sylvatica; assembly: GCA_033576555.1. Lineage (NCBI taxonomy): Eukaryota > Metazoa > Chordata > Amphibia > Anura > Dendrobatidae > Oophaga > Oophaga sylvatica. The sequence goes on from JARQOD010000004.1 coordinate 322,314,079, forward strand.
ATTTACAAAACCATTTTTTTTAGGGACCACCTCACATTTGAAGTCACTTTGAGGGGTCTATATGGTAGAAAATACCCAAAAGTGACACCATTATACAAACTGCACCCCTCAAGCTACACAAAACTACATTCAAGAAGATTATTAACCCTTCAGGAGCTTCACAGGAACTAAAGCAACGTGGAAGGAAAAAATGGACATTTTAATTTTTCCCACAAAATTTTTACTTTAGCATCAATTTTTTCATTTTTGCATGGGCAACAGGATAAAATGGATCCTAAAATTTGTTGGGCAATTTCTCCTGAGTACACAGATACCTCATATGTGGTCATAAACCACTGTTTGGGCGCACAGCAGGGCATTTGACTTTTTGAATGGAAAATATGCTGGAATATTTAGCGGTTGCCATGTCGCATTTGGAGAGTCTCTGTGTGCCTAAACATTGGAACTCCCCCACAAATGACACCATTTTGGAAACTAGACCCCCCAAGGAACTTATCTAGATGCATAGTGAGCACTTTGAACCCCCAGGTGCTTCACAGAAGTTTATAAATGCAGAGCAGTGAAAATAAAAAAATCATTTTTGTTTCTCAAAAATCATTTTTTAGCCCGCTATTTTTTATTTTCCCTAGGGTAACAGGATAAATTGGACACCAAAAGCTGTTGTCCAGTTTTTCCTGAGTACGCTAGTGCCCCATATGTGGGGGGAATCACTGTTTGGGTGCACGGCAGGGCTCAGAAGGAAAGGAGCGCCATTTGACTTTAATGGAAAATTAGCTCCAATCGTTAGCGGACACCATGTCGTGTTTGGAGAGCCCCTGTGTGCCTAAACTTTGGAGCTCCCCCCCAAATGACCCCATTTTTGAAACAAGACCCCCTAAAGAACTTATCTAGATGCACACTGAGCACTTTGAACCCCAAGGTGCTATACAGAAGTTTATAACGCAGAGCCCTGAAAGTAAAAAAAATCATTTTTTTTCTCAAAAAATGATTTTTTAGCCCCCTATTTTTTATTTTCACAATGGGTACAGGAGAAATTGGACCCCAAAAGTTGTTGTCCAGTTTGTCCTGAGTTTGCTGGTACCCCATATGTGGGGGGTAACCACTGTTTGGGCACACGTCAGTGCTCGGAAGGGATGTAGTGACGCTTTGAAATGCCGACTTGATGGAATGGTCTGCGGGCATCTTGTTACATTTGCAGAGCCCCTGATGTGCCTAAACAGTAGAAACCCCCCACAAGTGACCCCATTTTGTAAACTAGACCCCCCAAGGAACTTATACAGATGTGTGGTGAGCACCTTGAACCCCCATGTGCTTCACAGAAGTTTATAATGCAGAGCCGTAAAAATAAAAAAATCATTTTTTTCCTCAAAAACTGATTTTTTTTAACCCGCAATTTTTTATTTTCACAATGGTTACAGGAGAAATTGGACCCCAAAAGTTGTTGTACAGTTTGTCCTGAGTACACCGGTACCCCATATGTGGGGGGGAACCACTGTTCGGGCACAAGTTGGGGCTCGGAAGGGAAGTAGTGACGTTTTGAAATGCTGACTTTGATGGAATGGTCTGCAGGTGTCATGTTACGTTTGCAGAGCCCATGATGTGCCTAAACAATAGAAACCCCCCCAAGTGACCCCATTTTGGAAACTAGATCCCCCAAGGAACTCCTCTAGATGTGTGGTGAGCAATTTGAATCTCCAAGTTCTTCACAGAAGTTTATAACGCAGAGCTGTGAAAAATAATAAAATCATTTTTTTTCCACAAAAATAATTTTTTTAGTCCTCAATTTTTTTTCCCAAGGGTAACAGGAGAAATTAGACCCCCAAAGTTGTTGTGCAATTTTTCCTGAGTATTCTGATACCCCATATGTGGGGGTAAACCACTGTTTGGGCACACGTCGGGGCTCGGAATAAAGGGAGCACTGTTTGACTTTTAACAGCCAATCAGAGCGATCGTAGCCATGTGGGGGTTAAGCCAACCCCCCTGTGGTGAAGCACAAAGGGTTTTGTGCCTGCAGGTTGGGTGACCTTTCAGTGACCCCGGTCACCCGACCCGCAGGAACGCGATCCTTTCATGACACATACGCTGTTTCACAGGTCAGGAAGGGGTTAAGTTGTGCCACATGCTCTAATGAAATCAAAAGTGACCACATAACTCACCCCAGGACAGGAAAATCCTACCATATTAAAGGATTTTATACATGTGAAATCAACTTTGTAGTTTATGTGGTCAAATGTCTATGTGGCCTACTATACGTAGGCGAAGCTACCCAACACGTGAGAGATCGTATAGCGAGCCATAAATCTACCATCCGCTGTGGCAAAACATGGCAGCCAATTCCTGATCACTTTATTAGCGCTAAACACTCAGTAGCACAATTACATTTCCAAGTGATAGAACATGTGAGCAGACCTAGACGTGGGGGTAACCATACAAAACTCCTCAGATTACGAGACGCTTTCTGGATTCATACTCTCTCCACTATGACACCTCTAAATTTAAATAGAGAAATAGACTGGTGTAATTAACTTCTTGACTCTTTCCCCACAGATGAGATGATCTTCCTTCAACCCCTGGTGAGTACTATTATTTCCACTACAAACTGATACCAAATAGACTGCCATCATACTTTAATAACGTTATGACACACTCTCCACCTCCCCCTTTAGGGAATCAGTTTCTGGATCCTCCCATTCATAGTAATGTGTTTTTCCTCCTTATATTTATAGTCATAGACATCCTTTGTTTCACTATAGGGACATCCCACTTAACATATATACAACCCATGCAGTTAACATGGCAGCCCCTATCGCGGTATTAAGCGCATTATAATCACAGTATCCAAGTACCATCAGATTCACCCGACCCGACGTCACTTCCGGTGATATATACACCAGTTTGCCAGTCTTGGCCTCACTAAGGGCAGACCGCATCACTTCTGGTGATGTCACTTCCGGTGACGTACACACCGGTTTGCCAGTCTTAGCCTCCCTAAGGGCAGACCACGTCACTTCTGATGACACACTTCCCACCGGCGCCAGTCGCATAGCACAAATAAAGCATTTGCACACACTGCCATGCCACAACAGCAGCTAGGAGGCAGAGCGCAGGGGCGCTACCCTCATCAAGGTACCTGGAGCATGAGACGTACTTTTCCTTTACCCACATTGGTATATTACATTAATGGTTACCCTTCACTTACCTCCACAGCATATTACAGCACATCACCGTAACTGGACTACAGGTATTTAAGCACAATGACTGGACCCCTGTTTAGGGCATACTCTCTATGTGCATAACTTCCAATCCACCTATTTTGTTTGCAGTCTACTCCTGTTCAGTTGTTTGGAGCTCTACCATATATCCTACCTACCTGACTCTTCAAACTGACTACTCACAGTAAGGGCCTTCTATACTTATTTCCTATTTATCACTTCAGTGTACTGTGTTGATTACTCAGTGACATTATGATATTCTTTGATTGCAATGTATATTCATCTTGTTACCTACCTTACTTACCTATTGATCAGACATTTATCGAGTATTTTGCTTTGCTTTGTATATTTGTATATATGTATATATTATACCCTTGGGACACTGTTTATTTATACTGTTTATTTTTTATTTTATTTTCGACACAGTCATTTATTTGAACATGTTACTTACTCATGTTTCTCATTGCAGCGACGTAATGAATAATGCTGTGGATTGGCCAAAACGTCACGATTTACTTGTTGCTTATAAATAATTTTCCCTCTGGGCTACATGAATATTGTGCTGTTCAACTTCTTGTATTAAATATTTGCATCACGTACAAGAGAGAGAGTGCTGTGAAATTTTTTTATTTAAAATATTAATATGGGCATACAGACTATAGACTGCTGAAAAATTCTTACCTGTATGACTGATATCAAACATGTTATTGCTAATAAATCATCTTTTATCGCTTTATATAAATTACCTCTTCCAGGCTCTGGGGCAGAGGGTGCCTGGAGATAACTCTGCCTCCAGAGTTAATTTTAAATATAAGTGGGAGATTAAAAGTGTGATATGTAATTTATGCTCTCTGCTCTCCTGATCACACTGCAGAGCTGTGTGTGGTTATACTTGACACATCTGCAGGATCCTCTCAGCAAAAAAAAGTGTTTGCAAGAAGACAAATTTATTTTATCCTGTTCTATGCTAGTTACTTGTCTTACACAGGTAACTCCCCCTTTATGTAAAATATGTTCTGGGAGCAGAGTTATCTTCCATGCAGTGTCCTCTCCATAGCCTGGAAGACGTCAGTTATTTAATGCGATAAAAGATGATGAACATTACAGACCTCTGCTTTCTTTGTAGGTGGGAAAACTTGCAATAATTAATTTGCTCACTGTATATACAGTATATATATAATAATTAGAGTCAGACGGATAAAAAAAAACACTGCACTTCTCATAGCCTTTTAGCCAAAAGAAAATCATGTAGCTGAAAAAACCTTTGGGCATGCTCGCTGTGCATCCAAGGATTACGAACGTCATCCTGCAAAAGAGCATTTTGCCCTGAAGTTGTTTATATCAATGCTTCAAGTACAGTTGTGCTCAAAAGTTTACATACCCCCGGCAGAATTTTTGCTTTCTTAGCCTTTTTTCAGAGAATATGAATGATAACACCAAAACGTTTTCTCCAGTCATGGTTGGTGGTTGGGTGAAGCCATTTATTATCAAACTACTGTATTTTCTATTTTTAAATCATATTGACAACATCCAAAACATCCAAATTACCCTGATAAAAAGTTGACATACTCTGGTGATTTTGGCCTGGTAACATGCACAGAAGTTGACACAAATGGGTTTGAATGGCTACTAAAGGTAACATCCTCACCTGTGACCTGTTTGCTTGTAATCAGTGTGTGTGCATAAAAGCTGAGTGAGTTTCTGGGACTCAGACAGACTCTTGCATCTTTCATACAGCCACTGACATTTCTGGATTGTGAGTCATGGGGAAAGCAAAAGAATTGTCAACGCATCTATGGGAAAAGGTAATTGAATTGTATAAAACAGTAAAACAGGAAATGGATACAAAAATATATCCAAGGAATTAATAATGCCAGTCAGCTGCGTTCAAACTGTGATTAACAAATGGATAACCAGGGGCTCTGTAAAAACAAAACCACGGTCAGGTAGACCAAAAAAAATTTTGCACACAACTGCCAGGAAAATTGTTCGGCATTCAAAGAAAAACCCACAAATAACATCAACTGAAATACTGGACTCTCTGAAAACTAGCAGTGTGGCTGTTTCAAGATGCACAATAAGGAGGCACTTGAAGAAAAATGGGCTGTATGGTCGAGTCGCCAGAAGAAAGCGATTACTGTGCAAATTCAACAAAGCATCTTGCCTACAATATGCAAAACAGCACAGAGACAAACCTCACAACTTCTGGAACAAGGTAATTTGGAATGATAATACTAAAATTGAACTTTTTGTCCACAACCATAAATGATACATTTGGAGAGAGGTCAACAAGGCCTATGATGAATGGAACGCCATTACTACTGTAAAGCACGGAGGTGGATCGCTGATGTTTTGGGGATGTGTGAGCTGCAAAGGCACAGGAACCTTGGTCAAAGTTGAAGGAAATACTGGAGGCAAATTTGCAATCATCAGCACGGAAGTTGCACATGGGATGTACTTGGACTTTCCAACATGACAACGATCCAAAATACAAGGCCAAGTCAACCTGTCATTAGCTACAGCAGAACAAAGTGAAGCTTCTAGAGTAGCCATCTCAGTCTCCTGACCTCAATATCATTGAGTCACTCTGGGGAGATCTCAAGTGTGCGGTTCATGCTAGACAGCTCAGGAATTTACAGGAACTGGAGGCTTTTTGCCAAGAAGAGTGGGCAGCTTTACCATCTGAGAAAATAAAGAATCTTATCCACAACTACCACGAAAGACTTCAAGCTGCCATTGATGTTAGAGGGGGCAATAGATGGTATTAAGAAATGAGGTATGTGAACTTTTGATCAGGGTCATTTGGATGTTTTGGGTTGTAATTATGACTTAAAAAGAGAAAATTCAGTAGTTTGAGAATAAATGGCTTCACCCAACCACTAACCATGAGTGGAGAAAAAGTTTGGTGTTATCATTCATATTCTCTGAAAAAAGGCCAAAAAAGCAACAATTCTGCTGGGGTATGACAACTTTTGCGCACAACTGTATTTGAAAGAAAGAAAATGCATAAAAACTGTTTCAGGAGTGGAACTAATCCCTCTGCTGCAGTTACTAAGATGGTATAAGCATTTTAGTAACAAGTCATATATTTAAAGAAGCCATGATGAAGGAAGCTATAGCTTCCTATTATGTTAATTGAATTTGACCATCCACCATATCCAGTGCATTACAAAAGCACCAAGGATATAAATGGAAGATCACTCAAGCATACTTCATCAAAAGAATGTACACCACAGTGCTGGAACTTTCCCCACTGGTAGAGATAGTCCATATACCGAGGGAAACAATACTGAGAACCGGGAGCCTCCCGGATCAAGTGCTCTCCACTATAACCCTCACAGGTGTCTTTTTTTTTATAAGATTCCATTTACACTGTGACCTATATTATTCCCATCTCAAAAGGAAAAAACATATACATTGGTGTATAGGGCCCCAGAATTTTATGCAATGAAAAAATGCATCATCATTTATATACCTTTAGCTAAGGAATAGTGATGAGTAGAGATGAGCGACTTTGCCTCTGGGAGGGTCGAGTCGGGTTTCGGTCAGCTCGACTTTTCCAAAAGTCGAGTCGAACTAAATCGGACACCTGTCGGCAAAAGTTGAGTCGGCGTCGGAAAGCCGACCCCAATGCAAGTCAATGAGGAATAAAAGTCGCATGAAGTGGAGGACAGTAAACACACCTACAGTGCCCATTTCAATGCTAACGACATCAATTCTTAATACTTTAGCTAGTAAACCATAATTTACTTTATAATAATAGTAACGCATTGAAAACTGGGGGTTATTTGGCTAAAGTTGTGGGGGGGGACAGCCCAGTTAGGGAGGTGGAAAAACTGGCATATGTTAAGGTGTAGGCTGGCATTCAGCAGCGGCAAATGGAGGAATTGGAGAAGTCGGAGGAAGAGGAGGACAAAGCGAGCCATTTTGCTGGCAACCTATGTGTCATCAGGGGAAGGTGCTACAAAATCATTTGAAACCCAGGCATGGTTCATTTTAATGAAGGTGAGATCACCAACATTTTGGGTCGACAGCCGAGTCCTTCTTTCTGTCAGGATTGATCCAGCAGCACTGAAGACTCTTTCTGATAGCACACTACCAGCAGGGCAAGCGAGCTCCTGTAAGGCATATTGTGACAATTCAGGCCAGGGGTCAAGTTTACAGGCCCAGTAGTCAAAGGGGAATGAACTGTGAGGGAGAACATCAATAGGGGAGAAGAGGTAATTTTGAACCATAGTTGACAACTGCTGTCTCCTGTCTGTTGCAATCGATTCAGTATTAACAGTTGTGTGAGCGGTACTCGAGAAATCAGTCCACAACATGGTCATGAAACCCCTGTCTCCAACACCACTTCAGCTGTGTGCACCACGAACATCTCTTCCATTTGGCCCAGTACGGCTCGTGGTAGAACCTGCACCTCTGCTGTGTGCTGGGAATGCCCCTAACAAACGGTTAACCAGAGTTACTTGTTTGTTCACCAATATTAGCTCTAGGTTCTCCTGTGGCATGATGTTCTGTTGCCTGTATAGCATGGATCGAGGATGCTGGCCAACCAGTAGTAGTCATCCTTCATAATTTTGGCAATGCGGAGGTCCCATTTTAGGATCCACAAGACATAATCACACATGTGGGCCAATGTTCCAGGTGTCAATGATGCACTGCCAGTGGTGGGTGGAGGAGCACTTTCTGCCAAATCCACATCCCTCCAGTCACGCACAAACCCTGTACCTGACCTTGGCAAGCCAACATTTTCTCTTGCCCCCTGAGAAGTATCCTCCTCCCCCACATAATCATTCCCCTCATCCTCCTCCTCTTCCTCTTCTTCCTCCACCTCACCCAGGACAGTTCCCTGAGCAGACAATGCCTGACTGTCATCAAGGCTTCCCTCCTCCTCCTCCGCTGCAGACGCCTGATCCTTAATGTGCATCAAAGTTTGCATGAGCAGACGCATAAGTGGGATGCTCATGCTTATGATGGCATCGACTGCGCTTACCAGCCGTGTGCATTCCTCAAAACACTGAAGGACTTTACAGAGGTCTTTCAGCTTTGACCACTGCACACCCGACAACTCCATGTCTGCCCTCAAACTGCCTGCCCGTTTATCCTCCCACAAATGCATTACAGCCTGCCTCTGTTCGTACAGCCTCTCAACCATGTGCATGGTGGAGTTCCACCTTGTTGCAACGTCTATGTTTAGGCGGTGTTTGAGGAGCTGCAGCCTTTGCATATGACTAGAGTCTACAGGCGAGCGACGGACGTGAGAGCACAGTCTTCGCACCTTATGGAGCAGGGCTGGTATCTCTGGATAATTATTTATGAAGCACTGCACCACCAGGTTCAAGGTGTGAGCCAAGCAAGGTATGTGTCTGAGTTTTGCCAGGGCTATGGTCGCCACAAAATGACATCCGTTATCACTGACTACCTAGCCTGGCTCAAGATGTAGACTGCCCAGCCATGACTCAGTTTCTCGCTGTAAGTAGTCAGCCAGTACCTCCGCGGTGTGTCTATTGTCGCTCAAAGACATCATATTTAAAACAGCCTGCTGACGCTTACCACTAGCTGTTTTATAGTGGGACACCTCGTGTGCAACACTGGCAGCTGCGGATGGAGTGCTCGTGTGACTGCGCTCTGTCGACGAGCTTTTGCTTCTGGCGGAGGAGGAGGGTCAAACGCCTACAGCCAACTGTTGCCTATACCGTGGGCTAGGCAGCACTGTCCCACCGCTGCTGTCCCCAGTGCACCCTGCATCCACCACATTAACCCAGTGCGCAGTGATGGACACGTAATGGCCCTGGCCATGCCTACTGGTCCATGCATCTTTTGTGAGGTGCACCTTTCCACTCACTGCAGTGCTCTGGGTGAATGTACCAGCAGAATCATATAGCAGTGGCTGTGCATCAGTGCACTCCATGTCATATTCATCTTGGACTGGGGAATTCAGGATTTCACTTGATAAATTAGGCATGGTATGTGAAAAGAGCTCCAGGGAGTAATCTGAAGTGTGGCCTGCCGCATCCTTCACTTTTGGTGGGGGTGAAGGACACAAGGAAAAGTGTTGTTCCTGACCAGGAGCCTGCACTGACGACTCAGTGCTTGCCATTTTTGAAACTTCAGAAGAGGAGGCGATAGAGCTGGAGGCTGTTTCGGCAATGTAAGCCAAAAACTGTTCCTAATTCTCCGGCTTTAAAAGCGGTTTACCTACTCCCAGAAAAGGGAGCCTTCCAGGCCTTCTGGAGCCAGACGATGATGCAAGCTCAACAGCTCCTGCCTTAGGTGCTATTGTGCTTTTGGCACTACCAGCAGATGCACCACCATCACCATCAATACCAGCTGGCCCCCACGCCAACATCCGCGTCGTCTTCCACCATACTTCCTCATGTTTTCGAAAATGTACCAAAAATACCAGCAAATTTATGGTACTGTATGAGAAGCATACAGCTGTGTACGGTGTAGGGAAAAATTTAAATCTCCGTATTTATTTCCTGAGTCACACACAGATAGCATGTATTTGTCCCTGATACCAGCTGGTACACGGTATTTGTGAGGAGCGTACAGCTCTATACGGTGTGGAAAAAAATGAACGGTCGGTAACTGTGCAGAAAAAAAGAATAAAAGTGTTAGTGCTGTGTAAAAAGCAGTCTGCACAGCAGTGTAGATGAGTCGCGCGTAACAGGGCTATGGGGTACTCGGCACTGAGCCCGTTCACTTCACTGGGGATGTTACGGGTAGCGCAGCTCGGTCTGTTGCCCTGGGCGCTCACTAAAAGGGGATATTTACAGGGGATGATAGAAATGTTCGTGACGCCACCTGTGGTTTATGATCAGGGTGACCAGCGCTGCAGGGTGAATCCTCTGAGGGGTTGTTACTGGGCAGCAAGGTGTTAAGTCTTCCACAGGTAAGACTGATCCCTCAAGGTATATGGCGGTGTAGGGGTGAAGGAGCAATAATGCAGACACACACAAGACAGTCTCTTTCTGTACCTTTACTGGTGATGTAGTTGCAGGCACGTCCCGGGAGGCCGTCAGGGTGGAGGATGCACGTCCAATAATCCACTGAGTAGGTGTAAGCCTCCTTACGTCTTTATGTGTGTGAGTTTCTAACTTGCATGAAACAAAGTTTAACTCCGTTCTCTTTGCTACGCCCGGCTGATCTTGTGGTGAGGTCTTCTTGTGGACAGAACAGTGTCTCTGTGGCGGTACCTGCCAGACCCCCGTCTTCCTAACCTCGGTTACGTATCAGCACTGCTGGGCCCCTGCGACTTAAAGTCCAGGGTCTCCGGTTTTTCCCACTAGCCGTGAAGGTATAGCAAGCTCGGACCCGGTGTCCGGTGGTGCAGAGTGGAGGTAAGCTATCAATGCTGGTTGACCTCTGTCACTCTCTCTTTTCCCTTTTCCACTTGCCTGTCGTCCTACTCGCACATTTAACATAAGCACAGGCAGCAGTAGATTTCAGCTATCTCGTTCAGACTTCCTCAGCCCTCAGGCTAATCTGACAGGACTCTCTCTCTGGTGTTCTGAGGAGATCTTATCTCTCCCTCACAGCTCGTCTGAGGTAACTGCCGTTCTGAGATGTTCTGCTGTCCTGAGGTAACACCAACGACTAGCTAACTCTCAACTAGACTGCCTTCATCTCACTACTGTCTCAAGGGCTCCCTCTGGTGGCACCAGGGAAAATGTGAAGTGTTGTGTGCTTATAGATTATCATGGATTTACCTTTCCGTGCATCCTCCAGGGTACATGTGGCACCAAGCGCAGCTGGGCTACACATACACACAGCAATACAGCTATCAGGCAGCCTGATAATTTCTTGCTGCACACAAGAAAATCCTCCCCTGTCACTGGCAGGCAGCCTAACAACCAGCGCTGCTGCACACAAGAAAATCCTCCCCTGTCACTGCACACTAACTGTGCAGCACAATTGCTATCAGCACAAGCACATACGAACTTCTCTTTACAGCCCTAACTCTCTCCCTACTGATAAACAGCAACCTCTCCCTACAGTTAATATCGGCAGAAGTAAAATAGAGGTCGGCGCTCAGGGCTTTTATAGACACTATGACCCCCCCCCCAAAGCAAGCCAATCACTGCAATGCCCTTCTCTACGATGGTGGTGGACGCTGCATGCACATGTCATCTCATTGCCCACAGTGTACGTCCTTGCTCATTGGTTGAAAAAAGGCTCCTGCAAGCATTCTGGGAAATCCGATTTTGGCGCTCGTTTCGACGACAGCATGGCTACATCACTAAAGAGCAGAAAAGATCCAAAGGTGAGAAGGCAAACAGCATCCCTATATAATTTGACTAATTTTGAATACCATATTAAGACCTTTTGGTTTCAGAGTTTTCAGTTTATGGATCAAATCAAGTTCCCTGAGCTTTAAAAGGCGAATTAAGTCACATCTCCATCTCTGAGGGGAGATAACATCTATTATTTTGAATCTCAACTGTTTTTCTGTGTGTCCCATCTCCACAAAGTGTTTTGGAATTGGGAGGTCTAGTCTTTTTTCCTTATATTGTATAGCTTATGGTATCCTCATTTTGAAATCCCATATGCCATAAGGAACAGGGGCATTGATGGAGATAAATGACATAATCTGAGTTACATGTTAAATAATGTTCGATACTATATGTAATATTTGTTAGTGGATGGGTGAAACGGAGACCCTTTAACATAAGAGGACAATTAACAAAGGATAGGCAAGCATAACAACCCTTTCTTTGAATACCTATTAAAGTTATTTAAGCATTTTTTTTCAATTAACCATTGAGTAGTTATGGCATTAGCACTTCCTGGACGCCAATATCGGGTTTTTTTTTATCGCTCTGACTATAATTATTTTAACGATGGCTGCGTCGTTCTTCTAATTATGCAATTCATATGCTGAGAGCACAAAGTCCATAACTGGCATTACAGTGAAGCTCAAGATGGCTCAGTGGATAGCACTTCAGCCTTGCAGCGCTGGAGTCCTGGGTTCAAATCCCACCAAGTACAACATCTGCAACGAGTTTGTATGTTCTCCCTGTGTTTGTGTGTAGCCCAGCTGTGACTGGAGCCACATGTTACCCTGGAGGATACATGAAAGGTAAATCCATGATAACCTATAAGCACACAACACTTCACATTTTCCCTGGTTCCACCAGAGGGAGCCCTTGAGACGACAGTAGTGAGATGAAGGCAGTCTAGCTGCGAGTTAGCTAGTCGTTGGTTTTTACCTGAGAACGGCAGTTATCTCAGATCAGTTTAGCCAGAGGGCTGAGACAGACAAGCTAGTTACCTCAGATGAGTAGAGAGGGAAAGATTAGCCAAAGAAAGACTTATCTGAAAGCCTGAGGACTTCAGGAACTACTCAGCTTACATCGTGGAGTCCAGTAGCAGTGGAAGGGATTGCCACTTAGTCTGGTCAAAGTTGAGTCCACTGAGAGTGCTTCAGCGAGCGTTTCAGTAAGCAAGCGTGCCGACGCTTGGAGAGCGGTGAAGAGAAGAAAGCTGACATCTGCTGCTAGTTTGTGCTTATGATAGTGGTGAGAGTAGGACGAAAGGCAGGTGGAAGAAAGAGGAAAAGAGAGTGACCGAGCTCAACCAGCATTGATAGCTTACCTCCACTCTGCACCACCGGACACCGGGTCCGCGCTTACCAGCATCTGCACGACTGGTAGGAGACACCGGAGACTCTGGACTTCAAGTCGCAGGGGCCCAGCAGTGCTGATATGTAACCGAGGTTAGGAAGACGGGGGTCTGGCAGGTACCGCCACAAAGACACTGTTCTGTCCACAAGAAAACCTCACCACAAGGTCAGCCGGGCGCAGCTGAAAACACGGAGTTAAGCTTTGTTTTATGCAAGTCAGAAACTCACACACATTAAAGGCGTAAGGAGGCCCTACACCTACTCAGTGGATTACTGGACGTGCATCCTCCACCCTGACGGCTTCCCGGGACGTGCCTGCAAATATCACCAGTAAAGGTACAGAAAGAGACTTGTTTGTGTGTGTCTGCATTATTGCTCCTGCACCCCTACACCGTCATATACTCTGAGCAATCATTCTCGCCTGTGGGAGACTTAACACCTTGCTGCCCCAAACCCTCAGAGGACCTACCCTGCAGCGCTGGTCACCCTGACCAGGAACCACAGGTGGCGTCACGAACATTCTATCATCCCCTGTAAATATCCCCCTTTAGTGAGCACCCAGGGCAACGGACCGAGCTGCGCTACCCGTGACATCCCCCATTGTGGTGAACAGGCTCAGTGCCGAGTATCCCAAAGCCCTGGCTAAGTGCGACTCATCTTTGGCGTCACGAACAGGATACGAAGCTCGCTATACGTGAGTCCTGTGTGCCTGAAGTGGACTGTTTTTGTGCTATAGACTGTGTTGCTGTTTTTGAGATTTTTGGCGCCAATTGTCCGCTATTGTCCGCCAAAGTACAGCGCTACAGCGCAAGGAGAAGGGGCGTACCTGCAGAAAGCGCGCGGAGTCCCGGACACGCACCCAACGCTGACGCGGCGGCAGGTCCTGTGGAGAACTTCAGTGATCGCTCTGACGTCAGAGTGCCGGCGACGCAGGTCCTTCACATCGCTGTGCCTGGCAGAGCTGCAGCCTTCAGGAGAAGGTAGGCCACGCTTAACTAGGGGGGCGCAGACATGTCGCAGCCGCAAGCTGACAGCGCGGCCCAGGGCGACCGCTCCGGTGACTTACCCGCAGGCCCCGATAGTACCGCTAACGCTGCCATACATGCCTGGAACGAAGTGGCTCCTCAGTACAGCGGTAAGCCAGATACCCTGTCAGGGTTTAAACGCAAAATATGCAGCATAATGGACATGTACCCTATGACAGAGAAACAAAGAGCTGCAGTGGTAGTAGGACAACTGACTGGTGCTGCAGAAAGGGAAGTAGAAACTTGGACAGCTGCAGACCAGGAATCAGTGCTTTCAATTTTCTTAAAACTACAGACTATTTTTGAGGACCGCACTGAAACAGATCTCCAGGTGAGGTTTTACCAATGCTCCCAGAGACCAGATGACAGTATTAGGGACTACGCCTGCCGACTACAGGGGGCCCTGCGAGCTCTCAAACAGGTCAACCCTATAAGTGCCATTAATGAAAGCAAAATGTTGAAGGAACAATTTGTACGGGTACTAAGGTCCCAAGCTGAAAGCAGAACTGTGCACTGGTGGTCCTTGGATCATCCTGACGCTACCTTGATGCCCTAAAAGATATGGCTATAAAAGGACTGCGACCCCTGGAGAAGCCTGAGGTGGCAACCCAGTGTCACCCGGGTGAAGCCACTCTAAAGCCTGCAGTATCCACCTTTTCCCCGCTGGTGGCGGAAGCCAAAACGCAGGTGGCGCCCCCTATTGAGTTGGATTGTCTGCGCTCAGAAGTGCGCCAGCTGACTAAAAACCTGGCCGCTGTAATGAGTGCCCTGCAACTGCGGAAGGAGGAAGGAGGAAAGATCCTGCTAGCTGACTGCCCAGAGGATGTCCCTTGGATGAACCGGAGGAAAAGGAGGACGTCGCCCCACCGGAGGAGGACAACGCCACCCCCAGGAGCGACCCCTGATCAGTACCATCCTCGCCGAGAGATCATCTGCTACCGTTGAAACAGAGAAGGTCATCTAGCCCGACAGTGTCATTTAAACGAGCAGATCCTGGGTCCGAGGGCCAACACCCAGGAATAGACTCATCAGGCCCCTCAGACTGGAACCGCAGGTTTGTGGGAGGAAGACCCTACCTGTCCATCATCCTGGACGGGATCGCAATCCCTGCCCTGCTGGACACTGGATCTCAGGTGACCATCATACCTGATGTCCTGTATAATAAGTTTTGGTCCATGGACAGTCTCCAGCCCCCGAGCCCTGACTTTGCTGTGTATGCCTCTAATGGTCTCCCTGTTAATATACTCGGAGCCAAAAATGTGGACGTAAAGGTGGGCAGAGTGGAGCTGAAGGACCCGGGACTCTTAGTAGTAAAGACTGTAAATGAGGAAAATGGCTTAAATGTGGTTTTAGGTACAAACATTATTAGTAACTCTCTGGGAGAAGTTGTGTTTTTGCTCCAACAGCTCGCCGAAGTTGCCAGGCCAAAGCAAAAGGGAGTGATCCAGAGGGAGATCCGGGCCCTGATGTGCCAGCAGCAAGCGAAGCTGACAGATGGTGAAATTGGTAATGTACGGGTGACAGACCCAAACCCCATTTTGATACCCCCAATGAGTGAAATGTTATATGGTGTAGAGCAGCAATAGGTCTGAGAGGACAGAACTACCAAGCAGTAGTAGAGCCCCATTGTTCAGAGCACAGACCTACACTCTTGACTGCTAGAGGGGTAGTAGAAGTACGAAATGGGAAGGTACCAGTACGTCTTCTCAACTGGGGAGAAGATGAAGTAAATTTACCACGTTATGCCACTGTTGCTAAATTACATACCGTAGATAACAACTCCATTCTCACGACCGAGTCCTTAGCCTCCCGCCAACCAGCGGAGGATAATGACCCAGCAACCCAGGTGGAGGATTGGTGTCAGCAGCTTCATGTCAGGACAGACACCACTCCAGCCCACCAGAAACAAGGAGTACTACAAGTGGTACAGGAGTACACACAGGTATTTAGCAAACACCCACTTGACTTTGGGACAATTAAGGGAGTACAACATCATATCCCTACAGGCAGCCATCCTCCCATCAAAGAGCGGTACAGGCCTATACCTCCAGCACACTACCAGAAAGCTAAGGAAATGTTGCGTGACATGAAGGAAGCAGGGGTGATAAGGGATAGTTGTAGTCCCTGGGCAGCACCTCTAGTCCTAGTTATGAAAAAGGATGGAAGCATGAGAATGTGTGTAGATTACAGACAAGTAAATCGCTATTACACATAAAGATGCATACCCTTTACCACGCATTGAGGAATCCTTAGCTGCCTTAAAAACTGCTAACTACTTTTCCACCCTCGACCTCACTAGTGGGTACTGGCAAGTAGCTGTGGCTGAGGAGGGTCGGGAGAAGACGGCTTTCACCACCCCGATGGGACTCTGTGAGTTTGACAGAATGCCGTTTGGACTCAGCAGTGCCCCGGGAACGTTCCAGAGAGTGATGGAGAGTTGCCTGGGACATCTCAACTTTGAAACCGTGTTGCTGTACCTGGACGACGTAATTGTGTACTCCAAGACGTATGAGGATCATCTGAAGCACCTGGCAGAGGTATTTGAGTCACTGTCCAAGTATGGGATGAAACTGAAGCCTTCAAAGTGCCATCTGCTCAAACAAAAGGTACAGTACTTGGGACATATTGTCAGCTCAGAAGGAGTAGCGCCAGACCCCGAGAAGGTCACTGCCATCCAGAAATGTCCGGAGCCGAAGAATCTAAGGAGGTGCGCCATTTCCTGGGACTGACAGGTTACTACCGGAGGTTTGTAAAGGACTACACCAAGAAAGCAGCGCCTCTGCAGGACCTTCTGCTAGGACAGCCCCTCAAGAGCAGAAATCCTCCATTCCACTGGGGTAAAGAACAAGCTGAGGCATTCAAGGAGATGAAGGAGATCCTGACAGGCGATGAGATCTTAGCCTATCCTGACTACAGCCAGCCGTTCTTGCTGTATACTGATGCCAGCAATGAAGGATTGGGAGCTGTCCTCAGTCAGAAGAAAAATGGCCTGGAGAAAGTCATCACATATGCAAGCAGGAAGCTCCGGCCGACCGAGAGAAACCCAGAGAACTATAGCAGCTTCAAGTTGGAGTTCCTGGCGCTTGTATGGGCCATTACAGAAAGATTCAAGCATTACCTAGCCTCCAGCAAGTTCACTGCTTACACTGACAATAACCCCTTGACACATCTTGAAACAGCCAAGCTGGGAGCCATGGAGCAACGTTGGATGGCTCGGCTGTCGAACTATCAATTTACCATCAAGTACAGGGCGGGCCGTAAGAACGCCAACGCTGACGCCTTGTCCAGAATGCCGCATGAGTCCGACACGGAAGAGGAATTTAAATGATCTAGAAGAGATTGAGCTACCTGCATTCCACAGAAATGGGATGATTCCACGAGCAACGAGCCTACAGGAGGCAGCGTGGTAAGACGTTAAACCCTTTACCTCACCACAGCTGGAAGGAGACCCAGAACAGTGACCCGGTTGTCAGCCGCATCAAGGAGCTGATAACTCAGGAAGGTTCCTCCTTGGAGAAGGATGCGTCTCAACAAGCAAAGCAGCTGTGGAACGAGAGAAGCCGGCTGTTTATCTACCGAGAGAAGCTGTGCCGAAGGTACGTCAACCCCAGAACCCATGAGATGGTATGGCAGATAGTAGTCCCAAGAACAGACATCCAGATGGTGTTGGAAGCCTACCACGATCGAGCAGGGCACTTTGGCTGGAGGAAGCTGGAAACCCTGCTGAAGTGTCGTTTCTACTGGGTGGGAATGCGCAGTTCGAGAAATGGTGTAAGAACTGTGCGCCCTGTAGCCTCCGAAGAAAAGACTACAGCAGCCAGAAAGCACCCCTGCAACCCATCAAGACGACTCGTCCCTTGGAGATCGTGGCATTGGACAATGTCAAGTAGTCACCCAGCCGGTCAGGATACTCGTATGCCCTGACGATGGTGGATCACTACTCCAGGTTCCTGGTGGTCGCCCCTGTCAAAGATCTGACAGCTGAAACAGCAGCAAAGACGTTTCAGGCGTATTTCTGCAGACCCCATGGAAATCCAGAGCAAGTGTTAACTGATCAGGGTCCTGCCTTTGAAGCCGAGTTGTTTAAGGAATTCTGTCATTTGTACGGATGCAAGAAGATAAGAACCACACCGTACCACCCCCAAACAAATGGTCTCTGTGAAAAGATGAATCACATAGTCATTGATCTGCTGAAGACGGTACCACTTGAGGAGAGGAATCGGTGGCCAGACCTACTACCTGACCTGGTAGATCTGTACAATCACATACCTGTGAGTTCCACCAATTGCACCCCAGCCTACCTTATGCGAGCAAGACCAGGAAAGCTGCCCATGGATTTGGAACTTGGTGTTGTAGAACCAGAAGCTGATGTTACTACTGAAGATTGGGACACGAACCGACAGGAACAGTACAGGAGAGTACAAGCCTGTGTGAAAGATAGTCTCAATAAAGTAAGGGAAAAGCAAGAGGAAAACTACAACAAAAGTGCGCCAGCTAAACCTTTTGCACCTGGAGAAATTGTGCTAAAAAGAAAAAGAAGAATGCACAAATTGGATGATCAGTGGGAAAAAGAGCCATATGTCGTGCAAGATTCCAAGTTTGACAACAGGAAAACCTGTACCATTAGCAAAGATGGAGGAAAGACGACCACCACGGTATCCAGAGACCACCTAAAACTGTGTCCAGACATGTTAAAACTTCATGAGGAAGAACTTGTTATGGAAAAAGAGAAACCAGGTGAAGTCATACACACGGACCTAGGAGATTTTCCTGCAGATTGGCCTTGTATCGGGGACGCTGTGATTATTCCAGTACTTCAATTTTACCAACCACAAGAAGCACCTCAACGTCGAGTTGAACCAGTTGCCGCAGCAGAAGAAATAGTTAGTTAGGAACTTGCTCCTGTAGCATTTCCAGAAGTAGAATCTCAAAGAATGGAATCTCAAAACGTCTAACCTTCAGATGTAGGGTCTCAGGAAGAAGAATCCCCTGGCGAAACAGAACCGCATCGCCCAGTCGCTAGTATGCTTGCCAGATCCCTAGAGAGGTGGAGGCAGATTTACAGTTTGCCGGCACGCAGGACAGATAGGCCAGAGGCTACTATACCTGACACCACACCACGTAGGTCAGTACACACAACGAAAGGAAGGTTACCTGTTAGGTACCAAGAGTAGGCCTAGCAAATTAATCCAGTGAACCAATATCCAAGTGTAAAAATGTAAATAAGTTTTGTGTAAATATTTGTATATATGTTACTTGTATTATGAAACATTTGAAGTGTCCTTACCTCCCGCAAGGGAAGAGTTATAATTATGTTTATTTGTTGATGTTATAAAAAATGTTTTCTTTTTCAGCCCGGGAGTGCTGATATTAACTAGGGGGGGATGTGTAACCCAGCTGTGACTGGAGCCACATGTTACCCTGGAGGATGCACGAAAGGTAAATCCATGATAACCTATAAGCATACAACACTTCACATTTTCCCTGGTTCCACCAGAGGGAGCCCTTGAGACGACAGTAGTGAGATGAAGGCAGTCTAGCTGCGAGTTAGCTAGTCGTTGGTTTTTACCTGAGAACGGCAGTTATCTCAGATCAGTTTAGCCAGAGGGCTGAGACAGACAAGCTAGTTACCTCAGATGAGTAGAGAGGGAAAGACTAGCCAAAGAAAGACTTATCTGAAAGCCTGAGGACTTCAGGAACTACTCAGCTTACATCGTGGAGTCCAGTAGCAGTGGAAGGGATTGCCACTTAGTCTGGTCAAAGTTGAGTCCACTGAGAGTGCTTCAGCGAGCGTTTCAGTAAGTAAGCGTGCCGACGCTTGGAGAGCGGTGAAGAGAAGAAAGCTGACATCTGCTGCTAGTTTGTGCTTATGATAGTGGTGAGAGTAAGACGAAAGGCAGGTGGAAGAAAGAGGAAAAGAGAGTGACCGAGCTCAACCAGCATTGATAGCTTACCTCCACTCTGCACCACCGGACACCGGGTCCGCGTTTACCAGCATCTGCACGACTGGTAGGAGACACCGGAGACTCTGGACTTCAAGTCGCAGGGGCCCAGCAGTGCTGATACGTAACCGAGGTTAGGAAGATGGGGGTCTGGCAGGTACCGCCAACAAAGACACTGTTCTGTCCACAAGAAGACCTCACCACAAGGTCAGCCGGGCGCAGCTGAAAACACGGAGTTAAGCTTTGTTTTATGCAAGTCAGAAACTCACACACATTAAAGGCGTAAGGAAGCACTACACCTACTCAGTGGATTACTGGACGTGCATCCTCCACCCTGACGGCTTCCCGGGACGTGCCTGCAAATATCACAAGTAAAGGTACAGAAAGAGACTTGTTTGTGTGTGTCTGCATTATTGCTCCTGCACCCCTACACCGTCATATACTCTGAGGAATCAGTCTCGCCTGTGGGAGACTTAACACCTTGCTGCCCCAAACCCTCAGAGGACCTACCCTGCAGCGCTGGTCACCCTGACCAGGAACCACAGGTGGCGTCACGAACATTCTATCATCCCCTGTAAATATCCCCCTTTAGTGAGCACCCAGGGCAACGGACCGAGCTGCGCTACCCGTGACATCCCCCATTGTGGTGAACAGGCTCGGTGCCGAGTACCCCAAAGCCCTGGCTAAGTGCGACTCATCTTTGGCGTCACGAACAGGATACGAAGCTCGCTATACGTGAGTCCTGTGTGCCTGAAGTGGACTGTTTTTGTGTTATAGACTGTGTTGCTGTTTTTGAGATTTTTGGAGCCAATTGTCCGCCATTGCCCACCAAAGTACAGTGCTACAGCGCAAGGAGAAGGGGCGTACCTGCAGAAAGCGTGCGGAGTCCCGGACACGCCCCCAACGCTGATGTCGCGGCAGGTCCTGTGGAGAACTTCAGTGATGGCTCTGACGTCAGAGCGACGCAACGCAGGTCCTTCCACACCGCTGTGCCTGGCAGAGCTGCAGCCTTCAGGAGAAGGTAGGCCACGCTTAACTAGTGGGGCGCAGACATGTCGCAGCCGAAAGCTGACAGCACGGCCCAGGGCGAACGCTCCGGTGACTTACCCGCAGGCGCTGCCGCGCGGGGTGGAAACGTTGGCCCCTCACCTGGTCCTGTGGCCCCGATAGTACCGCTAACGCTGCCATACATGCCTGGAGCGAAGTGGCTCCCTCAGTACAGCGGTAAGCCAGATACCCTGTCAGGGTTTAAACGCAAAATATGCAGCATAATGGACATGTACCCTATGACAGAGAAACAAAGAGCTGCACTGGTAGTAGGACAACTGACTGGTGCTGCAGAAAGGGAAGTAGAAACTTGGACAGCTGCAGACCAGGAATCAGTGCTTTCAATTTTCTTAAAACTACAGACTATTTTTGAGGACCGCACTGAAACAGATCTCCGGATGAGGTTTTACCAATGCTCCCAGAGACCAGATGACAGTATTAGGGACTACGCCTGCCGACTACAGGGGGCCCTGCGAGCTCTCAAACAGGTCAACCCTATAAGTGCCATTAATGAAAGCAAAATGTTGAAGGAACAATTTGTACGGGGACTGAGGTCCCAAGCTGAAAGCAGAACTGTGCACTGGTGGTCCTTGGAGCATCCTGACGCTACCTTTGATGCCCTAAAAGATATGGCTATAAAAGGACTGCGACCCCTGGAGAAGCCTGAGGTGGCAACCCAGTGTCACCCGGGTGAAGCCACTCTAAAGCCTGCAGTATCCACCTTTTCCCCGCTGGTGGCGGAAGCCAAAACGCAGGTGGCGCCCCTACTGAGTTGGACTGTGTGCGCTCAGAAGTGCGCCAGATGACTAAAAACCTGGCCGCTGTAATGAGTGCCCTGCAACTGCGGAAGGAGGAAAGATCCTGCTAGCTGACTGCCCAGAGGATGACCCTTGGATGAACCGGAGGAAAAGGAGGACATCGCCCCACCGGAGGAAGACAACGCCACCCCCAGGAGCGACCCATGATCAGTACCATCCTCGCCGAGAGATCATCTGCTACCGTTGCAACAGAGAAGGTCATCTAGCCCGACAGTGTCATTTAAACGAGCAGATCCTGGGTCCGAGGGCCAACACCCAGGAATAGACTCATCAGGCCCCTCAGACTGGAACCGCAGGTTTGTGGGAGGAAGACCCTACCTGTCCATCATCCTGGATGGGATCACAATCCCTGCCCTGCTGGACACTGGATCTCAGGTGACCATCATACCTGATGTCCTGTATAATAAGTTTTGTCCATGGACAGTCTCCAGCCCCCGAGCCCTGACTTTGCTGTGTATGCCTCTAATGGTCTCCCTGTTAATATACTCGGAGCCAAAAACGTGGACGTAAAGGTGGGCAGAGTGGAGCTGAAGGACCAGGAACTCTTAGTAGTAAAGACTGTAAATGAGGAAAATGGCTTAAATGTGGTTTTAGGTACAAACATTATTAGTAACTCTCTGGGAGAAGTTGTGTTTTTGCTCCAACAGCTCGCCGAAGTTGCCAGGCCAAAGCAAAAGGGAGTGATCCAGAGGGAGATCCGGGCCCTGATGTGCCAGCAGCAAGCGAAGCTGACAGATGGTGAAATTGGTAATGTACGGGTGACAGACCCAAACCCCATTTTGATACCCCAATGAGTGAAATGTTTATATGGTGTAGAGCAGCAATAGGTCTGAGAGGACAGAACTACCAAGCAGTAGTAGAGCCCCATTGTTCAGAGCACAGACCTACACTCTTGACTGCTAGAGGGGTAGTAGAAGTACGAAATGGGAGGGTACCAGTACGTCTTCTCAGCTGGGGAGAAGATGAAGTAAATTTACCACGTTATGCCACTGTTGCTAAATTACATACCGTAGATAACAACTCCATTCTCACGACCGAGTCCTTAGCCTCCCGCCAACCAGCGGAGGATAATGACCCAGCAACCCAGGTGGAGGATTGGTGTCAGTAGCTCCATGTCTGGACAGACACCACTCCAGCCCACCAGAAACAAGGAGTACTACGAGTGGTACAGGAGTACACACAGGTATTTAGCAAACACCCACTTGACTTTGGGACAATTAAGGGAGTACAACATCATATCCCTACAGGCAGCCATCCTCCCATCAAAGAGCGGTACAGGCCTATACCTCCAGCACACTACCAGAAAGCTAAGGAAATGTTGCGGGACATGAAGGAAGCAGGGGTGATAAGGGATAGTTGTAGTCCCTGGGCAGCACCTCTAGTCCTAGTTATGAAAAAGGATGGAAGCATGAGAATGTGTGTAGATTACAGACAAGTAAATCGCATTACACATAAAGATGCATACCCTTTACCACGCATTGAGGAATCCTTAGCTGCCTTAAAAACTGCTAACTACTTTTCCACCCTCGACCTCACTAGTGGGTACTGGCAAGTAGCTGTGGCTGAGGAGGATCGGGAGAAGACGGCTTTCACCACCCGATGGGACTCTGTGAGTTTGACAGAATGCCGTTTGGACTCAGCAGTGCCCCGGGAACGTTCCAGAGAGTGATGGAGAGTTGCCTGGGACATCTCAACTTTGAAACCGTGTTGCTGTAGTTGGACGACGTAATTGTGTACTCCAAGATGTATGAGGATCATCTGAAGCACCTGGCAGAGGTATTTGAGTCACTGTCCAAGTATGGGATGAAACTGAAGCCTTCAAAGTGCCATCTGCTCAAACAAAAGGTACAGTACTTGGGACATATTGTCAGCTCAGATGGAGTAGCGCCAGACCCCGAGAAGGTCACTGCCATCCAGAAATGGCCGGAGCCG
This sequence comes from Oophaga sylvatica, assembly GCA_033576555.1. Taxonomy (NCBI): domain Eukaryota; kingdom Metazoa; phylum Chordata; class Amphibia; order Anura; family Dendrobatidae; genus Oophaga; species Oophaga sylvatica. The sequence goes on from JARQOD010000004.1 coordinate 322,337,680, forward strand.
AAGAATCTTAAGGAGGTGCGCCAGTTCCTGGGACTGACAGGTTACTACCGGAGGTTTGTAAAGGACTACACCAAGAAAGCAGCGCCTCTGCAGGACCTTCTGCTAGGACAGCCCTCAAGAGCAGAAATCCTCCATTCCACTGGGGTAAAGAACAAGCTGAGGCATTCAAGGAGATGAAGGAGATCCTGACAGGCGATGAGATCTTAGCCTATCCTGACTACAGCCAGCCGTTCCTGCTGTATACTGATGCCAGCAATGAAGGATTGGGAGCTGTCCTCAGTCAGAAGAAAAATGGCCTGGAGAAAGTCATCGCATATGCAAGCAGGAAGCTCCGGCCGACCGAGAGAAACCCAGAGAACTATAGCAGCTTCAAGTTGGAGTTCCTGGCGCTGGTCTGGGCCATTACAGAAAGATTCAAGCATTACCTAGCCTCCAGCAAGTTCACTGCTTACACTGACAATAACCCCTTGACACATCTTGAAACAGCCAAGCTGGGAGCCATGGAATAACGTTGGATGGCTCGGCTGTCGAACTATCAATTTACCATCAAGTACAGGGCGGGCCGTAAGAACGCCAACGCTGACGCCTTGTCCAGAATGCCGCATGAGTCAGACACGGAAGAGGAATTGGATGATCTAGAAGAGATTGAGCTACCTGCATTCCACAGAAATGGGATGATCCACGAGCAACGAGCCTACAGGAGGCAGCGTGGTAAGACGTTAAACCCTTTACCTCACCACAGCTGGAAGGAGACCCAGAACAGTGACCCTGTTGTTAGCCGCATCAAGGAGCTGATAACTCAGGAAGGTTCCTCCTTGGAGAAGGATGCGTCTCAACAAGCAAAGCAGCTGTGGAACGAGAGAAGCCGGCTGTTTATCTACCGAGAGAAGCTGTGCCGAAGGTACGTCAACCCAAGAACCCATGAGATGTTATGGCAGATAGTAGTCCCAAGAACAGACATCCAGATGGTGTTGGAAGCCTACCACGATCGAGCGGAGCACTTTGGCTGGAAGAAGCTGGAAACCCTGCTGAAGTGTCGTTTTCTACTGGGTGGGAATGCGCAGTTCCATCGAGAAATGGTGTAAGAACTGTGCGTCCTGTAGCCTCCGAAGAAAAGACTACAGCAGCCAGAAAGCACCCCTGCAACCCATCAAGACGACTCGTCCCTTGGAGATCGTGGCATTGGACCATGTCAAGTTGTCACCCAGCTGGTCAGGATACCCGTATGCCCTGACGATGGTGGATCACTACTCCAGGTTCCTGGTGGTCGCCCCTGTCAAAGATCTGACAGCTGAAACAGCAGCAAAGACGTTTCAGGCGTATTTCTGCAGACCCCATGGATATCCAGAGCAAGTGTTAACTGATCAGTGTCCTGCCTTTGAAGCCGAGTTGTTTAAGGAATTCTGTCATTTGTACGGATGCAAGAAGATAAGAACCACACCGTATCACCCCCAAACAAATGGTCTCTGTGAAAAGATGAATCACATAGTCATTGATCTGCTGAAGACGGTACCACTTGAGGAGAGGAATCGGTGGCCAGACCTACTACCTGACCTGATAGATCTGTACAATCACATACCTGTGAGTTCCACCAATTGCACCCCAGCCTACCTTATGCGAGCAAGACCAGGAAAGCTGCCCATGGATTTGGAACTTGGTGTTGTAGAACCAGAAGCTGATGTTACTACTGAAGATTGGGACACGAACCGACAGGAACAGTACAGGAGAGTACAAGCCTGCGTGGAAGATAGTCTCAATAAAGTAAGGGAAAAGCAAGAGGAAAACTACAACAAAAGTGCGCCAGCTAAACCTTTTGCACCTGGAGAAATTGTGCTAAAAAGAAAAAGAAGAATGCACAAATTGGATGATCAGTGGGAAAAAGAGCCATATGTCGTGAAAGATTCCAAGTTTGACAACAGGAAAACCTGTACCATTAGCAAAGATGGAGGAAAGACGACCACCACGGTATCCAGAGACCACCTAAAACTGTGTCCAGACATGTTAAAACTTCATGAGGAAGAACTTGTTATGGAAAAAGAGAAAGCAGGTGAAGTCATACACACGGACCTAGGAGATTTTCCTGCAGATTGGCCTTGTATCGGGGACGCTGTGATTATTCCAGCACTTCAATTTTACCAACCACAAGAAGCACCCCAACGTCGAGTTGAACCAGTTGCCGCAACAGAAGAAATAGTTCATGAGGAACTTGCTCCTGTAGCATTTCCAGAAGTAGAATCTCAAAGAATGGAATCTCAAAACGTGGAACCTTCAGATGTAGGGTCTCAGGAAGAAGAATCCCCTGGCGAAACAGAACTGCATCACCCAGTCGCTAGTATGCTTGCCAGATCCCTAGAGAGGTGGAGGCAGATTTACAGTTTGCCGGCATGCAGGACAGATAGGCCAGAGGCTACTATACCTGACACCACACCACGTAGGTCAGTACGCACAACGAAAGGAAGGTTACCTGTTAGGTACCAAGAGTAGGCCTAGCAAATAAATCCAGTGAACCAATATCCAAGTGTAAAAATGTAAATAAGATTTGTGTAAATATTTGTATATATGTTACTTGTATTATGAAACATTTGAAGTGTCCTTACCTCCCGCAAGGGAAGAGTTATAATTATGTTTATTTGTTGATGTTATAAAATTGTTTTCTTTTTCAGCCCGGGAGTGCTGATATTAACTAGGGGGGGATGTGTAGCCCAGCTGTGACTGGAGCCACCTGTTACCCTGGAGGATGCACGAAAGGTAAATCCATGATAACCTATAAGCACACAACACTTCACATTTTCCCTGGTTCCACCAGAGGGAGCCCTTGAGACGACAGTAGTGAGATGAAGGCAAACATCACAAGTAAAGGTGCAGAAAGAGACTTGTTTGTGTGTGTCTGCATTATTGCTCCTGCACCCCTACACCGTCATATACTCTGAGGAATCAGTCTCGCCTGTGGGAGACTTAACACCTTGCTGCCCCAAACCCTCAGAGGACCTACCCTGCAGCGCTGGTCACCCTGACCAGGAACCACAGGTGGCGTCACGAACATTCTATCATCCCCTGTAAATATCCCCCTTTAGTGAGCACTCAGGGCAACGGACCGAGCTGCGTACCCGTGACATCCCCCATTGTGGTGAACAGGCTCAGTGCCGAGTACCCTAAAGCCCTGGCTAAGTGCGACTCATTTGCGTGGGTTTCCTCCGGGTACTCCAGTTTCCTCCCACACTCGAAAAACATCTTGATAGGGAATCTAGATTGTGAGCCCCATCGGGGACAGTGATGATTATGTGTGCAAACTGTAAAGCGCTGCGGAACATGTTAGCACTATATAAAAATAAAGATTATTATTATTTTGGATCATTGTGGTTGAAGAATTGTTGCTGCTGTGTATCACGTCAAGACTTCAACTTTACTAACGTCACTGTCTGATTTTTGTCACAATCTTTTTTGTTAAGATCTTTGCTTACTTTATTAACATTTGATTTATAGATTGTATTACTTTTTATTGTGGCACGTGGAAGTAGGAAACACATTATTTGTGTGTTCCCTGTTATCCATATGTGCATATTAGTCACAACCCATCAAATTACTCTTTCACTAAGTTTACATGACTATGTAAAACATTATCTGATTTTCATCCAGAAAAAAGGATAACTTTTTATCTGTATGCATTCCGTATGTCATTCGCGTTAATTCTAAATTCTAAATTTATTCCTCTGTTAATAATTACAATGCATCCATAAAATTTGTATGCTATACGGTTGATCCATCTGGGATCCAATTTTTCTTTTTGTTCACCCATAAACTAGAAGAGGCGAGTTTCATGAAAAAATGAAGAGAATAGAGAGTGTATTCTGCAATGCTTTCTCATGTGGACAATTGGTCTGTGTGAAAAACACTGTCAACTGAACAGCCTACATGAATAACATTGGTTTGAGTGCTGTCCATGTGAGGTCAGTTTTTTTCATGGACAGCACTTAGGCCAAAAATATCATCATTTGAATGCATCCTTCCAGCATGGTGTTCATAGTTTTTTGTATTTGTGACAAGCAGCAATGAAGATTTAGGCTGACAGTGTGAAAGGGCAGATGGCAGTTGTGATCTGGAGTGTGCAGTACCTTTCACACATAACGTGAATTAATGCTTCAACACAGGTACTATGCAATCAGCCTTTTCACTTTCATGATGTAGGCAGGAGATGGTTAATCCCACATACATCTTTAAAGACAATGCACAATATTATATAATATTCAAAACAACAACGCTTCCCTGCAATAATATATAACAAAAATGCTAAAACATCTTTAGAATGAGTCATCAAATACTCCTATAAGTTTTATAATTATGTTTTCCTATTCTAAGCACTATAAATGGCTACTTTCTTGGTAATGTGCTGATGGATAATGGAGGTGTCAATAAATTTTGGGTCACTGAAGAGGCAATAATTTAATTTTCATCTATCTTTTAGTTGCTTAATGGTGTTAAAACTGGAATGGATAATTAGCTCAGCAGTGACCTAGGGGTTAGATGACAGGACTTAGCTTCTGTGCCCTCCAATTTAAGGTGAACACGTACAGCATTTTGGTAAGCAATAATAGAAATGGTCTATGAATTGCTAATGTTTTTGTCTAATTATTGTTTGGTTAGTATTCCTGGAAAATACAATATTTCATATGACATATAAAATTGAGCCATTGGTATAATAAGAAATAGTTAACACTAAATAAATATGTAACAACAGAGCTGACATCTAGCTGAAGATTTATACATACTTGTTTGATTTCTTCTTGTGCTTCATCTTTAAAGGGGTATTCACATCTCCAAGATCCTATCCTAATATGTAGTAGGGGTAATATTAATAATATTAGCAAATACTTCCAATAGAAAGTTTAGTATAGTTCTTCAGATTTGCTATGTCGCTTATCTCATGTAGGGCAATCCAATATAGATATCTATGGTTACGAACACTAGCAACTAACTAACTTAACTAACTGTCGCTATACGAGTTGTTGTAACCATGCATATCTAAGCTATATCTATGCACTACATGAGGAATGAGACATAGCGAATCTGAAGAACTGTACTACATTTCTAATTTGAGGTGGAGGTATTTGCTAATATTATTAATATTACACCTGCTACAAATTGGGATACAATAGGACTTCATCCTCCTCTGCCTTGTGTTTACACAACCACACATCTGTCTTTTGCTTAATCCCCATCCACAGTTCCTGTATGGTGTGGGACTTTTCCCATAAACAGATGAGATTAAGAACAGTCTGCTGTAGTATACCCCTGGCTGTGCTAAAGTTAGTAGTGTATGTGTTATGTGGATGAAGAGACATTGGAGGATGTAGGAGGAGGAGGCAACATGGACAGAGAAACATTCAAAAAACATCCAATAAACCTCTGCAGAGTTAGGACATGCACCAAAACGCTTTCTACCTCAGGCCCAGCAGCCAAAATATTTACCCAGTGAGCAGGTAGAGAGACATAATGTCCCTACCCATGCTTAATGTTCCATGTGTCGGTAGTTAGATGAACCTTTAAACTGATGGCATTGCACAGTGCACACCATGTTCGTGCATGGCAGGGATGGACAGCCTGGAAAAAGTAGCGTCAGCTGAGAACTACGTACTGTGGTTCCCATGATCCCAAAGTATTGTCAACTATTTAAAAATCAATTGTGAGACCACATGTAAAATATGGGATCCAGTGTTTCGGAATGTACAGCTGAACGCTTCAATGGGATGGTGTGGAGATGCTCGGTGACACTGCTGGTGGTGGTGCTGTCACACCCTCTCTTGCAGGAAGCCAGGTGGCCCTGTTGCTTGGGAGGGAAAGGAAGAGATTGAGACTGCAGCAGAAGATGGAGCAGGAGAAGGCTCAGATATTTCCTGGTTTTCAGATGTGAACTCCACTGCAGCTCGTGCTTTGCATTCAGATGCCTTGTCATGCAGGTGATGCTCAGGTGTTAACAACCTTTATGTTTCACTTCAGTCTCTGACTGCATAGTATACAAACCACCCGTGTATTTTCAGGGAGCTCCTTTGAGCTGGTTTTGTTGTGCACAATTTATTATTATTATACATTTATATAGCGCCATTTATTCCATGGTTTCATGGTTGAGGAATGCGTGGATCCGGGAAATATTTTTGAGTTTGAGGCAGCAGGAGGAGGCAAGGGCTTGGATATGTGGTTTGAAAGAGAGGGCAGAGTCAAGGATCACCCCAAGGCACCGAGCATGCGGGACTGGAAAGCGAGCAGCCATTGACATTGATGGATAGGTCTGGTGGAGGGGTAGAGTGAGATGGGGAAAGATGATGAATTCTTTTTTGTCCATGTTCAGTTTGAGAAAGCGAGCAGAAAAGAAGGCTGAGGTAGCAAGATCAATCTGGGATCATGGACTGGTCTGATATAAGGGAGGTTCCCTCCCATGATGGTTGCCGGTGATCAATTGTTCTTGTCTCAATTGTGGTTCCTGGTTCATTTGGAAGTTTGCTGAGTCTTGCCTGCATCTTCTGCTATCACATAAGATATTTTCTGCTTTTATTTTTGACTTGCTTTTTGCATTGTTCCCTCCACTTCTGTGGAGGTCAGCCAGGTCCACTCCGGGGGCTTGTGCTCCTCTCAGTTTATCTGGAGCCACTGTTGTTTGTTCATTTGCTTTTTCCTGTTTTTTCAGTGGCTGCGACTTAGTTTTGTTACACCAGAGATCTGATTAGGTGGTAGAGATCGTGTGATCTCAGGTGTTTTTGCAATCAGAAGAGTTGGTATTTTTTAGGGGTTTTTTTGGATTGCAGTGAGTATCTTTTCCTGTACTTTTCTGTCTAGACAGATTGGGCCCCAGCGTTTGCTCATTCTATTTTCTGTCTGTGTCCGTGCTTCTTTGTCTAACCACCATTACATGTTTGGGGGCTTCCTATTTTCTTTGGGGATCTGCTCCGGGCAGATAGCTTTCATCTTTCTGCCTTTAGGTGTAGTTATCTCTCAGGCTGTGACGAGGTGTCTAGGATCAACGTAGGAACGCTCCACGGCTACCTGTAGTTGTGTGGTTAGTTCAGGTTACTGCAATCCAATAGGTTCCAGCCTCTCTGGTGTATTGCCGTTTTTGCTTATTCTCCTCAGCTACCAAAACATAACAGACCGGCAGTGACGTCATCGAGGTTACCTCCGGTCACTGAGGCTGGGTTCCCAGTCTGGCTGAACTGCGTTGACCTCCGTGATATTCCCGCTAGCACTGTGAGTCCCTGGTACCATTTTCGGGCACATGACGTTTTTTGATCGCTTTCTATTTCGATGTTTGGGGGGAAAGAATGAACAAAACCCAGCCTCTCTGGTGTATTGCCGTTTTTGCTTATTCTCCTCAGCTACCAAAACATAACAGGGGACCATACATATCAGAATTGTGGTGAGGGGACCATACATATCAGGATTAGGGGTGAGGGGACCATACATATCAGGAAAGGGGGGTGAGAGGACCATGCATACCAGGAAAGGGGGGTGAGAGGACCATGAATACCAGGATAGGGGATGAGGGGATCATGCATACCAGGATTGCGGGTGAGGGACCATGCATACCAGGATTGGGAGGTGAGGAGGTACCATACATCCTACGATAGGGATGAGGGGGACCATGATTACCTGGATTGGGGGGTGAGGGGACCATGCATACCGGGATTGGGGGGTGAGGGGACCATGCATACCAGGATTGGGGGTTGAGGGACCATGCATACCAGGATTGGGGGGTGAGGGGATCATGCATTCCAAGATTGGGGAGTGAGGAGACTATGCATACCAGGATAGGGGAGTGAGAACCATGCATACCAGGATTGGGAGTGAGAGGACCATGCATATCAGGATTGGCGTTGAGGGAACCATGCATATCAGGATTGGGGGTGACGGGACCCTGCATACCAGGATAGGGGGGTGAGGGGACCATGCATACCAGGATGGGTGCGAGAGGACCATGCATACCTGGATTGGAGAATAAGGGGTACCATGCATACAAGGATAGGGGGGTGAGGGGTACCATGCATACCAGGATTGGGGATGAGGGGACCATGCATACCATAATTGGGGGGTTGAGGGGGTACCATACATCCTACGATAGGGATGAGTGAGGGGGGACCATGCATACCAGGATTGGGGGTGAGGGCACCATACATACCAGGATTGGGGGGCTGAGGGCAACATGCATACCGGGAATGGGGGGTGAGGGGACCATGCATACCGGGATTGGGTGGTGAGGGCACCATGCATACCGGGATTGGGGGTGAGGGCACCATGCATTCCAGCAAATGGGAGGTGAAGGCACCATGCATACCATTATTAGGGGGTGAGGGGACCATGCATACCAGGATTGGGGAGTGAGGGGACCATGCATACCAGGATTGGGGGTTGAGGGACCATGCATACCAGGATTGGGGGGGTGAGGGGATCATGCATTCCAAGATTGGAGAGTGAGGAGACTATGCATACCAGGATAGGGGAGTGAGAACCATGCATACTAGGATTGGGGGTGAGAGAACCATGCATATCAGGATTGGCGTTGAGGGAACCATGCATATCAGGATTGGGGGTGACGGGACCATGCATACCAGGATAGGGGGGTGAGGGGACCATGCATACCAGGATGGGTGCAAGAGGACCATGCATACCTGGATTGCAGAATAAGGGGTACCATGCATACAAGGATAGGGGGGTGAGGGGTACCATGCATACCAGGATTGGGGATGAGGGGACCATGCATACCATAATTGGGGGGTGAGGGGGTACCATACATCCTACGATAGGGATGAGTGAGGGGGGACCATGCATACCAGGATTGGGTGTGAGGGCACATACATACCAGGATTGGGGGGCTGAGGGCAACATGCATACTGGGAATGGGGGGTGAGGGGACCATGCATACTGGGATTTGGTGGTGAGGGCACCATGCATACCAGGATTGGGGGTGAGGGCACCATGCATTCCAGCAAAGGGGGGTGAGGGTACCATGCATACCAGGATAAAGGGGGTGGGGCACCATGCATACCAGAATTGGGGGGGAGGGGACCATGCATACCAGGATTGGGGGGGTGAGTGGACCATGCATATCAGGATTGGGGGGTGAGGGCACCATGCATACTGGGATTGGAGGGTGAGGGGACCATGCATTCCAGGATTGGGGGTGTTAGGGATCGAGTTTCCACTGCTGCACAAGGGGAATCTCGAACCAGTCCCGCTGCGGTCCCCCATCCATCTCCGGCTGCAGTGGAGCCTGCTCAGCGGAGATGTCGGTCCCAGCGTCTCGCTGGGTCTAATACTGTGCAGAGGCTTGTTGCTGCCTCTCCTGGTTCCTCTATTATAACCAGTGTTGGAGCAGGCAGCTCTGGGACAAAGTCCTCGCTTTCTCCTTCTGAGCATGCCCAAGGCAAGGTCTCCCATTGGAGACCAAGGGTCACATGCTCAGGTACTGCATCAACTCCTATTGGTCCGCCAGGAAGGTCCTGAAATTGCTTGTGTTCTGGAACAGTTTCTCATTGGTCCTTTTCTGGAAGGTCTTGTAGTTGCTGCTAAAAAAAGGGTTGCATGGCCGCACGGCCATGCGCTAGTGTCAATTCTGTTATGTGCTTTGCGCCAGTGTGGTTATGTACGCATGCGGTTAGGGCTCGGCTGAAATAAGCCCTAGAATACCAACACCTCCGGTGAGGAGTTTTTGTATGCACGTGCTCAGGGCTTGGTGAAGTAGCCTCTAGAATACCGGCTACTCCGGTGAGGAGTTGGTTGCTTGCGTTACTGACTGCATGACCACAGACTGCTATCCGCACAGCAATTATCTGTGTACTCCTGTGGTGTTAACAGGACACAGTCTCTATCTCAGCAACTATGTCTGCGACTCTGTTAAGCAACAGAGCTCACTTATACCACCATATCCTGTCATCTTACTAGCATCAGGCTCTGCCTGCACAGTGGACCCTGGGCTGCGAACGCATCCATTATTTATATTTATTTGGTGCGTTCGGCAGACCCTAACAGGGATGGAGGGGACCATGCATACCAGGATTGGGGGTGAAGGGACCATGCATACCAGGATTGGGGGTGAGGGCACCATACATACCAGGATTGGGGGTGAGGGCACCATGCATTCCAGGATTGGGGGAAAGGGACCATGCATACCAGTACGGGTGGGTGAGGGGACCATGCATTCCAGGATTGGGGGGAGGGGACCATGCATTCCAGGATTGAGGGATGAGGGAACCATGAATACCAGGATATGAATGAGCAGGTACCATGCATACCAGGATAGGGATGAGGGGGTTCCATGCATATCAGGATTGGGGGGTGAGGGGACCATGCATATCAGGGTAGGAGGGTGGCAGTACATACCAGGATGGGAGACCATATACCAATAAAAATGCTTGCCACTCGGGCATAGAACAGGTTCATAGCTAGTATATATATATATATATATATATATATATATATATATATATTTGAACCCATATCAATAATTAGCATTAAATAATTATTTGGAGTGTTGAAACCAGTTAAAATTAACTTACTACACTGCTCAAATATTTGGGCATTGCTACATGCAATCTCATCTTGCCAATCTATAAATGGAAAAGTGAACAGCTCTTCGGAGTGTCCAAGTGTGGGATCAGTTGTCTCTGGGCAATCGGCATGGTGGTAGTAAGGAGGATCAGGGTGAGGAATATGCAGTCCAGATTCACGGCTACTCAGACTTGATCATGTGGAAGACAGGGTGGTGGTGGCTAAAGTGACTGGAATCATTATCTGCTATCCAACCAACAACCTTTTGACATTGCTCTGGGTTCAATAGTGGTGTGCTGCTGCGGTCCCCTAGTAATTGAAACAGGAAGGTCAAGCGAGAAGATGTTGGTGTTTGTTGTGGCCCAATTTCAGCTTGCCCACGGCCTCGGCCTCTGCATGCACCATCACCATCACATCCACTTCCCCATCCCTTGCCACATGCCTTGCCTATTTTAAATGGACTACAATATTTTCCATGTTCACTGAAAATGGCTGAATTTGGAGAGAACTTATATGTGATCTGTGTGCGAGAAAACCACAGTTTAAAATATCTGGCCTGTAGGTAACAAATTTTTTCAGCAAATTATTGTCAATAACTATGCTAAGACACAGCAAAAACAATTGAATAGAGGCCCCAAATTCCACAATTTGTAGCTCACAGATAGATGAGGAGTGTGACGGATATACTACACTGTAAAATATGTGGCCTGTATTTTTATTTTTTATAGGAAAATAGTATCAAGAACTTGGGTAACACATAGCAAAAACAGTTGAATGGAGGCCCAAATGCCACAATTTTCAGCCCACAGAGAGATGAGGTATGTGACGGAGATACTACACTGTAAAATATGTGTCTGTATTTTTATTTGTTTACAGGAAAATAGTATCAGGAACTTTGGTAACACATGGCAAAAACAGTTGAATGGAGGCCCAAATGTCACAATTTGCAGCCCACAGAGAGATGAGGCGTGTGACAGAGATACTATTCTGTAAAATATATGGCCTGTATTTTTTATTTTTTTACAGTAAAATAGTGTCAAGAACTAGGGTAACACAGCAAAAACTGATGAATGGAGGCCTCAAATGCCACAATTTGTAGTCCACAGATAGATGAGGTGTGTGATGGAGATACCACACTGTAAAATATGTGGCCTATTTTTTTATTTACATCAAAATAGTGTTAATAATTGGAGTAATACACAGCAAAAACAGTTGAATGGAGGCCTCAAATGCCACAATTTGTAGCCCACAGATAGATGAGGTGGGTGATGGAGATACTACACTGTAAAAAATGTGCCCTGTATTTTTCTTTTCTACAGGAAAATAGTGTCAAGAACTAGGGTAACACACAGCAAAAACAGTTGAATGGAGGTCTCAAATGCCACAATTTGTAGCTCACATATAGATGAGGTGTGTGACGGATATAATACACTGTAAAATATGTGGCCTGTACTTTTATTTTTTTACAGGAAAATATTGTCAATAACTTGGGTAACACACAGCAAAAACAGTTGAATGGAGGCCTCAAATGCCACAATTTGTGTCCCACAGATAGATGAGGCGTGTGACAGAGATACTACACTGTAAAATATGTGGCCTGTATTTTTATTTTTTTTACAGGAAAATAGTGTCAAGAACTAGTGTAACACACAGCAAAAACAGTTGAATGTAGGCCTCAAATGCCACAATTTGTAGCCCACAGATAGATAAGATTTGTGACGGAGATGCTACACTGTAAAGTATGTGGCCTGTATTTTTATTTTTTACAGAAAAATAGTGCCAAGAACTTGGGTAACACACAGCAAAAACATTTGAATGGAGGCCTCAAATGCCACAATTTGCAGCCCACAGAGAGATGAGGCTTGTGACGGAGATACTACACTGTAAAATATGTGGCCTGTATTTTTATTTTTTTACAGGAAAATTGTGTCAAAAACTCGGGTAACACACAGCAAAAACAGTTGAATGGAGGCCTTTTCATGCCACAATTTGTAGCCCACATATAGATGAGGTGTGTGACGTAGATACCACACTGTAAAATATGTGGCCTGGGTTTTTTTTTCACAGGAAAAAAGTTTTAATAATTGGAGTAACACACAGCAAAAAGTTGATTGGAGGCCTCCAATGCCACAATTTGTTGCCCACAGATAGATGAGGCGTATGACAGAGATACTACACTGTAAAATATGTGGCCTGTTTTTTTGAGGGTTTTTTTGGCCAGCAAAATTGTGTCAATAAGTAGGCTAAGACACAACAAAAACAATTCTATGGAGGCCTCAAATGGCACAATTTTGAGCGCAATGATATGCGATCCGTGTGGAAGACAAAGCCCAGTGTAAAATATCAGCCCTGTAGCTAAATATTTTTTTGGCAGCTACATTTTTTTGGGTAGCAAAATGGTTTCAAGAAATTGTATAAGAAACTCTCAAAAAATTTACAGTACCACAAAAATGGCAGATTTTTATGTGCACTCAGATGTGATCGCTGGGACAGGCAAACCCATATAAAATAGCTGGATTTTCACGCTGTACTATGAAAAGGATATGGCTGTATTCTGCAGTCCCAACAAGCAAATGTAGAAATAAAACTTGTACACTGGATTGCTTTTGAATTAAATAATCAGGATTAAGATGCAAAAAAAATGATTCCTGGCCAATGATACCTGGGACTATGTATATACGGTCAATATATGTAATAGTCAGCAGCAGACAGTAATGGAATGAACCCTCTTGATGTATGCATTGAAGTATGCCACATACAATGCCCGCCTGCTACTGATATCTTTATACCCACATACACTCCCTGACTACCTAGCACTGCAATCTATATATCCCATAATTAGTCCTTAGAAGGACTTACTTAGCTGGATTTGTGTATGGTAATTATGGATTCCGGAGCTAAATGTGACAAGGGCAGGGTGGTGCCCGGTCTGCTATAGACCTGATGATGCTCTGCGGCCAGCCAATCACTGTAATGCAACAACCAACATGGCTGCGGCATTACAGTACATGGCACACAATCCCTGCATGTTGATTGGTGCTCTAAAGAGCGCCAAACATGCAGGGCTTGGACTCAAACTTACACCAAACAATCCCGGAAACGCCGAGCACTGCAAATACAGCGATGCTCAGGCGAGTACCGAGCATTAGTGAGTATGCTCGCTCATAACTAATCATTACAGAAATGCCAAATGTGAGCACTAAATGTTCTTGAGGCACACTGGGGCTCAGAAGGGAGGGGGCATTTGGATTTGGGAGTGGAGAATTTGCTGAATTTCTTTTGGAGAGCAAGGAGCCATTTAGCTTTTCCAGAGATTTTGTGCTACCAGTAAGGTGAAAGCCCCATATATTTCCATTAATGGATAACAGACCTGAGTGAGGGCTTGCTTTTTTTGTGGATTGAGTGGAAGCTTTTATTGGGAACATTTTACATAGCGTTTTGGATCACATTTATCCAGCGCACTACGCTGACCACATACTTTGGGGTTTCCATCTAAAACTCTGAGTGATGTGATTCAGATAAAAACCCCCGAGGGATCCATTTACTATAATGAGGCAGCAGAGTTACTCTGGACTTTATCTGGCTGCTGTTCAGCGGTGTCTTTCTTTTCAGAACTGCCCAGCAGTCCTCACTCATAGCATGTGAGCATGTGTGCTACAGCCCTGCTCCGTGTAGCACAGGCGATCAAATGATTGCAGCTTCAAGCTCCCATGGAGACTATTGAAGCTAGTGAAAAGTGAAGAAAAATGTTTTAAAAATATAAAAGTTTAAATCACGCTCCATTCAAAATAAAACAATAAAAAATACACATATTTGGTATCTCCATATTCAGAATTGCCCAATCCATCAATATATAAAAAGAATTAATCAGATTGATAAAGGGCGTAATACGAAAAAAAATCAACACACAATAATTAATTTTTATTGTAACATAGTTATTAAGGTTGAAGGAAGACTTTGAGTCCATCTAGTTCAATCCATATCCTATCCTAACCTGCCCTAACATGTTGATCCAGAGGAAGGTAAAAAGAAAACCCCAAGTGGCAAACAGTAAGCTTCACATTGGGGAAAAAAATTCCTTCCTGACTCCACATACGGCAATCAGACTAGCTCCCTGGATCAACGCAGTATCTAGGAAACTAGTGAATATAGCCTGTAATATTATACCTCTCAAGAAAGGCATCCAGTCCCTTCTTAAATTTTAGTAAGGAATCACTCATTACAACATTAGACGGCAGAGAGTTCCATAGTCTCACTGCTCTTACAGTAAAGAATCTGCATCTGTGATTATGGCTAAACCTTCTTTCCTCCAGACGTAGAGGATGCCCCCTTGTCTCCGTCACAGGTCTAAGAGTAAAAAGATCATTAGAAAGGTCTTTGTACTGTCCCCTCATATATTTGTACATTGTAATAAGATCACCCCTAAGCCTTCGTTTTTTTCTAAACTAAATAACCCCAAGTGTAATAACCTGTCTTGGTATTGCAAACCCCCCAGTTCTCTAATAACCTTGGTCGTTGCAACATTGCATTAATTTGTAATAAAGGGCGATCAAAACATTGAATCTACACTAAAATGGTATCAATAAAAACTTCAGCTCAGTGTGCAAAAAATAAGCTCTCACCCACCCACAGATCTCGAAAAATGGAAATGCTAGGGGTCTCTGAAAATGGCAACTTTTTTTTGTTACAAACTTTGGATTTTTTTTCATCACTTAAATATAAAATAACCTATACATGTTTGGTATCTATGAACTCATAATTTCCTGCAGAATCATAATAGAAGGTCAGCTTGAGCATTTAGTGAACATGGTAAAAAAAAAAGAATTGCAGAATTGCACTTTTTTGGCAATTTCACCCCACTTTGAATTTCTTGTTTCTAGTACACTATTTGTTAAAGCAAATCATCATGTTGTTCAAAAGTACAACTTGTCCCACAAAAAAACAAGCCCTCACATGGCCATATTGACGGAAAAATAAAAAGTTATGGCTCTGGGAAGAATGTGAGCAAAAAACGGAGACGCAATAATGGAAATACCACTGGTCCTTAAGGGGTTAAACAAATTGCATTACAGTCTATAGTATTCAAAGATTAAAGAGAGAAGGAGGATGAAGCTGCAGCTTCTCATTACAACTGATTCAATATGACTGCATTCTACACCATGTTCCAAATTAATATGCAAATTGGTTTTAAGTGTCATAGCATTTTAGTTTTTTTGTAAATGAAACCCATTGATGGTATTGTGTCTCAGGGTTCTTTGGATCACTGAAATCAATCTCAGATACATGTGATAATTAGTTTGCCATGTGAGCCAAATAAAAGGAAAACTGGATGTTCCACACTATTAAGCAGGCCAGAGTTTTCAAGTAACATGGGAAAGAAAAAGGATCTCTCTGCTGCTGAAAAGCATCAAATAGTGCAATGCCTTGGTCAAGGGATGAAAACATTAGACATTGCCCGAAAACTTAAGCGTGATCATTGTACTGTTAAGAGATTTGTGGCTGATTCTCAGCACAGACGTGTTCGTGCTGATAAATGCAGAATGAGAAAGGTTTCTGCCAGGCAAGTTCATCGGATTAAGAGAGCAGCTGCTAAAAAGCCATTACAAACCAGCAAACAGATATTTGAAGCTGCTGGTGCCTCTGGAGTCCCTCGTACCTCAAAGTGTAGGATCTTTCAAAGGCTTGCTCTGGTGCATAAACCTACTATTAGGCCACCCCTAAAAAGTGCTCACAAGCAGAAACAGTTACAGTGGGCCCAGACATACTGTACATGAAGACTAATTTTCAAACGGTCTTGTTAACTGATGAGTGTCGAGCAACCCTGGATAGTCCAGATGGATGGAGTAGTGGATGGTTGGTGGATGGCCACCATGTCCCAACAAGGCTGCAATGTCAGCAAGGAGGTGGATGAGTCATGTTTTGGCCAGAATCATGGGTGAACAGCTGGTAGAACCCTTTAAGGTTCCTGAAGTTGTGAAAATGACCTCTGCAAAGTATATAGTTTCTGACTGACAACTTTCTTCTATGGTATAAAAAGCGGAAACGTGCCTTCAGGAACAAAATCATCTTCATGCATGACAATGCACCATCTCATGCTGCAAAGAATACCTCTGTGTCATTGGCTGCTATAGGCATAAAAGGAGATAAACTCATGGTGTGGCCACCATGTTCCCCTGTCCTCAACCCTTTAGAGAACCTTTGGAGTATCATCAAGCAAAAGATCTCTGAGGGTGGGAGGCAGTTCACATCAAAACAGCAGCTCTGGGAGGCTATTCTGACTACATGCAAAGAAATACAAGCAGAAACTCTCCGAGAACTCACAAGTTCAATGGATGCAAGAATTGTGAAGGTGATAGCTAAGAAGGGTCCCTATGTTAACATGTAACTTGGCCTGTTAGGATGTTTTGGAGTTAAATAGCTTTTTGGTCAGTGAATGTGACCTCCTAATGCTGCAAATTCCACAAATGAGCATTTTCAGTTCTTTAAAACATGTCAAATGTTTAAAAAATTCCACTGTGCCTAATAATTTGGAACAGTGCATTTTGAGTTTTTGTTCATTTTGGAGATTATACTGTTATCATTTGGAGGTTTCATCAATAAAATTCGATGTATACTCTAATGGGTTATGACTTTTATTAGACTGACTGTCATTTGCACCGACCACGTAGTAAAATCAGAGAAAAATATAATTTGCATAATAATTTGGAACATGGTGTATAGTGGGCAAAGCTTGGTAAAGGGCCGATATTGGCTTTTTGAATTGCTACTTCCAATAGGTGGCACTAGAGTTCTAGACCTATTCCTCTCTTTAGGTTTCCTGTTATGTTTAGGTAGCTGAGGAGAAAAAGCAAAAACGGCAATACACCAGAGAGGCTGGAACCTATTGGATTGCAGTAACCTGAACTAACCACACAACTAGAGGTAGCCGTGGAGCGTTCCTACGTTGATCCTAGATGCCTAGTCACAGCCTGAGAGATAACTACACCTAAAGGCAGAAAGATAAAAGCTATCTGCCCCGGAGCAGATCCCCAAAGAAACTAGGAAGCCCCCAAACATGTAATGGCGGTTAGACAAGAAGAAGCACGGACACAGAAAGAAAATAGAATGAGCAAACGCTGGGGCCCAATCTGTCTAGACAGAAAAGTACAGGAAAGAATTCTGACTGCAATCCAACAAAAAACCCTAAAAAATACCAACTCTTCTGATTGCAAAAACACCTGAGATCACATGATCTCTACCACCTAAATCACATCTCTGGTGCAACAAAACCAAGCCGCAGCCACTGAAAAAACAGGAAAAAGCAAATGAACAAACAACAGTGGCTACAGATAAACTGAGAGGAGCACAGGCCCCAGGAGGGGACCCGGCTGACTTCCGCAAAAGTGCAGAAAATTATGCAAAAAGCAAGCACAAAAAGAAAAGCAGAAAATATCTTATCTGAAAGCAGCAGATGCATGCAAGACTCCAGCAGACTTCCAAATGAACCAGAAACCACAATTGAGACAAGAACAATTGATCACCGGCGACCATCATGGGAGGGAACCTCCCTTATATCAGTCCAGTCCGTGATCCCAGATTGCCATTCCTCGCTGTAAGGTTCAGTACTGTCTGCAACCACCAGAGGGAGCCTCTGCTCAGAAACCATCTCCAGCACATTCATAACAGTTTCCAGAGGAGTATTGCAAGGCTTAAAAGTCTCGTCACGTTTGCATGTCATGCTTGACATGTCACTCTCTACAAGGATAAATGTTACCACTTGGATCTCGGTCAGATGCCTCTCACCCAGCCCAACCAGTTCTCACACTGTGCACTGTGAAGGGGCAGTACCCTGAAACACAGTGTCTGCAAACTGAAATTCTCATTTTGGCTTTATCCTAAGTCATGTGACAAAGCTTGTTAAAGGATCGATATTGACTTTTATGATTTCTACTTCCAATAGTTGGCACTAGAGTTCCAGTCCTCTTCCTCTCTGAAGAGACAATATGCATATTTAATTTCCCAGAAGAGCATTGCAAGGCTTAAATTCTCCTCACCTTGGCATGTAAGGCTTGACATATCACTCTCAACAAGGAGAAACATTACCCCTTAGATATTGGAGAAAAAAAGGCACAAAATTTCAGGAAAAGATCAGCTTGCCAACCATTATGCATGGGGTTCAATTAATAATCATACTTGGGTGAAAATCACTCAAACAAGAGTTGAAAGACTCTTGGCTGGCTAAAAAAGCGTTTACAAGCTGTGATACTTTCAAAAGTGTGTGCTTCTAGATACCAACCATGCAGGGTGCCCACAATTTTGCATAGGCCCATTTTACTTTTTGTAATTTATGAAATGTAAAAGATGAAATATATATATATATCTTTTGGCCTAAAATACAAAGGAAATGTGTCATCGTTAACTTTAGCCCTTTTAGAAATCAATTAAATTTTAACTTACTTAACTTGTTCACAATCCAGTAATTTTGACCAGGGGTGCCCAAACTTTTACATGTCACTGTATATTCTTCAACAATGGCAGGCAAACATAACTAAAAATATTTTTACAAAATTTACTTTGACACCTCCTATTATATTTGACTATAGATCTGAAGCTAAAATACCTACGCGTACCCCAGATTTAAAGAATACTATACTAGATTATTGTAAACCTATCATACATACACATTAAATACTATTTTGCACAAACACTATTTGTGAAGATTTCATATATACACTTAGTTTATACACAGAGTGTATTTATTATATGAAGCTCTGTTTATATTTAGCCTTCACGTAGCTTCAAAGGGGAATAATTACATAATTTTGTAATTTGTATCTAGAATGGGTAATTATTATATTTACAAATGTTGCATGTCATAACAATGCTTAATGGAGTAACTAGCACAAATTATGTTTTTAGCAAAGCACAGAACGGAAGCATTTTAACCACACATGAATATGGTCATAATGATCAAATTGTACCTGTTTAATGTTTTTTTTATTTTATGCAAATTTAGCCTTATTTTGCATAATTTAGTATATAATATATACATATATAATATGTCTCTTGTTTACTCAAGATATGAGCAAATATATTCTCATTTAAAGCCATGATTTATTATATACGTACATTAGTTAATCAATCCACAGAGCAATTCAGTTGATCATTATCTGATTCCACATGGTAGTAGCCCCCATGATGACTGAGAATATAATTTGTTAGTAAGGTAGCAAAGAAAGTCTTTTTGGAATAAATTTGATGGGTTTATATTTGGACATCATAGCTTGATTTTATTTTCACAGTTAAAATGAGTGGGCATATGGATTTGAATGTATAGCATATGTCTGCATACATTATCAAGAAAAAAAGCTAAATAAAAAAAGCACACTTCCTCTTCTTTAAAAATGAATCTCTTAAAGCCTACTTTTAGTTTTGTTGAGATTTGCTACAATCAAACTTTCAGTTATTTAGCATTTTCTGCAAATAGTGACATCTTATAGTCTGTTGCTATGGAGACCGTGAGAAGCAACTGACGGAATTTTAAATGTCATGTAGAAAATGTCAACAAGACAAAACATACATTTTAAACGGATGTGACTGTACAGTATACTGGATGTAAGGAGGCACCTGTTTTTCTAATAGAAAAGATATCTTAATTATATGACAAAAATGTGAAGCAAACACAGTCATAAGTAGAGATCAGCGAATATTTCATTGTTTGTCTCAGATTACGATTGCTGATTTTGCAATATTAACCGATTTATTAATTGAATATTTGCCGAACATAGCCGAACGCCATTGGAGTCAATGAGAAGCAAAAACAAACGCATACACAACACCTTCAAATGGCCCAAAGCTGCCCAAACACATCAAATTAGGGGAAGATATCAGGAAAGTGGCCTGAATTGACCCACAGTATAAATTTTAGCATTGCACTGCAGCAAGCAGCCAGGCATGAGGTATCGGAGTCTGGGATAGCATTTACAGCTTCAATTGAACTTTAAATTAAGACGAGGTGAGTGAGGCATTGGTGTTGCCCTGTTGTGCTTGGAGCCCTGATACCAGATGCAACCTGCTTTGATGCTCACTCATACTCAGGTGGCACAAAGATCAGTTTTGTAGACTACTATTGTCAGAAAATGTAAAGATAGTAACACGGGTAGTTGATTTAAAGGAAGTGGAGGCTTGCCGGTCTCGGATGCCTACAGCTACAGGCAACACAAATGAAGAAGACCCAAACAGGAATCTATACATTTCCAAAAATTAGTGACTGACATCAAGAAAGTGTAGATTAGAGTAAATGAGTAGAATTAGTATAATGGGGACCAACACCTCATCCACTACAGCCAACCCATCAGATGGATTGGAGATCCAATCAGGAGTCTTCAAATTTTTAAAAATTAGGGCCTGATACCTCTGAAGTGGCATCAATTTCACCAGAGTAGAAATAGTATAATGGAGAGCGACATCTCTTCCACTACAGGCAACCCAGCAGATGGAGAGACCCAATCAGGAGTCTACACATTTCCAAAAATTAGTGGCGACACAAACAAAGTGGCATCAATTTCACCAGAGTAGAAATAATATAATAAGGACCCACATGTGTTCCACTACAGGCAATACAGCACAGGGGTGGGCTGGCCCGGATGGAAGAGGGGAAAGTGCCCCCCAGGTCTGTCTCCCCAGCAGCAGATGCTGGCCGACCTGCTTCTTGCTGCCTGATGGCTTTTGGCACTGTACATTAATTGTGTACAGTCCCTGACAGAAGTTATGTCGCTTATCCATGTTATGTAAATCAAAGCTTATAACCTGAGGTTAAATTCATCCATTGGTTTTATAAATTACTCTTTTGAAAATGAAACCCTCCCAAATTTGGTTTAGGTTAACAAAATAAATTGGCATCAATGCTGAAATATTGATCATTTAATGAACACAGAATGGTCAGGTTTTTTGGCAAGACAAAAGTTTTGTCACCTGGCCATATAATGCACCCAATCCTAGTTTACATCCTCACCAGTGCTCAGAAAATGATCGGTTAATTAGTGGGTGTTTATAAAAAGAAACCCAGCACCCCAGACCTTCACTTGAACTGCAACTTGAGCTCTGACAACATGCCAAAAATCCACCCTGTGACCAAATCCTTGATTATCAAGAGGCTGAAGACCAGATCCACTGCAGAGGTGGCTGGCACCTTTGGTGTGTCTCAGCGTCAAGTACAAAGAATTAAAAAAAGATTTGAAGAGACTGGAGATGGGTTTGACAAGCCCAGGTCCGGCAGACCCCGCAAGTCAACTGCTCAGGAGGAACGTTTGTTTGTTAGAAAATCCAAAGCAAGCCCCTATTCCACTGCAGCAGAGCTCCAACAGGCCTGGTCACCTCAAGTCCCTGTGTCAACTAGAACAGTTTGCAGGATTCTGTCTTGAAATGGCCTCCATGGTCGATTCAGTGCCCAGAAGCCAGCACTAAACAAAAGGCAATAAAAAACCATGTGGCATTTGCAAAGTCCCACAGCCTGCTAAACAGATGGACGCTGGAAAAGTGGCAGAAGGTGGATTTCTCTGATGAATCTTCAGTAGAATTACACCACAGCCGCGGCAAATACTGCAGGAGACCTACTGGAGCCCATATGGATCCAAAATACACCCAGAAAACAGTTAAATTTGGTGGTGAAAAGATCATGGTCTGGGGTTAAATTCAGTATGGGGTGTGTTAGGGTTCGATTTTCCACTGCTGCACAAGGGGAGTCTCGAACCCGTCCCGCTGCGGTCTCCCATTCATCTCCGGCTGCAGTGGAGCCTGCTCAGCAGAGACGTCGGTCCAGGCGTCTTGCCCACTCCTCTACTGTGCCGTGACTTGCTGCTGCCTTTCCGGGATCTGCTATTATAGCCAGTGCTGGAGCAGTCGTCTTTGGAACAAAGTCCTGCGTTTTCCCATCTGAGCATGCCCAGAGTGAGATCTCTCATTGGAGATCAGGGGTCACATGTTCAGGTGCTGCAGCGGTTCCTATTGGTCCGCCAGGAAGGTCATGTAGCTACGTGTGTTTGTAACAGCTTCTCATTGGTCCTTGTTCCTGGAAGGTCCTGTAGCTGTTGCTATAAAAGGGTAGCATGGCTGGGCCGCCATGCGCTAATATCAATCTTTGTATGCTATGCGCCAGTGTGGTCATGTGTATGTGTGGATAGGGACCCGGCTGAAATAAGCCACTAGAATACGACTTAATCGGTGAGGAGTTTGGTATGGTAGCTGGTCAGGGTCGGTGTCCTAGATGCCCTAGATTACCGGCATAACCGGTGAGGAGTTTTGATTGCCGTATTCAGGGTCTGGCGTTCAGACGCCATAGATTGCGGGTGACTCCCGTGAGGACATTAGCACATGATCATGCTTTATGTACGCTTAGCACTTAACTGTGTATCTGAGAGCCTTACAGGACACAGTGCTTTTTCTCAAGCGGCCCTGTGACGTAACAGGGTTCGCTTTCAACGCTAGTCAGCGCCCTAGCGTGTTTTATTTGCCACTCAGTTGTGTCTAGTGAGTGCGCACACATCGCCATATAGCGTTGCGGCTCCTCTTCTAGCGGCTCTGTGGAGTAACAGAGTTGCACTCATTGCCACAGCACATTACGGCGTTTATGTTGGCAGCTCTGCAGGATAACAGAGTTTGCTTCTTGCGCCTTTTTGCCAGCAGCGGGCTTCGCCTGCACGGTGGACCCCGGGCTGCGAACGCACTTATTATTTATATTATTTTGTGCGTTCCGCCAGCCTTAACATAATATTAGCGCCAGGGTCTGGCTGGTAAAATGGCGGACGACCAGCGTCTGCAGCGGTATATCCAGCAGCTGGAGGGTAGGTTGGCGACTCTATAGCGCACAACCTCAGCAGTGGATGTTACTGCAGTCGCGGTTCAGGCTGCTAGTGTGGCCGCCGCCAGTTTGTCCTCTGCTACCCCTGCTCCGACTATTTCCCGCCTCCCACTTCCAGACAAGTTTACCGGTGACAGTAAACAATGTCGGGGTTTCGTCAGTCAGTGCTCCATACATCTAGAGCTTCTGGCTGCACGTTATCCCACGGAGCGGGCGAAAGTGGGTTTTATCATATCCCTTTTGTCGAGCAGGGCGTTGGAGTGGGCAACGCCGTTATGGGAGCGCCATGATCGTGTGGTGCAGAGTGCTCCCTCTTCTTGGACACTCTTAAACAGGTCTTTTTTAGGACCTCGTGTCACCCACGATACGGCTCTTCAATTGTTGGCTATCACCCAGGGTTCATCCATGGTCAGCCAGTTTGCCGTCCAATTTCGGACTCTGGTCTCTGAGCTGGATTGGCCAGATAAAGTCCTTATACCCGTGTAATGGAGGGGACTGGCAGACCATGTGAAGGACGCCTTGTCCACCAGGGAGATTCCTGCCACACTGGAGGAGCTCATTACCTTATCTACCCGCATCGACCTTCGTTTTAACGAGCGGAGGTTGGAGTGGGCCCAGTGTAGGCAGAGGTTCCAGCTGGCGCCCACCTTCGCCAGACCTCTGGAATCTTCCATTCAGGCGTCCGATTCCCCTGAGGCCATGGAGATTTCTCGAGTGAGACCTAAGTCTCGGGCTGCTCGAGTATCTGTGACCTGTAATGCCTGCCAACAAATAGGGCATTATGCTAACAAATGTCCACGGCGGTTGGGAAACGACCGCGTCTAGTAACCATTGGAGGGAGTTCACTAGACACAGCAGTACCCGCCTCCAAGTTGTCCTTTAGGGGGACAATCAATTTTGGCTCATCCACTTTAACAGTCACGCTTTGTGTGGATTCTGGAGCCAAAGGAAATTTCATGTCTTCTACCTTCGCTCTCCGCCACTCTATACCTCTGGTGATGCTCGCCAAACCCGTGACTGTTCGAGTAGTGAATGGGTCGACACTGCCTTCACCAATCACACATCAGACCATCCCTTTCACGTTGTCAATGTCACCTTCCCATTAAGAGATTATCTCACTTTTAGTCATTCCCGAGGGAATAGACGAGATCTTGTTAGGGATGCCCTGGCTCTATTTCCATTCCCCACACATTGAGTGGAACTCTGGGAGGATATTGGGTTGGGGTGAGTCATGTAAAGGCAGATGTATGAGGGAATGCATTTAGGTGGCCACTACAGAGATAACAGCAGATTTTACTTCTCTTCCTAATCACTATTGGTCATATGCAGACGTATTCTCCAAAAAGGCTGCAGAAGTCCTTCCACCTCACCGTCCCTATGACTGTCCTATTGACCTCTTGCCTGGAGCAGAACCTCCTCGGGGAGGGTCTATCCCCTTTCTCTCCCGGAGACGGAGGCTATGTCCCTATATATCCAGGAGAACCTAGCGAGAGGATTCATTAGGAAGTCAGTGTCACCTGCAGGGGCGGGGTTCTTCTTCGTGCAGAAGAAGAACGGAGAATTACGTCCATGCATCGATTACAGGGGTCTTAATGCCATCACTGTTAAGAATAAATACCCGTTGCCACTGATTTCTGAGCTATTTGATAGGCTACGAGGGGCAAGGATATTTACGAAATTAGATCTGCGGGGTGCCTATAACCTGATTCGCATCCGTGAGGGGGACGAATGGAAGACGGCTTTTAATACCAGGGACAGGCACTATGAATATCTGGTGATGCCCTTCGGGCTCTGTAACGCCCCAGCCGTCTTCCAAGACTTTGTTAATGACATCTTCCGGGATATGCTCTCCACCTCAGTCGTAGTCTATCTGGATGATATTCTCATCTTTTCCCCAGATATTGACTCCCACCGGAGAGATGTTTGCAGAGTCTTCGACCTCCTACGGGCAAATTCCCTCTACGCAAAGTTAGAGAAATGTGTGTTTGAGCAGGAGTCCTTACCTTTCCTGGGCTATATCATCTCCGCCCAGGGATTGGCTATGGATCCTGCCAAACTACAGGCGGTGATGGACTGGCAAGAACCCCATTCTCTAAAGGCGGTGCAGCGCTTTATGGGGTTCATTAATTACTATCGCCAGTTTATCCCTCACTTCTCAACTTTGGTAGCTCCCGTGGTTGCCCTCACCAAAAAGGGAGCTAATCCCAAATTGTGGTCTGAAGAGGTCTCCAAGGCCTTCACGTCTATTAAGTCCCATTTCGCTAGAGCTCCCATCCTACATCGCCCCGATGTTGATAAGCCATTTATATTGGAGGTGGATGCCTCGTGCGTTGGAGCTGGAGCAGTCCTTTTCCAAAAGGATGCTCAAGGTCGGAAGCATCCATACTTCTTTTTCTCCAAGACCTTCACACCAGCGGAGAGGAATTATTCCATCGGGGACAGGGAGTTGCTAGCAATGAAGTTGGCCTTCTCGGAGTGGAGACATCTGTTGGAGGGAGCTCGCTTTCCCTTCCAGGTCTTCACGGATCACAAAAACCTGGTATATCTTCAGACAGCCCAGCGGCTTAATTCTCGCCAAGCCAGATTGTCCTTGTTCTTCTCCCGGTTTCATTTCACACTGCATTTCCTCTCGGGAGAGAAGAACATTCGTGCCGACGCTCTCTCTCGCTCTGTGGTGTCCTCGGAGGAGGAGGTGGAGGAGCCTCGGCTAATCGTCCCCACAGAGAGCCTGAGAACAGTGTCCCCGGTTTCGCTAGAGTCTGTGCCCCCGGGCAAGACTTTCGTGCCTACTAATTTGCGACCGGAGGTACTCTCTTGGGCACATTCGTCCAGGGTGGGTGGACACTTTGGGGCAAAGAGGACATCTGAATTGTTGGCAAGGACATACTGGTGGCCGCATATGGTCCGTGACATTGGGGACAATGTTCGGGCGTGTGTCTCCTGTGCCAAGAATAAGTCTCCACGACAACGGCCAGCTGGATTACTTCACCCTTTGCCGGTGGCAGACAGGCCCTGGGAGGTGGTTGGGATGGACTTTGTGGTGGACTTGCCCAAGTCTCGAGGTTGCACCATCATTTGGGTAATCACCGACCATTTTTCCAAAATGGTGCATTTGGTGCTGCTTCCACGGTTACCTTCTGCATGGGCTCTGGCAGCATTGTTCGTTAGGCATATCTTTCGTCTACACGGCATGCCGGACAAAATTGTCAGTGACCGAGGTCCCCAGTTTGCGTCTCGATTCTGGAGAGAGCTTTGTCGTCTACTCAGTATTGAGTTAAATCTCTCTTCAGCGTACCATCCTGAGACGAATGGGTTGGTAGAGAGGGCCAACCAGACCTTGGTCACCTATCTACGACATTTTGTCTCGGCCAGGCAGGATGACTAGGCATCTTTGCTACCATGGGCTGAGTTTGCACTAAACAATGCTGTGGCTGATTCCACCGGACAAACTCCATTCCTCCTAAACTACGGTCAGCATCCGCGGGTTCCGGTGCCCATGCCTGTGTCTTCCGCCGACTCCAGGGTGGCAGACTGGGCTGTGGAGGCACGGGACATTTGGGACCGTACCCAGGATGCCATTCAGGCATCCAAGGAGAGGATGAGGTCCTCCGCCGACGCACATCGGCTCCCCGCTCCAACATTTGCTCCTGGGGACATGGTGTGGCTCTCCGCCCGTAACATCAGGCTGCGAGTTGAGTCCACTAAGTTGGCACCCCGCTACCTGGGTCCTTTCAAGGTCCTCGAGCAGGTTAACCCTGTGGTATACCGTTTGGCTCTTCCACCACGCCTGGGTATCTCCGACACCTTTCACGTATCCCTCCTGAAACCCATACTCATGTCCCGGTTTTCTGAGTCATCTGCCGGGACATCGGGTTCATCTACGGATGACCATGAGGTGAACGCCATCGTAGGGTGTAGGGTGGTATGGGGCAAAAAGTTTTATTTGGTGGACTGGAGGGGCTATGGCCTGAGGATAGATCTTGGGAGCCTGCCAAGCATGTTCACACTCCGCAGCTCATTGCTGCCTTTGAGCGCAGCGAGGCCCAAAGAAGGGGGGCCTTAGGAGGGGGGGTAATGTTAGGGTTCGATTTCCCGCTGCTGCACAAGGGGAGTCTCGAACCCGTCCCACTGCGGTCTCCCATTCATCTCCGGCCGCAGTGGAGCCTGCTCAGCAGAGACATCAGTCCAGGCGTCTTGCCCACTCCTCTACTGTGCCGTGACTTGCTGCTGCCTTTCCAGGATCTGCTATTATAGCCAGTGCTGGAGCAGTCGTCTTTGGAACAAAGTCCTGCGTTTTCCCATCTGAGCATGCCCAGAGTGAGATCTCTCATTGGAGATCAGGAGTCACATGTTCAGGTGCTGCAGCGGTTCCTATTGGTCCGCCAGGAAGGTCATGTAGCTACGTGTGTTTGTAACAGCTTCTCATTGGTCCTTGTTCCTGGAAGGTCCTGTAGCTGTTGCTATAAAAGGGTAGCATGGCTGGGCCACCATGCGCTAATATCAATCTTTGTATGCTATGCGCCAGTGTGGTCATGTGTATGTGTGGATAGGGACCCGGCTGAAATAAGCCACTAGAATACCACTTAATCGGTGAGGAGTTTGGTATGGTAGCTGGTCAGGGTCGGTGTCCTAGATGCCCTAGATTACCGGCATAACCGGTGAGGAGTTTTGATTGCCGTATTCAGGGTCTGGCGTTCAGACGCCATAGATTGCGGGTGACTCCCGCGAGGACATTAGCACATGATCACGCTTTATGTACGCTTAGCACTTAACTGTGTATCTGAGAGCCTTACAGGACACAGTGCTTTTTCTCAAGCGGCCCTGTGACGTAACAGGGTTCGCTTTCAACGCTAGTCAGCGCCCTAGCGTGTTTTCTTTGCCACTCAGTTGTGTCTAGTGAGTGCGCACACATCGCCATATAGCGTTGCGGCTCCTCTTCTAGCGGCTCTGTGGAGTAACAGAGTTCGCACTCATTGCCACAGCGCATTACGGCGTTTATGTTGGCAGCTCTGCGGGATAACAGAGTTTGCTTCTTGCGCCTTTTTGCCAGCAGTGGGCTTCGCCTGCACGGTGGACCCCGGGCTGCGAACGCACTTATTATTTATATTATTTTGTGCGTTCCGCCAGCCTTAACAGGGTGTGCGAAACATTTGCAAGGTGGAAGGCAATATCAATAGCCTAAAATATCAAGAAGTATTAGCTACCTCTTACATTCCAAATCATAAAAGGGGTCAAATTTTGCAGCAGGATGGTGCTCCATCACATACATCCATCTCTAGAACAAAGTTCCTCCAGGCAAAAAAAGATCAAGGTGCTCAATGACTGGCCAGCCCAGTCACCAGACATGAACATCATTGAGCATGTTTGGGGTAGGATGAAAGAGGAAGCTTGGAAGACAAAACCAAGGAATCTAGATGAACTCTGGGAGGCATGTGTGGCGCTTCCCACGGCTGTGGGGCGTCGGGACATGGCATAGCTTGCCTAGCTAGCCAATGCTCCCACGCCGCCAGTCCACGACGACGAGAGGCATGGGTCCCAGATGATAAGAGAATGTGGACCCACTGGACCACGGAGGGAGACCCGGGCCTGCCCGGACTAGGGAAGGGCAGCGACCGGGATCCGTGGCAGCTGAGCATGTGGGCAAGGTGACGACCTGCAGGACTAGACAACACCGCACAACTTCAGGTAAGAAGAAACATAAAGTTTACTTAAAGAAACACAGTACATAAACAGAACATAAGACCGGGCTCCCGATTCCGCACATCAGAGAAGGGTACACGACTCAGGATCACAGACGAGTGCTGGAGGACATCACGGGTAGATGCAGTCCAGGGTTATCTGGCACGGGCATACTTGGACGGCCTCTCTCTCAGGCCTTAGGCGTAGCACAGGCTCAGCAGGAGAACATCAGACACCGACCTCAGACAGACTTCAGACGATGGCGGGGTCATCATGGGTTGATGAAGTCCAGGATCATCTGGCACGGGCATACTAGTATGGCCTCACTCTCAGGCCTCGGGCGTAGCACAGGCTCAGCAGGAGAACATCAGACACCGGCCCAGGACGAACGTCAGACGATGGCGGGGTCATCACGGGTTGATGAAGTCCAGGGTCATCTGGCACGGGCATACTAGGACGGCTTCTCTCTCAGGCCTCAGGCGTAGCACAGGCTCAGCAGGAGAACATCAGACACCGACCCAGGACAGACGTCATCACAGGGTAGACCAAGGAGGAATCGGCAGGACATCGGAACATCAGGAACACGGACTGGATCTCAGGGACACAGGAACACGGACAGGAAATCAGGAACACGGATTGGATCTCAGGGAATCAGGAACACAGACAGGAACACGGACTGGAACACAGGCATCGGACTCCGGACATCTGGCACCGATCGGCAGGCTCCGGACATCAGGTAGAGATGGATAGGATCCGGACATCTGGAAGTGGTCATCGGACATCGGATATCAGGCAGTGGTCATCAGGGAGGACACGGACAGGAACATCAGGGACACGGATTGGATCTCAGGGAGTCAGGAACACAGACAGGAACATGGATTGGATCTCAGGGAGTCAGGAACACGGACAGGAACATCAGGAACACGGATTGGGTCTCAGGGAGTCAGGAACACGGACAGGAACATGGATTGGATCACAGGAACACGGACTGGAACACAGGCATCGGACTCCGGACATCTGGCACCGATCAGCAGGATCCGGACATCTGGCAACAATCGGCAGGACCCGGACATCTGGCAGGGAGGATAGGATCCGGACATCTGGAAGTGGTCGTCGGACATCGGACAACAGGCCATGGTCATCAGGCATAGGATCCGGACATCTGACACCGATCAGCAGGCTCCGGACATCTGGCAACAATCGGCAGGACCCGGACATCAGGCAGGGAGGATAGGATCCGGACATCTGGAAGTGGTCGTCGGACATCGGACATCAGGCCATGGTCATCAGGCATAGGATCCGGACATCTGGCAGCGACCTGAAAAGGAACCCCAGCGGTCTGGTGCAAGCCCCGCCAAGCTCAACGGGAGCTGGCCGGGGATTGCACAGAAGCTGAGCACAGAGTAACAGAAACTCAGCACACACCGGACTCCTCCTTCCAAGATGAACTCAGGTTATATAGCAAGGATTCACAGTCACTGGCACAGGGTTCTGGACTCAGCAGGATTTCAGGAATATAACACAGAGGACACAATTCAGACAGTCAGGTACAAGATGTGATCCAAGATCAGGGGTTCAGGTAATTAGACACAGCAGGAACAGGCCTGGATATACAGCCTCCAGGAACGGCGATCTGGGTAATCAGCCCCCAGCATAGGCGGAAACACAAGACACAGTTCAGACATTCAGGTACAGGATGCGATCCAGGATCAGGGGTTCAGGTAATTAGACACAGCAGGAACAGGCCTGGATATACAGCCTCCAGGAACGGCGATCTGGGTAATCAGCCCCCAGCATAGGCGGAAACACAAGACACAGTTCAGACATTCAGGTACAGGATGCGATCCAGGATCAGGGGTTCAGGTAATTAGACACAGCAGGAACAGGCCTGGATATACAGCCTCCAGGAACGGCGATCTGGGTAATCAGCCCCCAGCATAGGCGGAAACACAAGACACAGTTCAGACATTCAGGTACCGGGTTAGATCCAGGATCAGGGGTTCAGGTAATTAGACACAGCAGGAACAGGCCTGGATATACAGCCTCCAGGAACGGCGATCTGGGTAATCAGCCCCCAGCATAGGCGGAAACACAAGACACAGTTCAGACATTCAGGTACCGGGTAAGATCCAGGATCAGGGAACAAGACACAGCAGGAACAGGGAATCAGCTCTCCAGAGCTGATCAAATTCAGAGCAGGAGCTGAACACACAACACATACGGCTGGGTTCAGGGATTCAATGTGGATTCAATGTGAAGCTCTGGCCACGCCCACTAGGGCTGGGGAACTTTATATATGAGCTGCTTCACAGCGATAGGCTGGAGCAGTAATTCTAGTAAACACCCAATCCACATAAAAGCAGGACAGGTGTGGGCCGCGCCCCCTATGCAGAGCCAGGCAGCTCAACACAGAGGGAACCCAACAATGGCTGCTGCCACACACGTAGGAAGTCATGCACCACTGCAGAGGACTTTGCAAGCTACGGACGGCTTTTACAGCAGGTCAGGGACCGCACATGCGGGCGGTCATGCAAAGCAGCGGAGCCACTCACGCAAGTACGGGTACGCAGCACAGCCGGGAACTGAGCAGCATCCATATAGGTAACAGACAACAGTATCCCAGCTGGTTAGGGGGAAAGGAGCAAAAGGGTTAATGCAAAAGACATGAAGAGTAACGCTGGAAAACAAAGTACAGAATACCAGCGTTACAGCATGTAAGACTGCATTCTTTGCTATTCCTGATGACTTCATTAATAAATTGCAGGAATCATTGTTGAACCGCATGGATGCAGTCCTTCAAGCTCATGGAAGCCACACGAAATATTAAATATGACTCTAATAGCACTACAACTTCATTCACCAATGTTATGCAACATATATTTGTATTTTAAGATAATTATTTGTTTGAATATCACATTACTTTCTGTGGGCGACAAAACTTTTGTCTTGCCAAAATCTGACCATTCTATGTTCATTAAATGATCAATATTTCAGCATTGATGCCAATTTATTTTCTTAACCTAAACCAAATTTGGGAGGATTTCAGCTTTCAAAAGAGTAATTTATAAAACCAATGGAAGAATTTAACGTCAGGTTATAAGCTTTGATTTACATAACATGGATAAGCGACATAACTTTTTCAGGGAGTGTATAGGGTGCGGTGATTCCTCATGTGTTCAATGAACACATGCAGATTCACCGTGCATACAACAGGGGGCGGCGCGTTGGGCGGAGTGGGGTATCCGCTGCATCCAAAGCGCAGGGATTCTGGCCCATGGAAACATACCCTAAGGGCTGAAAACAGTGGTCGATGGGCTACACTTCTATGCCCTCCCAGGCCTGCATCCCTCAGGATGCAGACAGCGGTGAATACATTGGTGGTGCATGCAATAGAAATACTTGACACTCAGGAAGTTGCAGTAAAAGAAAGCAAATTATATTTGGCAATCATTATTCTTGATGTTTTGGTCCTCCATAAGGGGTTTCATCAAAACTGACTGCCTTTTAAGATAAGGATGTTTAGACCGCGTGTAACAGCGCGTTGTAATGCGACGCTCGTCACTAGCTAATGGCGCAATACCATGTGCTACTACACATGGTATAAACATAAACATCCTTATCTCAAGAGGCAGTCAGTTCTGATAAAAGTCCATATGTAGGCCCGAAACATCAACAATAAGTATTGCCAAATTAAATTTGCTTTCTTTCACTGCAACTTCTCCAGTGCCAAGTTTTTCTATTGCATTATCTATGAGTTGAAACCCTACTTGGGCACCTCATCTCACAACAAGGAATACTGTAAATCTTTTCAACACAATACATTGGTGGAGGACAGAGCTGCCAACACTTCTTCCACCAATCAATGTGTGCGACAGACAGCAGGCGTGATGATGTCACTTCAAAGCGTCTGCTGTGCAAAGACTCAAGGGGAACAGGAGCAAGATGAGTTTGTTTTTTATGTGTATAAGATGTATGCCTATATATAGGAGGCTGTGAGGACTCAAACTGAATATAGGAGCAACACCATTCCACGCATACCTCTACGCTCACGCAAACGTCTGTCAATTTGAATCGCCAATGACATAGAATCATTGAGACCAGAAGGAGCAGGGAAACCCACCATAACATCTTTTACATTCTCTGACAGACCCTTCCGAAAAAGGGCTGCCAAAGCATCATCATTCCATTTGGTCAGAACTGCCCACTTTCGGAATTTCTGACAGTACAACTCAGCGTCCTCAAGCCCCTGAATTAATGCCAACAAAGTTTTTTCATCTTGATCAGTGACATTAGGTTCATCGTACAATAACCCCAGAGCCAGAAAAAATGCATCAACATTACTCAAAACAGGGTCCCCAGGTGTCAGGGAAAAAGCCCAATCCTGAGGATCGCCGCGCAGGAGAGAGATGACAATTTGAACCTGCTGTGCTGCGTTCCCTGAGGACTTAGGTTTTAAGGCAAAAAACAACTTACATTATTTTTGAAATTCAGAAATTTAGCTCGATCCCCCAAAAACAAATCTGGCATGGGGATCCTAGGCTCCACAACCGGCAACCCTGCAAGATAGGTAGCAATACTCCGAACTTCAGTGGCAAGCTGATGCACACGGCCAGACAACTGTGCAAACTCCATTGAGAGAAAAAAAAAATCCTCCTCAGCACCCAGAGAAAAAGAGGGAAAAAAATGCAACAAACAGAAAAAAAAAGAAAAAATCTCTGACAACTCTGACAACTTTTTTCTTTCCACACTATTTTTCCCTTCTGTGAGTACCATATAATTTTCAGTTTGGCCGGTGATACTGTTATGTTTTGGTAGCTGAGGAGAGCAGGCAAGACTCAGCAAGCTTCCAAGTGAACCAGGAAACAACGTTGAGACAAGAACAATTGATCACCGGCAACCATGATGGGGGGAAACCTCCCTTATATCCAGCCAGTCCGTGATTCCTGATTGCCAATCCTCATTGAATGGTTCAGTACCGTTTGTAACCACCAGAGGGAGCTTCTGCTCAGAATTAATTTCTAAAACATTCATAACAAGTAACACACAGATGCTCACAGGCTCAGTATGATTAGACCAGAATATAAAAAGCTGAAAAAGGGTACTGTATCAACAGATACCAGGTATATTTTGTATATTGAAAATATTGTAAATCTCCGTATATATTTCAGGAGTCAAACACAGACGCTCTCTGGCTCAGTATGGATTAGACAAGAATATAAAAAGCTGAAAAAGGGTGCTGTATCACAAGCGTACAGCTGTATACAGTGTTGGGGTAATTGTAAATCTCCGTATATATTTCAGGAGTAACACACAGACGCTCACAGGCTCAGTATGGATTAGACCAGAATATAAAAAGAAGAAAAAGAGTACTGTATTATTATTATTATTATTATTATTATTTATTTATATAGCGCCATTAATTCCATGGTGCTGTACATGAGAGGGGTTACATACAAAGTTATAGATATCGTTTACAGTAAACAAATTTACAATGACAGACTGGTACAGAAGGGAGAGGACCCTGTCCTTGCGGACTTACATTCTACGGGATAATGGGGAAGAAACAGAAGGTCGGGGGTGCGGCAGCTCTGGTGGTGGCGGCAGCTCTAGGAGTGGTGGCGGCGAGGCAGCAGCTCTGGTGGTGGCAGCGAGGCGGCAGCTCGGGTGGTGGCGGCGAGGTGGCAGCGAGGCGGAAGCTCGGGTTGTGGCGGCGAGGCGGAATGGTTATTGCAGGCTGTAGGCTTTCCTGAAGAGATGGGTTTTCAGGTTCCGTTTGAAGGATCCAAGGGTGGTGGATAATCGTACATGTTGAGGCGTGGAATTCCAGAGGATGGGGGATATTCGGGAGAAATCTTGGAGGCGGTTGTGTGAGGAACGAATAAGTGTGGAGGATAGTAGGAGGTCTTGGGAGGATTGAAGATTACGTGAAGGAAGATATTGGGAGATTAGTTCAGAGATATAGGGAGGGGACAGGTTGTGGACGGCTTTGTAGGTCAGTGTTAGTAGTTTTAACTGTATTCGTTGGGGAATTGGGAGCCAGTGGAGGGATTTGCAGAGGGGGAAGCAGGGGAGTAGCGAGGGGAGAGGAGGATTAGTCGGGCAGCAGAGTTGAGGACAGACTGGAGTGGTGCAAGAGAGTTGACGGGGAGGCCACAGAGGAGGATGTTGCAGTAATCGAGGCGGGAGATGATGAGGGCATGCACAAGAGTTTTAGTAGATTGAGGGCTGAGGAAGGGACGGATTCTGGAAATGTTTTTAAGTTGGAGGCGACAGGAGGTGGAAAGAGTTTGGATGTGTGGTTTGAAGGACAGGGCAGAGTCGAGAGTTACTCCGAGGCAGCGGATTTCAGGTGCAGGAGAGATCGTGATGCCATTTACCATAATAGATAGATCGGGTAGGGAAGATACATGAGATGGAGGAAAGATGATGAGTTCGGTTTTGTCAACATTGAGTTTTAGGAAGCGAGAGGTGAAGAAGGAGGATATGGCTGATAGACACTCCGGGATTCTGGACAGCAGAGAGGTGACATCTGGGCCAGAGAGGTAGATCTGAGTGTCGTCCGCATACAGGTGGTACTGGAAGCCATGGGACTTTATGAGTTGTCCTAGGCCAAGGGTATAGATGGAAAAAAGTAGGGGCCCCAGGACAGAGCCTTGAGGGACTCCAACAGAGAGAGGGCGGGATGAGGAGGTAGTGTGGGAGTGGGAGACGCTAAATGTGCGGTCGGAAAAGTAAGAGGCTATCCAGGACAGGGCAAGGTCTTTGATGCCAAGGGAAGAAAGAATCTGTTGCAGTAGGCAGTGGTCGACTGTGTCAAAGGCAGATGACAGGTCAAGGAGGAGGAGGATGGAGAACTCTCTGTTAGCTTTAGCTGTGAGTAAGTCATTAGTAATTTTGGTCAGGGCAGTTTCAGTGGAGTGGTGGGGGCGGAAGCCAGATTGGAGGTTGTCAAGGAGAGAGTTAGATGAGAGGTGGGAGGAAAGTTGAGCGTGGACATGCTGCTCAAGGAGTTTGGAAGCAAACGGGAGCAATGATATTGGGCGATAGCTGGGAATAGCAGTTGGGTCAAGGTTTGTTTTTGAGGATGGGTGTGATGGTGGCATGTTTGAAGGCAGAGGGAAAGGTACTAGAAGATAGCGATAGGTTGAAGAGATGGGTTAGAGCTGGGATGAGCGTGTTAGTGAGGTTGGGGAGCAGGTGGGAAGGGATGTGTTGTGAATGTGCTAGAAATGAATTCTGAGCAGAAGCTCCCTCTGGTGGTTACAAACAGTACTGAACTATCCAATGAAGATTGTGAAGATTGGCGATCAGGTGTTACTGACTGGTCTTATATAAGGGAGGTTCCCTCCCATCAGGGTTGCCGGTGATCAATTGTTCTGGTCTCATCTTTGATTCCTGTTCACTTTGTAGCTTGCTGTTTCGTGCCTGCATCTTCTGCTAACAGATAAGACATTTTCTTCTTTTAGTTTTTTCTGCTTGCTTTTTGCATTTTGTCCTGCACTTCTGTGGGGGTCTGCCGGGTCCCCTCCGGGGGCTTGTGCTCCTCTCAGTTTAGTTCAGCCACTGTTGTTTGTTCATTTGCCTTTTCCAGTTTTTTCAGTGGCTGCTGTTTAGTTTTGTTACACCAGAGAACTAATTTAGGTGGTAGAGCTCGTGTGATCTCAGGTGTTTTTGTAATTAGTAGAGTTGGTACTTTTCAGGGTTTTTTGGGATTGCAGTAAGTGTCCTTCCTATCCTTTTCTATTTAGGAAGTTTGGGCCCCAACGTTTGCTCATACTATTTTCTGTCTGTGTCTGTTGTTATGATTTGGTAGCTGAGGAGAGCAGGCAAAAAAGGAAATACACCAGAGCAGTTGGAAACTATGAGATTGCAGTACCCTGACTAACCACCACAACTAGAGGCAGCCGTGGAGCGTTCCTACGTTGGTCCTAGACGCCTCGTCACAGCCTGAGAAACTAACTACACCTGAAGATAGAAAGAGGAAAGCTATCTGCCCCGGAGCAGATCCCCAAAGAACATAGAAAGCCCCCAAACATGTAATGGCGGTTAGACAAGAAGGAATACTGACACAGACAGAAAATAGTATGAGCAAACGTTGGGGCCCAAACTTACTAAATAGAAAAGGATAGGAAGGGCACTTACTGCAATCCCAAAAAACCCTGAAAAGCACCAACTCCACTAATTTCAAAAACACCTGAGATCACATGACCTCTACCACCTAAATTAGTTCTCTGGTGTAACCAAAAACAAAACAGCAGCCACTGAAAAAACTGGAAAAAGCAAATGTACAAACATCAGTGGCTGAACTGAACTGAGAGGCAAAAGCCCCCAGAGGGGACCCTGAATGCCCCCACAGAAGTGCAGGACAAAATGCAAAAATCAAGCACAAAAACAAAAAGAAGAAAATGTCTTATCTGTTAGCAGGAGATTCAGACACGACACAGCAGGCTACCAAGGAAACAGGAAGCAAGGATTGAGACCAGAACAATTGATCACCGGCAACCCTGATGGGAAGGTGACTCCCTTATATAAGACCAGTCAGTAACACCTGATTCCCAATCCTCACAATCTTCACTGGACAGTCCAGTACCGTTTGTAACCACCAGAGGGAGCTTCTGCTCAGAACTTATTTCCAGCCTATTCACAACAGTACCCCCCCCTTGAGGAGGGGTCACCGAACCCTCATTTGAGCAACCAGGTCGGTCAGGATGAGTTCTATGATACGCACGGATGAGTCTCCTAGCATGGATGTCCGAAGCAAACACCCAAGAATTGTCTTCCTGACCATAACCTCTCCATTTAACCAAATACTGGAGTTTCCGTCTAGAAAAACGAGAATTCAATATTTTCTCAACCACATACTCCAGATTGCCCTCAACCAAAACAGGGTCAGGAGGCACAGTAGTAGGAACCACTGGCTCAACAAACCTCTTCAACAAGGACTTGTGGAACACGTTATGGATCTTAAATGTCCATGGAAGAAGCAAACGAAAAGAAACAGGGTTAAGAATCTCCATGATCTTATAAGGTCCAATGAACCTAGGCTTAAATTTAGGAGATGCCACTCTCATAGGAATATTTCTTGAGGACAACCAGACCAAGTACCCCACTTTAAACCGAGGACCATCAGTCCTATGCCGGTTAGCAAACCGCTGGGCCCTCTCCTGAGAGAGGGACAAACTCTCCACTACCTGGTCCCAAATCTGTTGCATACGCTCCACAACAGAGTCAACACCTGGGCAGACAGAAGCCTCCGTCTGTCCAGAAGAAAATCGAGGGTGAAACCCAGAAATACAGAAAAATGGAGACATCAAAGTGGCAGAGCAAACCCTATTATTAAGAGCAAACTCAGCCAAAGGCAAAAAAGAGACCCAGTCATCCTGGTCAGCAGACACAAAGCATCTTAGATGAGTCTCCAATGTCTGGTTTGTTCTCTCAGTTTGACCCCATTGGTCTGAGGATGAAACGCCGAGGAGAAAGACAATTGAACACCAATTTTAGAACAAAAGGTCCTCCAAAATCTGGAAACAAACTGGACTCCTCTGTCAGACACAATGTTCTCAGGAATGCCGTGTAAACGAACCACGTGCTGAAGGAACAAAGGCACCAATTCAGAGGAGGAAGGCAACTTAGGTAATGGCACAAGATGTATCATCTTGGAAAACCTATCGCAAATCACCCAGATGACGGTCATTCTCTGAGAAACAGGGAGGTCGGAAATGAAATCCATAGAGATATGGGTCCATGGTCTCTTGGGCACCGGTAATGGCATCAACAAACCACTAGAACGAGAGCAAGGCTTGGAGCGAGAGCAAGTCCCGCAGGACTGCACAAACTCCCTGACATCACGAGACAAGGTAGGCCACCAAAAGGACCGACCAACCAAGTCCCTGGTACCAAAAATTCTGGGATGACCGGCCAACGCGGAACATTGAATCTCAGACATTACACTCTTTTTCCACTGGTCCGGGACAAACAATTTCCCAACAGGGCAGCGCTCGGGCTTATCCTCCTGGCACCCCTCCAGAGCCAGTCTCAAATTGGGCGAGATGGCGTAAAGAACTACACCCTCTTTCAAAATAACAGAAGGATCAGATAACTCAGGAGAGTCCGCCAGGAAACTCCTCGAGAGGGCATCCGCCTTAACATTTTTAGTGCCAGGAAGAAATGAAACCACAAAATTAAAACGTGTGAAAAACAAGGCCCACCTGGCCTGTCTAGGATTAAGTCGTTTGGCAGATTCCAGATAAACTAGATTCTTATGGTCAGTAAGGACCACCACCTGATGTTTGGCTCCCTCCAGCCAATGTCTCCACTCTTCAAAAGCCCACTTCATGGCTAATAACTCCCGATTACCCACGTCATATTTACGTTCAGTGGGAGAAAATTTTTGAGAGAAAAAGGCACAAGGGTTACTTTTAGAGGTCTCTGGATCTCTTTGGGACAAAACGGCACCTGCCCCAATTTCAGAGGCATCAACCTCCACCTGAAATGGTAGAGAAACATCAGGCTGCCGTAGAACAGGAGCAGAAGTGAATCTCTGCTTAAGTTCCTGAAATGCAGAGACTGCCTCAGGAGGCCAATTCACCACATCAGAACCCTTCTTGGTCAAATCAGTTAATGGTTTAACAATAACAGAGAAATTACCAATAAATTTACTATAAAAATTGGCAAAACCCAAGAATCTTTGAAGAGCCTTTAAAGAAGTAGGTTGGATCAATCACAGATAGCCTGAACTTTGACCGGGTCCATTTCAATAACAGATGGGGACAAAATGAAACCCAGAAATGAGATCCTCTGAATGCCAAAAAGACACTTTGATCCCTTCACATACAGAGCATTCTCTCTCAAAATCTGGAACACAGTCCGAACATGTTTTACATGAGAGTCCCAGTCATTGGAAAAAATCAAGATATCATCCAAATAAACAATCAGAAATTTATCCAAAAAATCCCTGAAAATGTCATTCATGAAGGACTGGAAGACAGAAGGAGCATTAGTGAGCCCAAAGGGCATCACAAGGTACTCAAAATGCCCTTCAGGGGTATTAAATGCCGTCTTCCATTCATCCCCGTGCTTAATGCGAATAAGGTTATATGCCCCCCTGAGGTCAAGCTTGGTAAACCAAGTAGCGTTTTTCACCCTGGAAAACAGATCAGAGATCAAGGGTAAAGGATATTGATATTTCACAGTAATATTGTTCAAGAGACGATAATCAATACACGGCCTTAATGAACCATCCTTTTTGGCCACAAAGAAAAAAACGGCACCTAAGGGTGAAGAGGATGGTCTGATATGACCCTTCTCCAATGACTCCTTGATATAAGACCGCATAGCGTCATGTTCAGGAACAGACAAGTTAAAAAGGCGACCTTTAGGGAATTTACAACCAGGCACTAATTCAATAGCGCAGTCATAGCTCCTACGGGGAGGTAAGGATGCAGATTTACTTTCGCTAAACACATCAGAAAAATCAATCAAAAAGTCAGGAACATCCTGAGCCTGGGGGGAGGCAGAAAAAACAGGAGTGTTGGTATTACATTGACAGCCCCAACTGGTAACAGACACAGATTTCCAATCCAAAACAGGATTATGAGACTGTAATCAAGGGAAACCCAGTACGATAATGTCATGCAGATTATACAGAACCAAAAATTTGCAACTCTCCTGATGATCAGGTTCTACCCTCATTATCACCTGAGTAGAGAACTGAGGTTTATTCTCAGCCAAAGGGGTAGAATCGATCCCCAGTAGGGGAATAGACTTCCGTAGGGGTATCAAGGGAAACCCACAACGTTTAGCAAAATCAAAATCCATCAGGTTAATAGCTGCTCCAGAATCAACAAAAGCCTGAGCAGAAAATGAGGACAGAGAGCATATCAGGGTAACAGTTAACAAAAACTTAGTCTGAACACTACCCAAGACAACTGAGCGAGCAAAACGTCTTCCCCGCTTAGGGCAGACAGAAATAGCATGAGAGGCATCACCACAGTAGAAACATAACCCATTGCGCTTTCGAAATTCATGACGCTGTGCCCCAGAAACCACTCTATTACACTGCATGGATTCAGAAGCAGGTTCACAAGGCAACATTATTCCACGCATACCTTTCCGCTCACGCAAACTTCTGTCAATTTGAATCGCTAATGACATACAATCATTGAGACCAGAGGGAACAGGGAATCCCACCATAACATCCTTTACATTATCTGACAGTCCCTTCCGAAAAAGAGCTGCCAAAGCGTCGTCATTCCATTTGGTCAGGACTGCCCACCTACGGAATCTCTGACAGTATAACTCAGCGTCCTCAAGCCCCTGACTTAATGCCAACAAAGTTTTTTCAGCTTGATCAGTGACATTAGGCTCATCGTACAATAACCCCAAAGCCTGAAAAAACGCATCAACATCACTCAAAACAGGATCCCCAGGTGTCAGGGAAAAAGCCCAATCCTGAGGGTCGCCGCGCAGGAGAGAGATGACAATTTGAACCTGCTGCGCTGCGTTCCCTGAGGACTTAGATTTTAAGGCAAAAAACAATTTACAGTTATTTTTGAAATTCAGAAACTTAGCTCGATCCCCTAAAAACAAATCTGGCATGGGAATCCTAGGTTCCACAACAGGCAACCTAGCAAGATAGGTAGCAATACTCCGAACTTCAGTGGCAAGCTGATCCACACGGCCAGACAACTGAGCAGTTGGAAACTATGATATTGCATTACCCTGACTAACCACCACAACTAGAGGCAGCCGTGGAGCGTTCCTACGTTGGTCCTAGACGCCTCGTCACAGCCTGAGAAACTAACTACACCTGAAGATAGAAAGAGGAAAGCTATCTGCCCCGGAGCAGATCCCCAAAGAACATAGAAAGCCCCCAAACATGTAATGGCGGTTAGACAAGAAGAAATACTGACACAGACAGAAAATAGTATGAGCAAACGTTGGGGCCCAAACTTACTAAATAGAAAAGGATAGGAAGGGCACTTACTGCAATCCCAAAAAACCCTGAAAAGCACCAACTCCACTAATTTCAAAAACACATGAGATCACACGACCTCTACCACCTAAATTAGTTCTCTGGTGTAACCAAAAACAAAACAGCAGCCACTGAAAAAACTGGAAAAAGCAAATGTACAAACATCAGTGGCTGAACTGAACTGAGAGGCAAAAGCCCCCAGAGGGGACCCTGAATGCCCCCACAGAAGTGCAGGACAAAATGCAAAAATCAAGCACAAAAACAAAAAGAAGAAAATGTCTTATCTGTTAGCAGGAGATTCAGACACGACACAGCAGGCTACCAAGGAAACAGGAAGCAAGGATTGAGACCAGAACAATTGATCACCGGCAACCCTGATGGGAAGGTGACTCCCTTATATAAGACCAGTCAGTAACACCTGATTCCCAATCCTCACAATCTTCACTGGACAGTCCAGTACCGTTTGTAACCACCAGAGGGAGCTTCTGCTCAGAACTCATTTCCAGCCTATTCACAACAGTCTGTATTTCCCTTGTCTAACCGCCATTACATGTTTGGGGGCTTTCTATGTTCTTTGGGGATCTGCTCCGGGGCAGATAGTTTTCCTCTTTCTGTCTTTAGGTGTAGTTAGCTTCTCAGGCTGTGACGAGGCGTCTAGGACCAACGTAGGTACGCTCCACGGCTGCCTTTAGTTGTGGTGGTTAGTCAGGGTACTGCAATCCCATAGATTCCAACCTCTCTGGTGTATTTCCTTTTTTGCCTGCTCTCCTCAGCTTCCAAAACATAACAGTATCACCGGCCCAAAAACTGATATTTGTATGGTACTCACATAAGGGAAAAATAGTGTTAAAGAAAGAAGATTGTCAGAGTTGTCAGAGATTTTTTATTTTTTTTTTCCCTCTGTTTCTCTGAATGCTGATGAGGATTTTTTTTTCTCTCAATGGAGTTTGCACAGTTGTCTGGCCGTGTGGATCAGCTTGCCACTGA
Organism: Oophaga sylvatica; assembly: GCA_033576555.1. NCBI lineage: Eukaryota > Metazoa > Chordata > Amphibia > Anura > Dendrobatidae > Oophaga > Oophaga sylvatica. The sequence continues at coordinate 322,380,690 of JARQOD010000004.1, forward strand.
AGTTCGGAGTATTACTACCTATCTTGCAGGGTTGCCTGTTGTGGAACCTAGGATTCCCATGCCAGATTTGTTTTTAGGGGATCGAGCTAAATTTCTGAATTTCAAAAATAACTGTAAGTTGTTTTTTGCCTTGAAATCTAAGTCCTCAGGGAACGCAGCACAGCAGGTTCAAATTGTCACCTCTCTCCTGCGCGGCGATCCTCAGGATTGGGCTTTTTCCCTGACACCTGGGGATCCTGTTTTGAGTAATGTTGATGCATTTTTTCAGGCTCTGGGGTTATTGTACGATGAGCCTAATGTCACTGATCAAGCTGAAAAAGCCTTGTTGGCATTAAATCAGGGGCTTGAGGACGCTGAGTTATACTGTCAGAGATTCCAAAGGTGGGCAGTCCTGACCAAATGGAATGACGATGCTTTGGCAGCCCTTTTTCGGAAGGGTGTGTCAGAGAATGTAAAGGATGTTATGGTGGGATTCCCTGTCCCCTCTGGTCTCAATGATTCTATGTCATTAGCGATTCAAATTGACAGTCGTTTGCGTGAGCGTAGAGGTATGCGTGGTATAGTGTTGCCTTGTGAACCAGCTTCTGAACCCATGCAGTGTGATAGAGTGGCTTCTGGGGCACAGCGTCATGAGTTTCGAAAACGCAATGGGTTATGTTTCTACTGTGGTGATGCCTCTCATGCTATTTCAGTCTGCCCTAAGCGGGGAAGACGTTTTGCACGCTCAGTTGTCTTGGGTAGTGTTCAGACTAAGTTTTTGTTGACTGTTACCCTGATTTGCTCCCTGTCCACATTTTCTGCTCAGGCTTTCGTTGATTCGGGAGCAGCTATTAACCTGATGGATTTTGATTTTGCTAAACGTTGTGGGTTTCCCTTGATACCCCTACGGAAGTCTATTCCCCTACTGGGGATCGATTCTACCCCTTTGGCTGAGAATAAACCTCAGTTCTCTACTCAGGTGATAATGAGGGTTGAGCCTGATCATCAGGAGAGTTGCAAATTTTTGGTTCTGTATAATCTGCATGACATTATCGTACTGGGTTTCCCTTGGTTACAGTCTCATAATCCTGTTTTGGATTGGAAATCTGTGTCTGTAACCAGTTGGGGCTACCAATGTGTTAATACCAACACTCCTGTTTTTTCTGCCTCCCCCCAGGCTCAGGATGTTCCTGACTTTTTGACTGATTTTTCTGATGTGTATAGCGAAAGTAAGTCTGCATCCTTGCCCCCCCATAGGAGCTATGACTGCGCTATTGAATTAGTGCCTGGAAGTAAATTCCCTAAAGGTCGCCTTTTTAACTTGTCTGTACCTGAACATGACGCTATGCGGTCTTATATCAAGGAGTCATTGGAGAAGGGTCATATCAGACCATCCTCTTCACCCTTGGGTGCCGGTTTTTTCTTTGTGGCCAAAAAGGATGGCTCATTAAGGCCGTGTATTGATTATCGTCTCTTGAACAATATTACTGTGAAATATCAATATCCGTTACCCTTGATTTCTGACCTGTTTTCCAGGGTGAAAAGTGCTACTTGGTTTACCAAGCTTGACCTCAGGGGGTATATAACCTTATTCGCATTAAGCACGGGGATGAATGGAAGACGGCATTTAATACCCCAGAGGGGCATTTTGAGTACCTAGTCATGCCCTTTGGGCTCACTAATGCTCCTTCTGTCTTCCAGTCCTTCATGAATGACATTTTCAGGGATTTTGTGGATAAATTTCTGATTGTTTATTTGGATGATATCTTGATTTTTCCAATGACTGGGACTCTCATGTGAAACATGTTCGGACTGTGTTCCAGATTTTGAGAGAGAATGCTCTGTATGTGAAGGGATCAAACTGTCTTTTTGGCGTACAGAGGATCTCATTTCTGGGATTCATTTTGTCCCCATCTGTTATTGAAATGGACCCGGTCAAGGTTCAGGCCATCTGTGATTGGGTCCAACCTACTTCATTAAAGGCTCTTCAAAGATTCTTGGGTTTTGCCAATTTTTATCGTAAATTTATTGGTAATTTCTCTGTTATTGTTAAACCATTGACTGATTTGACCAAAAAGGGTTCTGATGTGGTGAATTGGCCTCCTGAGGCAGTCTCTGCGTTTCAGGAACTTAAGCAGAGATTCACTTCTGCTCCTGTTCTACGGCAGCCTGATGTTTCTCTGCCATTTCAGGTGGAGGTTGATGCCTCTGAAATTGGGGCAGGTGCCGTTTTGTCCCAAAGAGATCCAGAGACCTCTAAAAGTAACCCTTGTGCCTTTTTCTCTCGAAAATTTTCTCCAACTGATTGTAATTATGACGTGGGTAATCGGGAGTTATTGGCCATGAAGTGGGCTTTTGAAGAGTGGAGACATTGGCTGGAGGGAGCCAAACATCAGGTGGTGGTCCTTACGGACCATAAGAATCTGGTTTATCTGGAATCAGCCAAGCGACTTAATCCTAGACAGGCCAGGTGGGCCTTGTTTTTCACACGTTTTAATTTCATGGTTTCCTTTCTTCCTGGCACTAAGAATGTTAAGGCGGAAGCCCTCTCAAGGAGTTTCCTTGCGGACTCTCCTGAGTTATCTGATCCTGCTGTTATTTTGAAAGAGGGTGTAGTTCTTTCCGCTATCTCGCCCAATTTGAGACTGGCTCTGGAAGGGTGTCAGGAGGATAAACCCGAGCGCTGCCCTATTGGGAAATTGTTTGTCCCAGACCGGTGGAAAAACAGTGTGATGTTGTGAATGGGTTTGAGATGAGTTCTGAGCAGAGGCTCCCTCTGGTGGTTACTAGCGGTGCTAGTGAAGATTGTGAGGACTGGGAATCAGGTGTTACTGACTGCTCTTCTATAAGGGAGTCATTTTCCCATCAGGGTTGCCGGTGATCAATTGTTCTGGTCTGAATCCTTCATTCCTGTTTCCCTTGTAGCCTGCTGTGTCGTGTCTGCATCTCCTGCTAACAGATAAGACTTTTGCTTCTTTTGTGTTTGTGCTATATTTTTGCATTTTGTCCTGCACTTCTTTGGGGGCCTACAGGGTCCCCTCCGGGGGCTTCTGCCCTCTCAGTTTAGTTCAGTCACTGAGTTTTGTTCTTTTGCTTTTTCCAGTTTTTTCAGTGGCTGCTGTTTTGATTTTGTTACACCAGAGAACTAATTTAGGTGGTAGAGGTCGTGTGATCTCAGGTGATTTTGAAATTAGTAGATTTGGTGCTTTTCAGGGTTTTCTGGGATTGCAGTAAGTACCCTTCCTATCCTTTTCTATTTAGATAGTTTGGGCCCCAGCGTTTGCTCTTACTATTTTCTTTCTGTGTCAGTATTTCCTCTTGTCTAACCGCCATTACATGTTTGGGGGCTTTCTATTATCTTTGGGGTTCTGCTCCGGGGCAGATAGCTTTCCTATTTCTAACTTTAGGTGTAGTTAGTTTCTCAGGCTGTGACGAGGCGTCTAGGACCAACGTAGGAACACTCCACGGCTGCCTCTAGTTGTGGTGGTTAGTCAGGGTACTGCAATCTCATAGTTTCCAACTGCTCTGGTGTATTGCCTTTTTTACCTGCACTCCTCAGCTACCGAAACATAACAGTAACAATTGATCACCGGCAACCCTGATGGGAAAATGACTCCCTTATATAAGACCAGTCAGTAACACCTGATTCCCAGTCCTCACAATCTTCACTAGCACCGCTAGTAACCACCAGAGGGAGCCTCTGCTCAGAACTCATCTCAAACCCATTCACAACAGTGTGATGTCTGAGATTCATTGTTCCGCGTTGGCCGGTCATCCCGGAATTTTTGGTACCAGAGACTTGGTTAGTCAGTCCTTTTGGTGGCCTACTTTGTCTCGTGATGTCAGGTAATTTGTGCAGTCCTGCGGGACTTGCTCTCGCTCCAAGCCTTGCTCTCGCTCTAGTGGTTTGTTGATGCCATTGCCTGTGCCCAAGAGACCATGGACCCATATCTCTATGGATTTCATTTCCGACCTCCCTGTTTCTCAGAGAATGACCGTTATCTGGGTGATTTGTGATAGGTTTTCCAAAATGATACATCTTGTGCCATTACCTAAGTTGCCTTCCTCCTCTGAATTGGTGCCTTTGTTCCTTCAGCACGTGGTTCGGTTACACGGCATTCCTGAGAACATTGTGTCTGACAGAGGAGTCCAGTTTGTTTCCAGATTTTGGAGGACTTTTTGTTCTAAACTTGGTGTTCAATTGTCTTTCTCCTCGGCTTTTCATCCTCAGACCAATGGACAAACTGAGAGAACAAACCAGACATTGGAGACTTATCTGAGATGCTTTGTGTCTGCTGATCAGGATGACTGGGTCTCTTTTTTGCCTTTGGCTGAGTTTGCTCTTAATAATAGGGCTAGCTCTGCCACTTTGATGTCTCCATTTTTCTGCAATTTTGGGTTTCACCCTCGATTTTCTTCAGGACAGACGGAGGCTTCTGTCTGTCCAGGTGTTGACTCTGTTGTGGAGTGTATGCAGCAGATTTGGGACCAGGTAGTGGAGAGGTTGTCCCTCTCTCAGGAGAGGGCCCAGTGGTTTGCCAACCGGCATAGGACTGATGGTCCTCGGTTTGAAGTGGGGGACTTGGTCTGGTTGTCCTCAAGAAATATCCCTATGAGAGTTGCATCTCCTAAGTTTAAGCCTAGGTTCATTGGACCTTATAAGATCATGGAGATTCTTAATCCTGTTTCCTTTCGTTTACTTCTTCCAGGGACATTTAAGATCCATAACGTGTTCCACAAGTCCTTATTGAAGAGGTTTGTCGAGCCAGTGGTTCCTATGGCTGTGCCTCCTGACCCTGTTTTGGTTGAGGGCAATCTGGAGTATGTGGTTGAGAAAATATTGAATTCTCGTTTTTCTAGACGGAAACTCCAGTATTTGGTTAAGTGGAGAGGTTATGGTCAGGAGGACAATTCTTGGGTGTTTGCTTCGGACATCCATGCTAGGAGACTCATCCGTGCGTATCACAGAGCTCATCCTGACCGACCTGGTTGCTCAAATGAGGGTTCAGTGACCCCTCCTCAAGGGGGGGGTACTGTTGTGAATGTGCTAGAAATGAATTCTGAGCAGAAGCTCCCTCTGGTGGTTACAAACAGTACTGAACTATCCAATGAAGATTGTGAAGATTGGCGATCAGGTGTTACTGACTGGTCTTATATAAGGGAGGTTCCCTTCCCATCAGGGTTGCCGGTGATAAATTGTTCTGGTCTCATCTTTGATTCCTGTTCACTTTGTAGCTTGCTGTTTCGTGCCTGCATCTTCTGCTAACAGATAAGACATTTTCTTCTTTTAGTTTTTTCTGCTTGCATTTTGCATTTTGTCCTGCACTTCTGTGGGGTTCTGCCGGGTCCCCTCCGGGGGCTTGTGCTCCTCTCAGTTTAGTTCAGCCACTGTTGTTTGTTCATTTGCCTTTTCCAGTTTTTTCAGTGGCTGCTATTTAGTTTTGTTACACCAGAGAACTAATTTAGGTGGTAGAGCTCGTGTGATCTCAGGTGTTTTTGTAATTAGTAGAGTTGGTACTTTTCAGGGTTTTTTGGGATTGCAGTAAGTGTCATTCCTATCCTTTTCTATTTAGGAAGTTTGGGCCCCAACGTTTGCTCATACTATTTTCTGTCTGTGTCTGTATTTCCCTTGTCTAACTGCCATTACATGTTTGGGGCTTTCTATGTTCTTTGGGGATCTGCTCCGGGGCAGATAGTTTTCCTCTTTCTGTCTTTAGGTGTAGTTAGCTTCTCAGGCTGTGACGAGGCGTCTAGGACCAACGTAGGTACGCTCCACGGCTGCCTTTAGTTGTGGTGGTTAGTCAGGGTACTGCAATCCCATAGATTCCAACCTCTCTGGTGTATTTCCTTTTTTGCCTGCTCTCCTCAGCTTCCAAAACATAACAGGGATGGGGTCGAGTGCACAGGTGGTGAGGTGAGATTTGAAAAGGAGGTGAGTAAGCTCTCCTTCAGTGATGTTGGAGAGGGAGGTTAGTAGGGAAGGACAGAGGTCTGGTATATGGAGTGGTTGGGGTGGTGGAACAGTAAAGGTTTGCCTTGTTTGGTCGATCTTATTTTTGAAGTAGGTGGCAAAGTCCTCGGCAGAGATGAGGGGAGTTGGAGGTGGCAGTGGTGGGCGGAGGAGAGATTTGAATGTGCTGAACAGTTGTTTTGGGTTGTAGGATAATGAAGATACAAGGTTTGCAAAATAAGTCTGTTTAGCAGAGGTGAGGGCTATTTTGAAGGCAAGTGTAGCTTGTTTGAAAGCAGTGAATTCGTCTGGCAGGCTTGTTTTTTTTCCAATGCCGCTCCGCGACCCTGGATGATTGTCGAAGTTTTTTGGTGAGATTGTTGTGCCAGGGTTGCCTATTGATTCGTCGCACTTTGCCGTGCGTGAGAGGAGCGACTGAGTCTATGGCAGATGTGAGGGTGGTGTTATAGAAAGTGGTGGCGCTGTCTGTGTCGTGGAGTGAAGATATGGAGGACAGAGGTAGGAGAGAGTCTGAGAGTCTGTGAATGTCTAGGTGTGCGAGGTTTCTGCGAGGATGTGCCAGTGGCTGGACATAGGGGGCAGGTGAAGAGGACAGGGATGAGAAGGTGAGTAGGTGGTGATCTGATAGGGGAAGGGGAGAGATTGTGAGATTAGATAGGGAACAGAGGCGAGTGAAGATGAGGTCTAATGTATGTCCGTCTGTGTGGGTGGCTGTGGAGGACCACTGAGTAAGTCCAAAGAATGAAGTAAGTGACAGGAGCTTGGAGGCTGCTGGCTGGCGAGTGTCAATAGGGATGTTAAAGTCACCCATGATAATGGTGGGGATGTCAGCAGAGAGAAAGTGAAGAAGCCAGCTGGAGAATTGGTCAATGAAGGCAGTGGCTGAGCCCGGTGGTCGGTATATGACGGCCATTTGGAGATTAGAGGGAGAGTAGATACGGACCGAGTGGACCTCAAAGGAAGGGAGGATGAGGGAGGATGGGGTTTGGATACGGTTGAAGGAGCAGTTATTAGAAAGAAGGAAACCCACGCCTCCACCATGTCTGTTGCCAGAGCGAGGAGTGTGGGTGAAGTGGAGGCCGCCGTAACTCAGTGCAGCAGGGGAGGCCGTGTCAGCGGGCGTCAGCCAGGTCTCAGTGAGGGCCAGGAAGGAGAGGTTGCGGGAGGTAAAGAGATTGTGGATCACGTGGAGCTTGTTGCAGACGGAGCGGGCGTTCCAGAGTGCTCCAGAGAGAGAAAGCTGAGGGGTAGGGTTTAGTGGCACAGGTTTTAAGTGTGAGGGATTGCGGTAGTTTCTCTTACTGTGAGAAGTATAGGGGTGAGGATTAGTGGGATGTATGAGGTAGGGGGGCCAGGATCAGAAGCGTACAGCAGTATACAGTGTTGGGGTAATTTTAAATCTCCGTTTATATTTCCGTAGTAACAGACAGATGCTCACAGGCTCAGTATGGATTAGACCAGAATATAAAAAGCAGAAAAAGGGTACTGTATCAGAAGCGTACAGCTGTATACAGTGTTGGGGTAATTTTAAATCTCTGTATATATTTCCAGAGTAACACACAGACTCTCACAGGCTCAGTATGGATTAGACCAGAATATAAAAAGCAGAAAAAGGCTGCTGTATTACCAGATACCAGGTGTATATAGTATAGTGAAAAAATTGTAGATCTCCATATATATTTCCAGAGTCACACACAGATAGTCAGCATGTATTTGTCCGTGATACCAGCTGGTACACTGTACTGTATGAGGAGCGTACAGCTCTATACGCTGTAGGAATAAATGAACGCTGGGTAACTATGCAGAAAAAAAAAATAAATTAGTGCTGTGTAAAAAGCAGTCTGCACAGCAGTGTACACACAGCAATGCAGCTAGCAGGCAGCATATTAACCAGCTCTGCTGCTGCACAAAAGAAAATCCTTCCCTGTCACTGGCAGGCAGCCTAATATCCAACGCTACTGCACACAACAAAATCCTCCCCTGTCACTGCACACTTAGGCTAAGTGCACACGATCAGGAATAATTGCGGTTTTTTCGCGGTTTTTCCGCTATTTTCCACGGTTAAACCGCGAACAAAACGCAAGCATTAAGCATTCTATACGTTTTAATTGATTCCGCATGTTTTGTACACATGTTGCGTTTTTTTCCGCGAAAAAAACGCTTAGCGGAAAAAAAAGCAACATGTTCATTAATTTAGCGTAACCGCGGTGATTCCGCCGCCATAGGAATGCATTGAACCGCTTACTTTCCGCATGTGGCTATGCCCACTATGCGCAATGTAAGCGGTTCATGTGCGGTGGTACCCAGGGTCTGGAGGAGAGGAGACTCTCCTCCAGGCCCTGGGTACCATATCCCTGGTAAAACAATAATTAAAATAAAAAATAATGATATTTCTCACCTTCCGGCGTCCCACGCAGCTTTCCCGCCTTCAGCGACGCTCCCGGCAACTTCCGGTCCCAAGAGTCCTTTGCGAGAATCACCCAGATGGCATAGCGGTCTCGCGAGATGCTACGTCATCGGTGTGATTTGTCGCAATGCATCCTTGGGACCGCGAGTTGCCGGGAGCGTCGCTGAGAGGCGGGAACGCTGCGGGGGCCGCCGGAAGGTGAGAATATCATTATTTATTATTTTTTTTATTATTTTTACATTAGATCTTTTTACTATTGATGCGGCATAGGCGGCATCAATAGTAAAAAGTTGGTCACACGTGTGAAACACTATGTGTGACTCGTGTGACCAACCTGTCAATCAGTTTTCCAAGCGATGCTACAGATCGCTAGGAAAACGCTAGCATTCTGCAAGCTAATTACGCTTGCAAAACGCTATTATTCTGGCGGGAATCAGCATAAAAAAACGTGCGCATTTCCTGCGGGAGAAGTGCGGGATTGCCGCGGAAATTTCAGCGGCAATTCCGCAACGTGTGAACTTAGCCTAACTGTACAGCACAATTGCTATCAGCACAAGCACAGAATCACTTTTCTTTCCTGCCTAACTCTCTCCCTACTGAGAACCAGCGGCAGCAACCTCTCCCTACGCTAAGATCGGCAGAAGTAAAATGGCGGTCGGCGGTCAGTGTTTTTTTAAACACTGTGACGCCATACAAAGCAAGGCAATCACTGCAATGCCCTTCTCTAAGATGGTGGTGGCCGATGCCTATGTCATCTCATTGCCCACAGTGTGCATCCTTGCTCATTGGCTGAGAAAAGGCGCTTGCAAGCATTATGGGAAAATTGACTTTGGCGCTTGGGTCGACGACCACATGGCCGACCTCACGCTATGGTCGGGTTTCGCTCGGCCAAACCCTACTTTGGCAAAAGTCGGTGATTTTTTTATCTGACCGACTTGTTTCGCTCAACTCTAGTCTTCACATATTTAGCTGCAAAATCAATTTCGGCTTCTTTTTGGTATGTTTTTGGGTGCATGGGAAACCAAGGCATGAAACTCTGACAACATTGTTTACAGCTGTGAACTGAGCTAGGAGTCAGAAATGCTTCCAGGGATGATCACCATGATGTCCCTGTGTCATTGGAGCAGTGTTTTCATCATTTTCCGATGTTTTTAGACCTTTAAAGGACCCCAGGGGGATCGCGGCAAAAATACTCAGGTCTCCCGTAGACTTACATTGGGCTCGTTGTTCTGTCTGAGTACCCAAGAATTCCAATCTGCTCGACTCGAACAACGAGCACCCGAGCATTTTAGTGCTCACTCCTCACTAATTATAGATCATTATATTTTGGCCAAGGGGGACTGTAAGGGCAATCCTTTATTTATTTAAAAAGGTACACCATTGGTGAAATGCTTGTCAGCGTATGCACTCCACTACAAGTCTAAGAGACCCACACTCCTACATTGGGCCTACTTCTGAACTGGGTTTCCTGCAATGTCTCTTCCTTACCTGCCACTAGATGACCAGGGTTAACGTGTTCTGTACTATTACAGGCCGTTGAATTTTGGCCAAGGGGGTCTGTGATGGCCATAGTTTATTTATTCTAAAAGGTACCCCCCATTGTTGAAATGCTTGTCAGCCTATTCACTCCATTACAAGTCTCAGAGACCCACACCCCTACATTGGACCTACTTCTTAACTCGGTTTCCTGCAATTTTATTCAAAAGGTACCCCTCATTGTTGAAACCACATACTTGTTGGAAAAGACTTCATAACATTTATGTACCTTAAAAAGCTCACTTAAAAGCTCCTTTCTTTGTTTGCCTGGTTGCTCACATTGGACACAATACACTTCATATAAATTTGATAAAGCAATGCTGTTATGTAGGCTCAGTATTTCATTACAAATATTTCTTTATCTGCTATATTTGTTTATCTCCTTGAGAGCCATAACTTTGGCTGCATGAAATGGTAAGAGTTCAATACAAAACAGTGATGGCTGAATTCTTGTAGATGCTGAGGACTTAATCAATTTTTCAACCGATAACTTCTTTGAGTGAGACTGCATGTTCCTTCTTTACTGGATTATAAACAGGAAGATAAAAAAATGATCTTATTATTTCTAAATTACTTGGTTGAAATCCTCTGTGATCATCTATGGTGTCTCCAATATTTACACCACAGCTGAAAGGAACAGTTAGGGAAAATTTGACATGGTCACAGTTCTTTTTCCAAACATCTTCACATTAGTGCACTTCTCTCTTGTATTTAAGGAATGCATAGTAGCAGCTGTTTTGTACATTATTTGCCTGTATAGCCTAGCAAAGTTGAATGTAATGATTCTCCCCAGTATTCAATGGGTTAAGCAGTGGGTTAAGCACCTGTTTTTCTGGAAAGGTTGAATAAACATATGATTGCTGTTGATCGTCATATTCTCCTGAAAATAATTCTTCATAGAGAATCCCATCATACCATAAAAAATTGCGAAATGTTTGTCGTCCAAGAATATATTGCAAACAGCTCTCAACATATTGTCGGGTTACCATAACTATTTTCAATTTCAGGAAGGCTTTGACAGCTTGAGGCTTCAGGGTACACTTTAAAAATGCTTTTAGATTTTTTTAAACTGACTGTCTCCTGTCCACAATCACGTTATTCAGACTGCATTGTTGTTTCTTCTCATGAGCTTTAATGAAAGCATCCATAATTTTCTGGCACATTAGTTTACAGATTTAGTATGATTTAAAGGAATCTGTATCACTAGTTTTTTGAGCAATTTAGGTGTTTTAGTTTGGCAAAAGTTCTGAAATGTTATCAAATTTGGTTGGAACAGATGCAGATTCTTTGTTTCTTTTTCCATACAGGCAGTCCAATTTTTGACAAAGGTGTCTGATGCCCAGAGTATAGTATTTAAAAATGTGTATGCCCCATTGGGAACTCGTTGACAGCCCATGCACTGCATTATAACTCTAAGAGTCTCGGTCCTTTACCTTGAGCACATTTGGTACTGAACCCTTTTCAATGTCTACCTCTTTTCTGCGACGACATGACCAGGGTAAACGTGGTCTGTGCTGTTTATGGAAGTACAATTTTGGGCAAGTGTGTATATGATTGCACTAAAAAAATTTTAATAAAGTTCTCCACCATGGGGAAATGTTTATCAGCCAATGCACTGCGTGTATGGGCATTACTAGTGTAGGAGACCCAGTCCTTTACATTTGGCCTACTTGTTACTGAGGCCTTCATCACTGTCTCCTCCTTAACAGCCAATAGATGACCAGGAGGAACGTCTTCATGGCTGTTATGGGCAGTACAATTTAGGGCAAGTGTGTCTGTGATGACAAGAGTATATTTATTACCAAGGTACCTCCGCATGTGTAAACCACATCCTGGTTTGCAAATACTTTATAAAATTTGCATGCTTTAAAGACCTCACTTGTAAAGCTCCATTTTTTGTTGACTGGTTGATCACATTGGACACAATATACTGCATATAATTTTGATAAATCAATGCTGTAAATTTGGCTCAGTAGCTAAATAGTAATATATCTTTTGACACGATATGTTTTCTCATATTGAAAGCCATTACTTTGGCTGCATCAAATGGGAAGTGTTCAATAGCAAAAAAAGTGACAGCTGAATGCTTGTAGATGCAGAGTAAGTAATGTAATCATTTTTGGCTGAGATTATTTGTATGAGGGAAACTGCATATTCCTTCTGTCTTTCTAGGATAATAAACAGGAATAATAATATATGCTCTTTTTATCTGTAAAGAAATTTTTGGAAAGGATGTCAGATTATCTATTGTGTCTCCAATATTTACTACACAGCAGAACGTTCCGTTCTGTTCCAGTTATGGAACATTAAGCATAGTCACAGTTATGTTTTAGAACATCTTCACATACTTGCAGTTCTCTCTTTTTTATTTCCGGAATACATAGTAGCAGCTAGTTTTAACATTACTTACTATTGATACTGGTCAAGAAGATTGTCATGATTATCCAGAGTAGTCTATGGGTTAAGCTTAAGTTTTTCAGGAACGGCTGAATATAGATATGATTGCTGTGTTAATAGTGTAGTGCGAATATACAAATGGCTTTTTTGAATCCATATTGAAATATACAGAATGCATTCAGACAATTACATAGCTGCATTTCTGGTAAAAGATTTACAGATATGAAAGAAAATGCTCATCCTGACACAATCTGGAAAACTGTTTATTGACTTCACAAACAGTTCTAAGCTTCCATATGTTTGTTGTTTGTGATTGTAAAACTTTATGGTTTACTTAACCTCTGTCTGTGGTGGTTTTATCTAAATCCTTGTGGCTTTTATATTCTAAGGGTTTATGGCCCCTCGTCTGATGACTCCATGATATCTCAGTTTCATCCGACCTTAAAAGCTGGCCACTTGAAGGGCTGGGTGAAACTTGAGTTACTGCATAGTTTAAATCACAATATAAGACCAGAGAAACATGACTAAGACAGATGCAAAAACTGGGGTACCTGTACATGTACAGTGTATTCATACCTGCATAATTAGAGATGCCCATGCAGTGTAGGGAATCTCCCAGGGGTTCTATGTCTTTGTGTTGCTTCTCTGATATTCCAGACGGATGATGTTTAAAAGCCTCTTGGTGATGATGTAAGTATACTGTATGTAGTTAATCTTTATATATACTTAATCATTATATTTATTTAATCCCTATATGTACTTACTGTAACCTTTGTATATTAAAATATACAAAAGTGTACGCACTCATACTATTCAATCACACTATTCCTTTAATTTTGTACTTTTAATTAAGATAGCATTATATTGCAAGTATGAGCTTTGTGTAAAGCCGTATCTGAACCTTAGTGATAAAAACTTGGCAAATCAAATAGCTAAATTCTCCAGTAAATAATTCTGCAAATAGGGAACCATCATACCTTTAAAACACACAAATAGTGATCGTCCTTCAATGTAGTGCATCCTGCTCTCAACATATTGTCGGGATTCTATTACCATTTGAAAACTAAGAAAGGGTTTGACAGCTTGAAGTTTCATGGTACACTTATTTTTTTTTTTTAAACAGTCTCCTGTTGGTTATTCTCAAAAGCTTATCTGAAAATATACATCATTTTTTTGTCACATTAGTAAACTTTGTAGTCTTACAAGGATTTTTAGTAATCTGTTTCACTCGCTTTTGGACTAATTGGTGAGATTTGTATCAGCCACAACTCTGAAGTGTTAGCAAGTTTTGGTGGAAGAGATGCACATTCTTTCCTTTTTTTCCTTGCAGTCAGTTCTCCTTAACTATGTGTGATTTTCTATGTGATTTTTTATTTGAACATTGAGAAACGGATTTGGTAGGGGAAGAACGCACTTTTCTGACATTTGAAAATAATCTTTTGGAACCATGCCTTGTGTAACGTCCACAATCTTGCAATATACGATCTTTGCCTACAGTTTCACATTTCACTGACTGCTTTTATTTGGCATCAGAAGACGATTTCAGGGAAGCCACATTAATTTTTTTATCTGATACAATAACAGTCAAAAAATATATAATGATCTTCAAGTGTTTCTGTGGAGAAAACACACACTTTGCATTGAGGTGTAATTAATTTTTTTGGCGTGGAAATGCCATTTAATTTGATATGTTGGAAATCTTGCACTGAAGCCACATTAGGCTAGTTTCACACTAGAGTATGGCTGTGCTGCGGAGGGCTGCGGACTTGTTCCATTTTGTTCCGGTCGCCGCACCGTCAAAACGACGCATGCGGCGGCATCCGCATACATCTACACAGCCTGCATACGTAATGTTAAATATAGATACGCAGGCCGCATGCAGGCCTCTTGCAGATATACGCGGAGCTGACCAGAGGAGGTGCGGCGGTGGGCAGAGCTTCACGGAGGAAGTCCGAAGCCCAGCCATATGCTAGTGTGAAACTAGCCTAAATCATCTCTTGGGTAGATTAACTTAGATCTTTTATGTATATCATTGGCAGATGTACAAAATAAATATTGTGAAGTGTATTTTCATGGGCCCAACCAGTATGTGGGTTGCAAGGCATTATGGGGTGCATATGACTATGCAGGAGGGCAGACTTTGCTGTCACTGTGTAAACAAAAGAGTACGGGAGTACAAAATGAATATGGTGAAGTGGATTTTACGGGGCCCATCCAGTATATGGGTTCCAAGGTGTAATGGGGTGCGTATGACTTTGCAGCAGGGAAGACATTGCTGCCAATGTGTAAACAAAAGAGTATGGGAGTACAAAATGAATAATGTGAAGTGGATTTTACAGGGTCCATCCAGTATGTGGGTTCAAAGGCGAAATGGGGTGCATATGACTTTGCAACAGGGCAGACATTGCTGTCAATGTGTAAAACAAAGAGTACGGGAGTACAAAATGAATATGGTGAAGTGGTTTTTACGGGGCACATCCAGTATGTGGGTTCCAAGGCATAATGTGGTGCATATGGCTTTGCAGCAGGGCTGGCCTCGCAGCCAATGTGTAAAACCAAAGCGTACAGGAGTACAAAATGAATATGGTGACGTGTTTTTTACAGGGCCCATCCAGTATGTGGGTCCCAAGTTGTAATGGGGTGCATATGGCTTTGCAGCAGGGCAGACATTGCTGTCAATGTGTAAAACAAAGAGTACTGGAGTACAAAATGAATATGATGAAGTGGTTTTTACAGGGCCCATCCAGTATGTGGGTTCAAAGGCGAAATGGGGTGCATATGACTTTTCAGCAGGACAGACATTGCTCTCAATGTGTAAAACAAAAGAGAACGGGAGTACAAAATGAATATGGTGAAGTGGATTTTACTGGGCCCATCCAGTATGTGCGTTCCAAGGCGTAATGGGGTGCATATGACTATGCAGTATGGATTGCCTTGCTGACAATGTTTTAAAAAAGAGTACAGGAGTACAAAATGAATAATGTTAAGTGGATTTTACAGGGCCCATCCAGTATGTGGGTTCAAAGACGTAGTGTGGTGCATATGACTTTGCAGCAGGGCAGACATTGCTGTCACTGTGTAAACAAAAGAGTCCGGGAGTACAAAATGAATATGTTGAAGTAGATTTTACGGGGTCCATTCAGTATGTGGGTTCCAAGGTGTAATGGGGTGCATATGGCTATGCAACAGGGCGAGCTTTACTGTCAATGTTTAAAAAAATGTGCGGGAGAACAAAATGAATAATGTGAAGTGGATTTTACAGGGCCCATCCAGTATGTGGGTTCAAAGGCGTAGTGGGGTGCATATGACTTTGCAGCAGGGCAAACATTGCTGTCACTGTGTAAAACAAAAGAGTAAGGGAGTACAAAATTAATATGGTGAAGTGGTTTTTTACGGGGTCCATCCAGTATGTGGGTTTCAAGGTGTAATGGGGTGCATATGGCTATGCAGCAGGGCAGAAATTGCTGTTAATGTGTAAAAGAAAGAGTGCGGGAGTAAAAAATGAATATGGTGAAGTGGCTTTTTCGGGGCCCATCCAGTATGTGGGTTCCAAGGCGTAATGGGGTGCATATGGCTTTGCAGGAGGGCAGACATTGCTGTCAATGTGTAAAACAAAGATTACAGGAGTACAAAATGAATAATGTGAAGTGGAGTTTACAGGGCCCATCCAGTATGTGGGTTCAAAGGCGTAGTGGGGTGCATATGACTTTGCAGCAGGGCAGACATTGCTGTCACTGTGTAAACAAAAGAGTACGGGAGTACAAAATGAATATGATGAAGTGGATTTTATGGGGCACATCCAGTATTTGGTTTCCAATGCGTAATGGGGTGCATATGACTATGCAGCAGGGCTGGCCTTGCTGCCAATGTTTAAAAAAAAAGAGTATGGGAGCACAAAATGAATAACGTGAAGTGGATTTTATGGGGCCCTTCCAGTATGTGGGTTCAAAGGTATAATGGGGTGCATATGACTTTGCAGCAGGGCAGACATTGCTGTCAATGTGTAAAACAAAGAGTAAGGGAGAACAAAATGATTATGGTGAAATGGTTTTTACGCGGCCCATGCAGTATGTGGCTTCTAAGGCGTAATGGGGTGCATATGGCTATGCAGCAGGGCAGACATTGCTGTAAATGTGTAAACAAAAGAGTACTGGAGTACCAAATTATTATGGTGAAGTGGATTTTACGGGGGCCCATCCAGTATGTGGGCTCCAAGGCGTAATGGGGTGCATATGACTTTGCAGTAGGGCAGTGTGGAGCCCAGCTGCGACTGAATCCATATCTCCCAGAAGGGTGCACTGAAAGAATATACCACTAGAGGTCATTATACACATTCACACACGTTCATTTATCCCAAAGACCACCAGAGGGAGCTGTTTTAGACATATAAAAGGAGCTGACACAGGAAACATCTAGAGCAGTTCGGTGCAGCCACCTCAGAGAACTCAGTCGGTCTGCAGAAAGGAAAGTGCAGAGCTGAGATTAGAGAGGCTGCAGAGCTTTTCAGTTCAGAGAGTGGAGTCTAGTAAGAGTGGAACAGGAAACCACTCCAGCCTAGTCAGAGCTGAATCTAGGAGTGCAGCTTAGTGAGAAGCGTGTCGACGCTTAGAGAGCGGTAAAGAGGCAGCCCACCAACTGCCAGTGTGTGATCGTGTGAGGATCCGGGTAGGCCGAAGGCGAGTGGAAAGTTAATGAGACAGCGGAGCCTTAATAGCTCACCTCAGCAAGTATTACCGGACACCGGGGTCCGAGCCTATAGGGATCTCCACGACCCATTAGGAGAACACCGGAGTTCCTGGAGGACTACAAGTCCCAGGAGTACCACCGAGCTGATACGTAGCAGGATCAGGAGGACAGAGTCTGGCAAGCAGGACGCTGCAAGCAGAGACTGTGTACTTTCAGCGAGAAGGTCCAATCACAAGGTCAGCCAGGTACAAGACGGAGACTAAGCTAGGCCCAGCTAGGTCACCCAGCACGTCAGTGTCCTTTAAACGAGCAAATCCTGGGTCCGAGGGCCAACACCCAGGAATAGACTCCTCAGGCCCCTCAGACTGGAACCGCAGGTTTGTGGGAGGAAGACCATACCTGTCCATCATCCTGGACTGGATCGCAATCCCTGCCCTGCTGGACACTGGATCTCAGGTAACCGTCATACCTGATGTTCTCTACAATACATACTGGTCCAGTGAAAGTCTCCAACCCCCAAACCCTGACTTTGCCGTATACGCCTCTAATGGCCTCCCTCTTTACTTACTGGGGGCTAAAAACGTAGATGTAAAAGTGGGGAGAGTGGAGCTAAAAGATCAGGGACTTCTTGTAGTGAAGACTGTTAATGAGGAAAATGGGTTGAATGTGGTTTTAGGCACTAACATTATTAGTAACTGTTTGGAGGAGGTTGTGTTTTTACTCCAACAGCTCGCCGATGTTGCCAGACCAAGGCAAAAGGGAGTGATCCGGAAGGAGATCCGTACCCTGATGTGCCAGCAGCAAGTGAAACTGACCGGTGGTGAGATTGGTAATGTACGGGTAACAGACCCGAACCCCATTGTGATACCCCCAATGAGTGAAATGCTTATTTGGTGTAGAGCAGCAATAGGTCTGAGAGGACAGAACTACCAAGCAGTAGTAGAGCCCCATTGTTCAGAGCACAGACCTACACTCTTGACTGCCAGAGGGGTAGTGGAGGTACATAATGGGAGGGTGCCAGTGCGTCTTCTCAACTGGGGAGAGGATGAAGTCAAATTACCACGTTATGCCACTGTTGCTAAATTACATGCTGTGGATGATAACTCCATTCACACGACGGAGCCCTTAACCTCCCCACAACCAGTGGAGGATAACGGTCCGACCACCCAGGTGGAGGATTGGTGTCAGCAGCTCCATGTCGGGACAGACACCACTCCAGCCCACCAGAAACAAGGAGTATATCGAGTAGTTCAGGAGTATGCACAGGTATTCAGCAAACACCCACTCGACTTTGTGAAAATTAAAGGGGTTCAACATCACATCCCCACAGGCAATCATCCTCCCACTAAAGAACGGTACAGGCCTATACCACCAGCACACTACCAGAAAGCCAAGGAAATGTTGCGTGATATGAAGGAAGCAGGGGTGATAAGGGATAGTTGTAGTCCCTGGGCAGCACCTCTAGTCTTAGTCAGGAAAAAGGATAAAAGCATGAGAATGTGTGTAGAGTACAGACAAATAAATCGCATTACACATAAAGATGCATACCCTTTACCACGCATTGAGGAATCCTTAGCTGCACTAAAGACTGCTAATTACTTTTCCACCCTTGACCTCACTAGTGGGTACTGGCAAGTAGCTGTGGCTGAGGAGGATCGGGAGAAGACGGCTTTCACCACCCTGATGGGACTCTGTGAGTTTGACAGAATGCCGTTTGGACTCAGCAGTGCCCCTGGAACGTTCCAGAGAGTGATGGAGAGCTGCCTGGGACATCTCAACTTTGAAACTGTGTTGCTGTACCTGGACGACGTAATTGTGTACTCCAAGACGTATGAAGATCACCTGAAGCACCTGGCGGAGGTATTCGAGTCACTGTCCAAGTATGGGATGAAAACTGAAGCCTTCAAAGTGCCATCTGCTCAAACAAAAGGTACAGTATCTGGGACATATTGTCAGCTCAGAAGGAGTAGCGCCAGACCCCGAAAAGATCACCGCCATCCAGAAATGGCCGGAGCCGAAAAATCTCAAGGAGGTGCGACAGTTCCTGGGACTGACAGGATACTATCGGAGGTTTGTAAAGGATTACACCAAGAAAGCAGCGCCTCTGCAAGACCTCCTGGTGGGACAGTCCCTCAAGAGCAGAAATTCTCCATTCCATTGGGGTAAAGAACAGGCTGAGGCATTCAAGAAAATGAAGGAGATCCTGACAGGTGATGAGATCCTAGCCTATCCTGACTACAGCCAGCCGTTCCTGCTGTATACTGATGCCAGCAATGAAGGATTGGGAGCTGTCCTCAGTCAGAAGCAAAATGGCCTGGAGAAAGTCATCGCCTATGCAAGCAGGAAGCTCCGCCCGACCGAGAGGAACCCAGAGAACTATAGCAGCTTCAAGTTGGAGTTCCTGGCCCTGGTCTGGGCCATCACGGAGAGGTTTAAGCACTACCTAGCCTCCAGCAAGTTCACTGCCTACACCGATAATAACCCCTTGACGCATCTTGAAACAGCTAAGCTGGGAGCCATGGAACAACGATGGATGGCTCGGCTGTCAAACTACCAATTCACAATCAAGTACCGAGCGGGCCGCAAGAATGCCAATGCTGATGCCCTATCCAGGATGCCTCATGAATCAGAAACAGAAGAAGAAGTGGATGATCTGGAAGAGATTGAACTACCTGCCTTTCACAGGAATGGGATGATCCACGAGCAACAAGCCTGCAGGAGGCCGCGTGGTAAGACGTTAAATCCTTTACCTCACCACAGCTGGAAGGAGACTCAGGACAGCGATCCAGTTGTCAGCCGAATCAAGGAGCTGATAACTCAATAAGGTTCCTCCTTGGAGAAGGATGCGCCTCAACAAGCAAAGCAGCTGTGGAATGAGAGAAGCCGGTTGTTTATTTACCGTGAGAAGCTGTGCCGGAGGTACGTCAACCCAAGGACCCATGAGATGGTATGGCAGATAGTAGTCCCCAGAGCAGACATCCAGATGGTGTTGGAAGCCTACCACGATCAAGCAGGACACTTTGGCTGGAAGAAGCTGGAGACCCTGTTGAAGTGTCGTTTCTATTGGGTGGGAATGCGCAGCTCCATTGAGAGGTGGTGCCAGAACTGTGGACCCTGTGGTCTCAGAAGAAAAGACTACAGCAGTCAGAAGGCACCCCTGCAACCCATCAGGACGACTCGTCCCTTGGAGATCGTGGCCCTGGACCATGTCAAGTTGTCACCCAGCCGGTCAGGATACTCCTATGCCCTGACTATGGTGGATCACTACTCCAGGTTCCTGGTGGTCGCCCCTGTCAAAGATCTGACGGCAGAGACAGCAGCAAAGACATTCCAAGCGTATTTCTGCAGACCACACGGATATCCTGAGCACGTGCTAACTGACCAAGGCCCAGCCTTTGAGGCCGAATTGTTCAAAGAGTTCTGTCACTTGTACAGGTGTAAGAAGATAAGAACCACACCGTACCACCCCCAAACCAACGGTCTCTGTGAGAAGATGAACCACATCGTCATTGACCTGCTGAAGACTGTACCACTCGAGGAGAGAAATCGGTGGCCAGACCTACTACCTAACCTGGTAGATCTGTACAATCACATACCTGTGAGTTCCACCAATTGCACCCCAGCTTATCTCATGCGGGCCAGACCAGGAAAGCTGCCCATGGATCTGGAGCTTGGTGTTGTAGAACCAGAAGCAGATGTGACTACTGAAGACTGGGACACAAACAGACAGGAACAGTACAGAAAAGTACAAGCCTGCGTTCAAGATAGTCTCAATCGAGTAAGGGATAAACAAGAAGATCGCTACAACAAAAGTGCGCCAGCTGAACCTTTCGCACCTGGTGAAATCGTGCTGAAAAGAAAGAGGAGGATACACAAACTCGACGATCAATGGGAAAGAGAGCCCTACATCATACAGAATTCAAGGTTTGACAACAAGAAAACGTGCATAATAAGCAAGGATGGGGGAGGAACGACTGCAACTGTATCCAGAGATCACCTAAAGTTGTGTCCGGATCCGTTAAAGCTTCAGGAAGAAGAACCTGTTGTCAATCAGGAAGAGCGTGATGAAGCAGTCATACATACAGACTTAGGAGATTTCCCCGCGGATTGGCACAGAATTGGAGAAGCTGTAATCATTCCCGTGCTTGAATTCTATCAACCACAAGGAGAACCTCTACATCCAGTTGCCCCAGTTGTTGCAGTAGAGTCAGTTCCAGAAGAACCTGCTCCAGCAGAACCCCAAGAAGCAGCACCCCAAGAAGCGGAATCCCAAGAAGCTGAACCTCAGGAAGAAGGATCCCCTGCAGACGTCGAGCCAGTTCACCCAGCTCACAGTATACTTTCCAGATCTCTAGAGAGGCTAAGGCAGTACTACAACCTACCTGCATGCAGGAATAACAGGGTAACTGACACCTCACCTACCACTATACCACCGAGGGTCAGTACGCATAACAAGGGGGCAATTACCTGTTAGGTACAGAGAGTAGGACCTAACAAATGTAAATAATTATCTAGAACCACTGTACATAAATGTATATATTTTTGCTTATAATATGCTTTATTATACCGTTGTTTATTAATCTGTTTTCCTTTATAATATTGAAACAAGTGAATGGACATTATTTTTGCTTGTTTTCTCTACCCCTTTTTGAGCATCCTTTTCCAAAAGAAACTGGGACTTTTATGGTTGCTCAATTCCTCAATTCCTCATTATGTTAATGTATATAGTTGTTCATTTACCGTTATGCAACAGTTCAAGAGTGCCTTACCTCCTGTAAAGGAAGAGTTATTTATACAATGTTTATTGTTCTTTGTTTTTGTATTTCAGCCCCGGAGTGCTGAGTTCTACTAGGGGGAAATGTGGAGCCCAGCTGCGACTGAATCCATATCTCCCAGAAGGGTGCACTGAAAGAATATACCACTAGAGGTCATTATACACATTCACACATGTTCATTTATCCCCAAAGACCACCAGAGGGAGCTGTTTTAGACATATAAAAGGAGCTGACACAGGAAACATCTAGAGCAGTTCGGTGCAGCCACCTCAGAGAACTCAGTCGGTCTGCAGTAAGGAAAGTGCAGAGCTGAGATTAGAGAGGCTGCAGAGCTTTTCAGTTCAGAGAGTGGAGTCTAGTAAGAGTGGAACAGGAAACCACTCCAGCCTAGTCAGAGCTGAATCTAGGAGTGCAGCTTAGTGAGAAGCGTGCCGACGCTTAGAGAGCGGTGAAGAGGCAGCCCACCAACTGCCAGTGTGTGATCGTGTGAGGATCCGGGTAGGCCGAAGGCGAGTGGAAAGTTAATGAGACAGCGGAGCCTTAATAGCTCACCTCAGCAAGTATTACCGGACACCGGGGTCCGAGCCTATAGGGATCTCCACGACCCATTAGGAGAACACCGGAGTTCCTGGAGGACTACAAGTCCCAGGAGTACCACCGAGCTGATACGTAGCAGGATCAGGAGGACAGAGTCTGGCAAGCAGAGTTGAAGGCACTCATTGAGGCGTGTAGAGCCGCTGCAGGTAAAGTCACTAATATTTACACAGATTCGAATTATGCATGGGGAATAGCCCATGATTATGGCCCTATCTGGAGAAGCAAAGCGTTTCTTACATCAGCCGGTAAGCCCATTAAAAATACAGAGCTGGTGAAACAGTTAATGGAGGCATTGATGTTACCAGTCCAGGTTGGCATTGTCAAGGTAAAAGCACACACGAAAGGTGACTCTGTGGAGGTAGAGGGCAACAGAAGGGCGAACGAGGCTGCTAAAGTAGCAGCAAGGCGGCCTAAGGAGCAGAGAACGGTGGCAGGGATTCAGCGTATTCCAGCCACACTGAGCCTACAGTCATGGCCAAAAGTTTTGAGAATGACACAAATATTGATTTTTACAAAGTCTACTGCTTCACTTTTTCTAATGGCAATTTGCATATACTCCAGAATGTTATAAAGAGTGATCAGCTTAACAGCAATTACTTGCAAAGTCAATATTTGGCTAGAAAATGAACTTTATCCCCAAAAACACCTTTCAACATCATTGCAGCCCTGCCTTAAAAGGACCAGCTAACCTCTTTTCAGTGATTTCTCCATTAACACAGGTGTGGGTGTTAATGAGGACATGGCTGGAGATCAATCTGTCATGATTAAGTAAGAATGACACCACTGGACACTTTAAAAGGAGGCTGGTGCTTGGCATTATTGTTTCTCTTCTGTTAACCATGGTTATCTCTAAAGAAACACGTGCAGTCATCACTGCAATGCACAAAAATGGCCTAACAGGGAAGAGTATCGCAGCTAGAAAGATTGCACCTCAGTCAACAATCTATCGCATCATCAAGAACTTCCAAGGAGAGAGGTTCCATTGTTGCCAAAAAGGCTTCAGGGTGCCCAAGAAAGACCAGCAAGCGCCAGGACCGTCTCTTAAAAGTGTTTCAGCTGCGGGATCGGGCTATCAGCAGTGCAGAGCTTGCTCAGGAATGGCAGCAGGCAGGTGTGAGTGCATCTGCACGCACTGTGAGGCGGAGACTCTTGGAGCAAGGCCTGGTCTCAAGGAGGGCAGCAAAGAAGCCACTTCTCTCCAGAAAAAACATCATGGACAGACTGATATTCTGCAAAAGGTACAGGCAGTGGACTGCTGAGGACTGGGGTAAAGTTATTTTCTCTGATGAATCCCCTTTTCGATTGTTTAGGACATCAGGAAAACGCCTCATTCGGAGAAGACAAGGTGAGCGCTACCACCAGTCTCATGCCAACTGTTAAGCATCCTGAAACCATTCATGTGTGGGGTTGCTTCTCAGCCAAGGGAATCGGCTCTCTCACAGTCTTGCCTAAAAACACAGCCATTAATAAAGAATGGTACCAGAATGTCCTCCAGGAGCAACTTCTCCCATCCCTCCAAGAGCAGTTTGGCGATCAACAATGCCTTTTCCAGCATGATGGAGCACCTTGCCATAAAGCAAAGGTGATAACTAAATGGCTCAGGGAACAAAACATAGAGATTTTGGGTCCATGGCCTGGAAACTCCCCAGATCTTAATCCCATTGAGAACTTGTGGTCAATCATCAATAGACGGGTGGACAAACAAAAACCTAAAAATTCTGACAAAATGAAAGCATTGATTGTGCAAGAATGGACTGCTATCAGTCAGGATTTGGTCCAGAAGTTGATTGAGAGCATGCCAGGGAGAATTGCAGAGGTCCTGAAGAAGAAGGGTAAACACTGCAAATATTGACTTGCTGCATTAACTCATTCTAACTGTCAATATAAGCTTTTGTGACTCATATGTTTGCAATTATTATATTTCTGTCTGTGATAAAAACATCTGTCAAACACACAAAAAAACCAGAGGGCAGCAGATCATGTGAAAATATAATATTTGTGTCATTCTCAAAACTTTTGGCCATGACTGTAGATGTCCTGAAATCCCTCCAGCAACAAGCTGCCCAAACAGAGAAGGAACACTGGGGGAGAATAGGAGCTGAGCTGAACTCAAATGGAGTATGGGAGAATAAGGATAAATTGTGTTTGCCAAAATCCCTGTTCCCAATTATGGCGCAAGCAACACATGGCCCCACTCACGCCTTAAAAAAGTCACATGTGTGCCATGGTAGATGCCTTCTGGATCGCTCCTGGTTTCAGTTACGCAGCTGCAAAATTTGTACAATCATGCCTCATCTGTGCACAGCACAACCCAAGCAAAACAGTAAAAGTCCCTAAGAAAGCGTCACCTCGGCCTCTCTACCCGTTTCAGAGACTGCAGATTGAATAGAATCATAGAATCATAGAATCATAGAATGGTAGAGTTGGAAGTGACCTTCTGGGCCATCTGATCCAACCCCTGCTCAAAGCAGGATTCTCTAAATCATCCCAGACAGATGTCTGTCCAGCCTCTGTTTGAAGACTTCCATTGAAGGAGAACTCACCACCTCTCGTGGCAGCCTGTTCCACTCATTGATCACCCTAACTGTCAAAAAGTTTTTTCTAATATCTAATCTGTGTCTCCTCCCATTCAGTTTCATCCCATTGCTTCTAGTCTTTCCTTGTGCAAATGAGAATAAAGATGATCCTTCTACAATGTGACAGCCCTTGAGATATTTGTAGACAGCTATTAAGTCTCCTCTCAGTCTTTTTTTTGCAAGCTAAACATTCCCAAATCCTGCAACCGTTCCTCATAGGACATGGTTTGCAGACCGGTCACCATTCTGGCGGCTCTTCTCTGAACTTGTTCCAGTTTGTTGATGTCTTTTTTAAAATGTGGTGCCCAAAACTGGACACAGTATTCCAGATGAGGTCTGACCAAAGAGGAGTAGAGGGCAATAATGACCTCACGTGATCTAGACTGTATTCTTCTGTTGATACATCCTAGAATTGTATTTGCCTTTTTTGCTGCTGCATCACACTGTTGACTCATGTTCAGTCTGTGATCTATTAGTATACCCAAGTCTTTCTCACATGTGCTGTTACTTAGCCCTATTCCTCCCATTTTGTATATGCTTTTTTCATTTTTATTGCCCAGATGTAGTACTTTGCATTTTTCCCTGTTAAAATCCATTCTGTTAGTTGCTGCCCACTGCTCCAGTTTATTTATATCTTTTTGAATCCTCGCTCTCTCTGCTCTAGTATTGCTACCCCTCCTAGCTTTGTGTCATCAGCAAATTTGATCAGTTTACCCTCAATTCCTTCATCTAAATCATTGATAAAGATGTTGAACAATACAGGGCCCAAAACAAAGCCTTGTGGTACCCCACTTGAGACATTCTTCCAACTGGATGTGCAGCCATTTACGACCACTCTTTGGGTCTTAATCACTAAGTCAGTTATGAATCCACCTAACAGTTGCCTTGTCCATTCCATACTTAGTCATTTTTTCAATAAGGATTGTGTGAGATACTTTGTCAAATGCTTTGCTGAAGTCAAGATATACTATATCTACAGCATTTCCCTGATCCACCCAGTCAGTGATTCTGACATAGAAAGAAATTAAGTTAGTCTGACATGACTTATTAGTTACAAACCCATACTGACTCTGTTTAATCACTTCATTCTTATCCAGGTACTTGCATACATGTTCTTTAATAATTTGTTCAAAGATCTTTCCTGGTATAGAAGTCAGACTCACCGGCCTGTAGTTCCTTGGGTCCACCTTCTTCCCCTTTTTGAAGATAGGAACAACATTTGCTCTTCTCCAGTCTTCTGGGACTTCTCCTGTTCCCCAAGAATTTTCAAAGATTATGGACTGTGGTTCAAGAATTTCTTCTGCTATCTCCTTCAGTACTCTGGGGTGTAATTCATCTGGACCTAGAGACTTGAATTAATTTAGGTTAGCTAAGTGTTTCCTCACTGTCTTTCTGTTTATAGATATCCTGGATTCTTCTATTCCTTTAATAGGACAGTGAAGATCAGTTGATGTTAAATTTCTTTTCTGAGAGAAAACAGATGCAAAATAGGAATTTAAAAGTTCAGCCTTCTCAACATCCTGTCTTACTATTTCATCATTTTCATCCTGTAAAAATCCTATAGCATCTTTGACTTTTCTTTTACTTTTGACGTATCCCCAAAATCCTTTTTTGTTGCTTTTGACATCACTTGCAAGCCTTAATTCATTGTCAGCTTTAGATAATCTGATTTGTGCCCTGCAGGTTCTGCAGACGGACCTATATTCTTCTTTAGATATGCCTCCCTCTTTCCATTTGATAAACATTTCTTTCTTCCTTTTTAGCATGTGTTTAAGTTCTGTGTTCATCCACCCTGGTTTCCTTAAATGCTTCCCATTCTTCCCTCTTTTTGGAATTGTTAACGATTGTGCTTTGAGAATCTCATTTTTCAAAATTTTCCATCCTTCCTGGACATTTTTGTCCTTAAGGATATCCGGCCATTGGATCCCTCCAATTCTCTTTCTGAGCCCCTAAAAATCTGCCTTTCTGAAATCTAACCTTGACGTCTGAGTCTTCACAGGTCTTCCTCCTCTTGTTATTCAAAATTCTAAAATAGCATGGTCACTACCTCCTAGGGTCCCAGCCACTCTTACCTCCTCAACCATTTCCTCCCTGTTTATAAGGATTAGATCCAAGGTAGCAGATCCCCTTGTTTTCTTCCCCACCTTTTTGAAGATAAAGTTGTATGCAAGAGAGGATAAGAATTTCCTTGACCTGTTAGTTTTGCCTGAGAGAGATTCCCAACAAATGTCTGGATAGTTGAAATCTCCCATGACCACTATGTCATATTTTTTGGAGAACTTGGCCATTTGATGCATAAAGAGTTCATCCATATCTTCAGCTTGCATAGGTGGCCTGTAGTAAATGCCTACAATGGTGTCCTTTCCATTGTTCTGTCCTTGTATTCTTACCCAAACAGTTTCCACAGAACTCCCAGTCTCTGAAGCGTCAATCTCTGTGCAGATATATGCTTTTCTAACATACAATGCGACACCTCCTCCTCGTTTATCAAGTCTGTTTCTTGCAAATAAGTTGTATCCTTCTAGCCTTGTATTCCAATCATGTGTATCGTCCCACCAAGTTTCAGTGATTCCAATGACATCATATTTATTTTCCTGCGTTAGTAGTTCCAGGTCTCCTTGTTTGTTGACCATGCTTTGTGCATTCGTATAGAAACATTTTAGTTTGTAATTGGTTTCTCTTTCTTCAATATTTTTATTATGTAGATATTTTTGTCTTTGTTCTTCCCCTTCACTTCTAATAGCAGAAATCTCAATAGTATTTGTCAGGTGTATGGCTTTTGCTGGCGTTTTGCTTCCCTTCCCACATTGTTCTAGTTTAAAGCTCTCCTGATGAGTGTAGCAAGGCGACTTCCAAATACATGTTTTCCAGTCTTTGTAAGGTGCACCCCATCTCTAGCAAGTAGTCCATCGTATAGGTAATTCACTCCATGATCCAGAAATCCAAATCCTTGCTGACAGCACCATCGACGTAGCCAGTTGTTCACCTGCAGAATCTTCTTCCACCTCCTTGTTCCACGGACACACACTGGAAGGATGGAAGGGAAGACCACCTGCGCTCCCAGTTCTTTCACTTTCTTACCTAAGTTTTCAAAGTCACTGCAGGAATGGGTAGTCATCTGTAGGTCTGAAGAGTCCTGATATCCTGTCAGACACATCTTTAATTTTTGC
The DNA here is from genome assembly GCA_033576555.1 of Oophaga sylvatica. Taxonomy (NCBI): domain Eukaryota; kingdom Metazoa; phylum Chordata; class Amphibia; order Anura; family Dendrobatidae; genus Oophaga; species Oophaga sylvatica. The sequence continues at coordinate 322,408,784 of JARQOD010000004.1, forward strand.
ACCTGGAAGACAGCACATTTCTCTCGAGGTTAAATCCGGTCTGCAGATAGCGGCCTCTGTTCCTCTCAACAGGGAATCCCCCATGACAAAAACTCTCCGTTTCTTCTTCACAACAGTTTTCTTTCTCCATTCAGGAGGACTCTGAGGGCGTACAATGTTATTGTTTGTGGCCAAAGTCTTATCTTGATGTATTTCTTCATCGTTCTCCTGTGTAAGAGCCTGGTACTGGTTCCTGAGCAGTATTTGTGCTGACTGCCTCCCGATTCTCCTGCTTCTCTGGGTCACATGCTTCCATTCCTCTGTTTCTTCAGGTGCACTTCGAAATTCTTCTCTTTCTGCAACATGAAGAGATAATTCTGCTCTGTCTAAGAACTCTTCACCTTCCTTAATGGTTTTCAATGTAGATAACCTCTCTTCCAGATTTTGCAACTTTTCCTCCAACAGGGACACAAGCTTGCATTTCTGGCATGTGAAGTTTGGCTTTTCCACTGGTAAGTCTGTGAACATGTAGCAAGAAATGCAGCTCACCAAATGGCTCTTGGCCTCTTCCATGTTCTTATTGTTCAAGAGATAATCAAGCAGTGAAATATATGCCTAGCGGCGCGCGGTTTACATATAGCTACCCAGAGTAGGAGTGTATGAAAATATCCTAGTATGTGTAGATCTCTTCTCTGGTTGGCCGGAAGACTACCTGGTAAAATGTGCAAATGCTAAAACAACTGCAGACAAACTGATGAAAGAACTGATATGCAGGTATGGTGTCCCAGAGACAATAGAAAGCGATAGGGGTACACACTTCACGGGAGAAATAATGAGGGAAGTCATGCAGGCCCTGGGTGTACAGCAAGCATTTCATACACCATATAGGCCACAAAGTAGTGGGAAAGTGGAAAGACTAAATGGGACACTTAAACTGAAAATTCAAAAGGCCATGGCAGAGACAGGAAAAAGCTGGGAGAGTGCTTGCCTCTTGCACTCCCACAGGTGCTACAAATGCAGCACGATTCTATGACAGCCTATGTCCAGGCCTTGCAGGAAAGACTTAACGTGTTGCATAAACATGTGTTCTCATCCATTCCAGATCCTAATGAAAGTGCAGATGTGCATCAGTTGAATCCAGGCGATTGGGTGGTTATACGCAGACACGTGAGAAGGAGCCTAGACCCACGATTTGACGGCCCCTTCCAAGTCCAGCTGACCACATCCACCTCAGTAAAACTTGAGGGTAAGCCCACCTGGATCTACGCCAGTCACTTCAAGAGGGTCCTTTCAACAGCAGAATGACTGTTCTTTTAATCACCTTGCTGGCAGTGACAGGAGTACTGCACTTTACAGAGACACAGGAGAAACTCCTAAATGTTGACTGGAATAACAAACTTATTAGTTATCACCTTTGCTTTATGGCAAGGTGCTCCATCATGCTGGAAAAGGCATTGTTGACCGCCAAACTGCTCTTGGAGGGTTGGGAGAAGTTGCTCTTGGAGGATATTCTGATACCATTCTTTCTTCATGGCTGTGTTTTTAGGCAAGACTGTGAGAGAGCCGATTCCCTTGGCTGAGAAGCAACCCCACACATGAATGGTTTCAGGATGCTTAACAGTTGACATGAGACAAGACTGGTAGTAGCGCTCACCTTGTCTTCTCTGAATGAGGCGTTTTCCTGATGTCCCAAACAATCGAAAAGGGGATTCATCAGAGAAAACAACTTTACCCCAGTCCTCAGCAGTCCACTGCCTGTACCTTTTGCAGAATATCAGTCTGTCCATGATGTTTTTTCTGGAGAGAAGTGGCTTCTTTGCTGCCCTCCTTGAGACCAGGCCTTGCTCCAAGAGTCTCCGCCTCACAGTGCGTGCAGATGCACTCACACCTGCCTGCTGCCATTCCTGAGCAAGCTCTGCACTGCTGGTAGCCTGATCCCGCAGCTGAAACACTTTTAAGAGACGGTCCTGGCACTTGCTGGTCTTTCTTGGGTGCCCTGGAGCCTTTTTGGCAACAATGGAACCTCTCTCCTTGAAGTTCTTGATGATGCGATAGATTGTTGACTGAGGTGCAATCTTTCTAGCTGTGATACTCTTCCCTGTTAGGCCATTTTTGTGCATTGCAATGATGACTGCACGTGTTTCTTGAGACTTAACCATGGTTAACAGAAGAGAAACAATGATGCCAAGCACCTGCCTCCTTTTAAAGTGTCCAGTGGTGTCATTCTTACTTAATCATGACAGATTGATCTCCAGCCATTTCCTCATCAACACCCACACCTGTGTTAATGGAGCAATCACTGAAAAGAGTTTAGCTGGTCCTTTTAAGGCAGGGCTGCAATGATGTTGAAATGTGTGTTTTGGGATAAAGTTAATTTTCTAGCCAAATATTGACTTTGCAAGTAATTGCTGTTAAGCTGATCACTCTTTATAACATTCTGGAGTATATGCAAATTGCCATTAGAAAAAGTGAAGCAGTAGACTTTGTAAAAATTAATATTTGTGTCATTCTCAAAACTTTTGTCCATGACTGTACTAGCATTTGTTTTGCCATCCAGCTTGTCATATTGCAAGAGGATTGTTAACACCACATTTTTTTTATATACTGTACTTTCCTTCGTTAAATAAGATTTGGTTCAGGTGATCACCTAATCAGTAGCACATTAACACTAGAACTACCGTGTCTCTTCTGTGACTACATTTTTCCGAATTCCGGCTTGAGACTCGGTGACTTTTACTCATTTAGGATGCGAAAAAAAGATTTTGTGACAATAAATAATTTTTGATAAAAAAGAGTACCTTTTTTCAAAATTTACCTTTAATTACCAAAGTGAGTCATTTTGACTCCCTACTATATTTTGCTAGTCTTTGTCTTTAAATGTTATTATTTCTTTTAGTTTTCATTTACTTGTAAGTTTAGAATAAATGTCGGATGGCTTAGACTTAGAATAATTAGCATTTTTGCAAATATACTTGACATACACAGGACATATACAGGACATCCATCAGTGAACCAATGAACTCTCGAGTGGACTGCATAATTTCTGTAGAATACAGCCTGCAGTTTTGCTAATTGCTAACATGGCTAGAAGAAGTGTGCTAAAGCCTGACAATATTCTTGCTATTTTGCATTCTATACTGGAGGATGAAATTAAAGTTACAACAATACCAGGAGCAAGAAACTCTAAAAATAAACGAAAACAAGACAGGAGTCAAACTGACTCCATTTCGTTGTTCTGGGGGAGGGGTGACCAGTCCGATAGTCCTATTGTTGAGTAGAATGAGGTGTACTCTGGTTGCAATTCAACTGACACTGGAATGGAATGGCTGTCAGACATGTAGAGATGAGCGGTGTTCGAATCGAACTTTTCGCCAATCTCAAATTCAAGTTATTTTGGGCGGTGTTCGAGCAGTTTGACGAACCCAAACGATTTGGAAAAAATCCGGCTGTTCGAGGTTATGTTCGATAACTGTTTGTGCACCAAAATCGTAACTGGATTTTTTCACAGTAATGCTGATAATCACTGTTAATACACAGTTTGAATGTACAGCGGGGCGGGGGGGAGGGGCATGGGATGGATTCTGCAGAAATAATGAAGATCTCCATTTTTTTTTCTCTTTCCCGCAATTCCAGTGGGAGGTGCAATCTGTCAGCCTATCAGCAGCGCACACACGAAGCAAAGAGCTTTTTTTTCATACAAGCAAGGGCATGTGTCATTGGCTGTGTATGTCACATATCCTTGCCTTATAAGACCCAGCCATTTTCCCCGTCGCCACCATTTTCTCACTGCTGCAGCAGAGTGTTAGATGGCACTGCTGCTGCTGTTAGCGCTATATTGTGATGTGCAACTGTGAATTGCAAGTGAATTTTTTGTGAAATAGACAGGAAGGTTTAGGGAGTAGGGACTAGTTTGTAATTGCAGCCCTTTTGAGGGCTAGGTTACAGCAGTTCCTAGCATTTTTAGCAGGCAGGTCTGTGCTCTTAAATAGACAGATAGGTCAGCTTGAGAGTAGTGACTATTTGTAATTGCAGCCCTTTTGAGGGCTAGGTTACATCAGTTCCTATCACTTTTAGCCAGCTCCACCAGCGTTCAAATAACTACGAATTTTTAGCTGCATCTTACCTGGACAATAATTTTGGGCATAGTAGCAGTGTGTGGTGCACATTCTATTAGGCCATCTATACTAAGCTCCACCAGCGTTGAAATTACTAATAATGTTTAGCTGCATCTTGCCTGGACAATAATTTTGGGCACAGTAGCAGTGTGTGGTACTCATTCTATTAGGCCATCTATACTAAGTTCCACCAGCGTTCAAATTACTGTAATAATTTTTAGCTGCATCTTGCCTGGACAATAATTTTGGGCATAGTAGCAGTGTGTGGTACTCATTCTATTAGGCCATCTATATTAAGCTCCACCAGTGTTCAAATAACTATGAATTTTTAGCTGCATCTTGCCTGGACAATAATTTTGGGCATAGTAGCAGTGTGTGGTACGCATTCTATTAGGCCATCTATACTAAGCTCCACCAGCGTTCAATTAACTACAAATTTTTAGCTGCATCTTGCCTGGACAATAATTTTGGGCATAGTAGCAGTGTGTGGTAGTAATTTTATTAGGCCATCTATACTAAGCTCCACCAGCGATCAAATAACAATGAATTTTTAGCTGCATCTAACCTGGACAATAATTTTGGGCACAGTAGCAGTGTGTGGTACGCATTCTATTAGGTCATTTACATTAAGCTCCACCGGCGTTCAAATTACTAAAAGTTTTTATCTGCATCTTGCCTGGACAATAATTTTGGGCATAGTAGCAGTGTGTGGTACTCATTTTATTAGGCCCTCTATACTAAGCTCCATCAGCGTTGAAATTGCTAATAATTTTTATCTGCATCTTGCCTGGACAATAATTTTGGGCATAGTAGCAGTGTGTGGTACTTATTCTATTAGGCCATCTATACTAAGCTCCACCAGCATTCAAATAACTACGAATTTTTAGCTGCATCTTGCCTGGACAATAATTTTGGCCATAGTAGCAGTGTGTGGTACTCATTCTATTAGGCCATCTATATTAAGCTCCACAAGTGTTCAAATTACTAAAAAATGTTATCTGCATCTTGCCTGGACAATAATTTTGGGCATAGTATCAGTGTGTGGTACTCATTCTATTAGGCCATCTATACTAAGCTCCACCAGCGTTGAAATTACTAAAAATGTTTAGCTGCATCTTGCCTGGACAATTATTTTAGGCATAGTAGCAGTGTGTGGTCCTCATTCTATTAGGCCATCTATACTAAGCTCCACCAGCGTTGAAATAACTAATAATTTTTAGCTGCATCTTGCCTGGACAATAATTTTGGGCATAGTAGCAGTGTGTGGTACTCATTCTATTAGGCCATCTATAGTAAGCTCCAGCAGCATTCAAATAACTACAATTTTTAGCTGCATCTTGCCTGGACAATAATTTTGGGCATAGTAGCAGTGTGTGGTACTCAATCTATTAGGCCATCTATACTAAGCTCCACCAGCGTTCAAATAACTACGAATTTTTAGCTGCATCTTGCCTGAACAATAATTTTGGGCATAGTATCAGTGTGTGGTACTCATTCTATTAGGCCATGTATACTAAGTTCCACCAGCGATTCAAATTATGTAATAATTTTTAGCTGCATCTTGACCTGGACAATAATTTTGGGCATAGTAGCAGTGTGTGGTACTCATTCTATTAGGCCATCTATACTAAGCTCCACCAGGTTACAAATAACTATGAATTTTTAGCTGCATCTTGCCTGGACAATAATTTTGGGCATAGTAGCAGTGTGTGGTACTATTCTATTAGGCCATCTATACTAAGTTCCACCAGCATTCAAATAACTATGAATTTTTAGCTGCATCTTGCCTGGACAATAATTTTGGGCATAGTAGCAGTGTGTGGTGCTCATTCTATTAGGCCATCTATACCAAGCTCCACCAGGATTCAAATGACTACGAATTTTTATCTGCATCTTGCCTGGACAATAATTTTGGCCATAGTAGCAGTGTGTGGTAGTCATTTATAGGCCATCTATACTAAGTTCCACCAGCGATCAAATTAACTATGAATTTTTAGCTGCATCTACCTGGACAATAATTTTGGGCATCAGTAGCAGTGTGTGGTACGCATTCTATTAGGTCATTTACATTAAGCTCCACGGCGTACAAATACTAAAAATTTTTATCTGCATCTTGCCTGGACAATCATTTTGGGCATAGTAGAAGTGTGTGGTACTTATTCTATTAGGCCATCTATACTAAGCTCACACAGCATTCAAATACTATAATTTTTAGCTGCATCTTGCCTGGACAATAATTTTAGGCCATAGTAGCAGTGTGTGGTACTCATTCTATTAGGCCATCTATATTAAGGTCCACAAGCGTTCAAATTACTAAAACTTTTTATCTGCATCTTGCCTGGACAATAATTTTAGGCATAGTAGCAGTGTGTGGTCCTCATTCTATTAGGCCATCTATACTAAGCTCCACCAGCTTTGAAATTACTAATAATTTTTAGCTGCATCTTGCCTGGACAATAATTCTTGGCATAGTAGCAGTGTGTGGTACTCATTCTATTAGGCCATCTATACTAAGCTCCAGCAGCATTCAAATAACTACGAATTTTTAGCTGCATCTTGCCTGGACAATAATTTTGGGCATAGTAGCAGTGTGTGGTACTCATTCTATTAGGCCATCTATATTAAGCTCCACAAGCGCTCTATTACTAAAACTTTTTATCTGCATCTTGCCAGGACAATAATTTTAGGCATAGTAGCAGTGTGCGGTCCTCATTCTATTAGGCCATCTATACTAAGCTCCACCAGCGTTGAAATTTCTAATAATTTTTAGCTGCATCTTGCCTGGACAATAATTTTGGGCATAGTAGCAGTGTGTGGTACTCATTCTATTAGGCCATCTATAGTAAGCTCCAGCAGCATTCAAATAACTACGAATTTTTAGCTGCATCTTGCCTGGACGATAATTTTGGACATAGTAGCAATGTGTGGTACTCATTCTATTAGGCCATCTATATTAAGCTCCACAAGCGTTCAAATTACTAAAAAATGTTATCTGCATCTTGCCTGGACAATAATTTTGGGCATAGTATCAGTGTGTGGTACTCATTCTATTAGGCCATGTATACTAAGTTCCACCAGCGTTCAAATTACTGAAGAAAAATATTTAGACTTGAGAGTCCTCAGTGGTTGATACCTTTTAATGGCTAACTGAAAAATGGTAACAAATTGCAAGCTTTCGAGACTACTCAGGTCTCTTCATCAGGCTAAACTAATACAAAATCTGAAGAATCACATATTTATATACACAAAAGGACACAGGAATAATGCAATAGGTAAGACAAGTGACGTGGAGCAGAACTGTCATTATGGCAGAGGGATGAACATAAATATTGGAACAGTTCATAGATAAGGAGAGAAAGTTTTATTGCCCTCTGATTGAAGTCTGCTATTGTGTTTTGATGACACTAAAAGGTCAGAGAAGCAGATTCCTTAATTGATATAGAAAGACATAAATCCATGTGACACGTTCATTCCAGCACTAAGAGTGTCAAAGGTCATCATAAGTTTGTATTCCCAAACCTTTCTATCTTTCTCAGATTTGAAGTTAGATTTTAATATAAGTAATTCCATATCCATCATGCTATGACCGGGCATAAAAAAGTGTTTTGCCACAAGTAAATCCATTCTTTTTTCTCTTATTGTGTGGCGATGAGAATTCATCCTTGTTCTCAGTTTTTGCCCGGTCTCCCCCACATACAGACCCCCAGTTGGACATTTAGTACATATAATGAGGTACACCACATTGGATGTGATGCAGCTGAAAGTACCTGGTATCTTGTAGTCCCGATGGGAGTTGGGGATCTTTATCTTGTCCATGGTCATTATAAATGGACATGTTTTACATTTCTTCTGGTTTCAAGGAAAGGTTCCTGCAGCTGTTGGGGAGGACAGGGAGCTTCTGACAATGATGCTTCTTAGATTTGGGGGCTGCCTAAAACATAGTAGTGGGGGGTCTGGAAATATGGATTGTAATCGGGCATCTTTTTGTAGTAAAGGTTGTAGTTTCCGTGCAGCTCCCCTTAGCACCTCCAGATTTGGATTGTAGGTGACCACTAGAGGCACCGGTTATTTTCTTCTTTAGCTTTGTAATGTAGCAGGTGATTCCTTGATATTCTGGTGGCTCTTGTAATTTGGTTTTCAATTGTTCTTGGATGGTAGCCCTGGTTCAAAAAAGTCTTTCTGAGGCGACCAAGGTGTTCATCTCTATCCATGGGGTTGGAACATATACGGTTGTATCTGATGGCTTGGCTGTAGACAATAGAGTGTTTTATGTGTTTTGGATGGAAACTGTCCCATTTAAGGTATGTTGGACGGTCGATTGGCTTCTGATACAGGGATGTCTCTATTTACAACAATACTATAACAAACTACGGACCTTTCTGATTCATAACAAGGAAAAGAAACTACACAGACTGCGCCTCAATTGCGGACTCTATACAAACAGATACAAAACAAACCCAAAACCTGACAACTCTGACAACCACTCCATTCCAGACACAAAAGCATCTAACTGTGTCATCAATCTCTCAGATTACAAACCCAACAAGGTGGAACTGGCCGTGCTTTCTAGAGGACTCTCATTTTGTCCTACTAAGGCCCTGGATAAAACCGAACTCTGCAGTGATATGGAACATTTTTTCAGGAGACTGCGCCTGAGGGAATACTTCAATGATACAGAAGATACAGAAAACACTCGGACTGAAGGAAAAGGGATCCCAACAACCAAGAAGAGGTCAGACTGGACACCTCCACCTGGACGTAACCCTCATTTGGATAAATATATAGACTCATTCAGACATTTGATAAAATCTACCATCATAGCCACCAACAAGAGACAAGCATCCAACATCAGTGCCCAGGAGAGAGAGGCCATACAGTCTCTGAAAACCAACAAAGAAATCATCATTAAACCTGCTGACAAGGGAGGTGCAATAGTCATGATGAACACATCAGACTATATGAAGGAAGCAAACAGACAACTTACGGACACACGCTACTACAGAAAACTGGAGTCGGACCCTACACAGGACTATTACAAGGAACTAAGCAAGTTGGTATCTTGTCTGTCTGACAAATCCATAAGAGCTGATGACCTGATACCAGAAAGTCCAAGAACAGGGACGTTTTACATGCTTCCCAAAATCCACAAAGCCGGAAATCCAGGGAGGCCGATTATTTCATGTGTGGACACCCTTACTGAGCAGGTATCTGGATGGGTAGAGGGTATTCTTAAACCCCTGGTAAAGGATACACCCAGCTACATTCAGGACACAACTGACCTACTGAATAAACTAACATCAATAGGTCCCCTACCAGAAGGAACCATCCTGGCCACCATGGATGTGGAATCTTTGTACTCTAATATCCCACACCAGGATGGATTAAATGCCTGCAAAGTCTTCATGGGAAACACCGGGAATGATGCTGATTCTGTGGTGAAACTCACAAAATTCATCCTCACCCACAATTACTTTGAATTTGACAACAAGATCTATCTTCAGGAGACTGGCACAGCTATGGGAAGTAAAATGGCTCCACAGTATGCAAATCTTTTCATGGCCAAGCTTGAAAGCGACTTTTTGTCCTCATGTCCCATCAGGCCTCGGGCCTACTACCGCTACATTGATGACATTTTAATCATCTGGACGGAGTCTGAACAACAGCTAAAGACGTTCCATGAACAGTTCAACCAATTTCATCCCACCATCAACTTAACATTTAACTACTCCAGCACTGAAATTAACTTTTTAGACACCACCATTAAGCTAAAGAACAATGAAATAGAGACATCCCTGTATCAGAAGCCAATCGACCGTCCAACATACCTTAAATGGGACAGTTTCCATCCAAAACACATAAAAAACTCTATTGTCTACAGCCAAGCCATCAGATACAACCGTATATGTTCCAACCCCATGGATAGAGATGAACACCTTGGTCGCCTCAGAAAGACTTTTTTGAACCAGGGCTACCATCCAAGAACAATTGAAAACCAAATTACAAGAGCCACCAGAATATCAAGGAATCACCTGCTACATTACAAAGCTAAATAAGAAAATAACCTGGTGCCTCTAGTGGTCACCTACAATCCAAATCTGGAGGTGCTAAGGGGAGCTGCACGGAAACTACAACCTTTACTACAAAAAGATGCCCGATTACAATCCATATTTCCAGACCCCCCACTACTATGTTTTAGGCAGCCCCCAAATCTAAGAATCATTATTGTCAGAAGCTCCCTGTCCTCCCCAACAGCTGCAGGAACCTTTCCTTGCAACCAGAAGAAATGTAAAACATGTCCATTTATAATGACCATGGACAAGATAAAGATCCCCAACTCCCATCGGGACTACAAGATACCAGGTACTTTCAGCTGCATCACATCTAATGTGGTGTACCTCATTATATGTACTAAATGTCCAACTGGGGGTCTGTATGTGGGGGAGACCGGGCAAAAACTGAGAACAAGGATGAATTCTCATCGCCACACAATAAGAGAAAAAAGAATGGATTTACCTGTGGCAAAACACTTTTGTATGCCCGGTCATAGCATGATGGATATGGAATTACTTATATTAAAATCTAACTTCAAATCTGAGAAAGATAGAAAGGTTTGGGAATACAAACTTATGATGACCTTTGACACTCTTAGTGCTGGAATGAACGTGTCACATGGATTTATGTCTTTCTATATCAATAAAGGAATCTGCTTCTCTGACCTTTTAGTGTCATCAAAACACAATAGCAGAATTCAATCAGAGGGCAATAAAACTTTCTCTCCTTATCTATGAACTGTTCCAATATTTATGTTCATCCCTCTGCCATAATGACAGTTCTGCTTCACGTCACTTGTCTTACCTATTGCATTATTCCTGTGTCCTTTTGTGTATATAAATATGTGATTCTTCAGATTTTGTATTAGTTTAGCCTGATGAAGAGACCTGAGTAGTCTCGAAAGCTTGCAATTTGTTACCATCTTTTCAGTTAACCATTAAAAGGTATCAACCACTGAGGACTCTCAAGCCTAAATATTTTTTTATCTACTGGCTAACACGGTACGAAGATACACATCTTTCCTATATCAAATTACAGTAATAATTTTTAGCTGCATCTTCCCTGGACAATAATTTTGGGCATAGTAGCAGTGTGTGGTACTCATTCTATTAGGCCATCTATACTAAGCTCCATCAGTGTTCAAATAACTATGAATTTTTAGCTGCATCTTGCCTGGACAATAATTTTGGGCATAGTAGCAGTGTGTGGTACTCATTCTATTAGGCCATCTATACTAAGCTCCACCAGCATTCAAATAACTATGAATTTTTAGCTGCATCTTGCCTGGACAATAATTTTGGACATAGTAGCAGTGAGCGGTACTCATTCTATTAGGCCATCTATATTAAGCTCCACAAGCGTTCAAATTACTAAAAATTTTTATCTGCATCTTGCCTGGACAATAATTTTGGGCACAGTATCAGTGTGTGGTACTCATTCTATTAGGCCATCTATACTAAGCTCCACCAGCGTTGAAATTACTAAAAAATTTTAGCTGCATCTTGCCTGCACAATAATTTTAGGCATAGTAGCAGTGTGTGGTCCTCATTCTATTAGGCCATCTATACTAAGCTCCACCAGCGTTGAAATTACTAATAATTTTTAGCTGCATCTTGCCTGGACAATAATTTTGGGCATAGTAGCAGTGTGTGGTACCCAATCTTTTAGGCCATCTATACTAAGCTCCACCAGCGTTCAAATAACTACGAATTTTTAGCTGCATCTTGCCTGGACAATAATTTTGGGCATAGTAGCAGTGTGTGGTACTCATTCTATTAGGCCATCTATACTAAGCTCCACCAGTGTTCAAATAACTATGAATTTTTAGCTGCATCTTGCCTGGACAATAATTTTGGGCATAGTAGCAGTGTGTGGTACTCATTCTATTAGGCCATCTATATTAAGCTTCACCAGCGTTCAAATTACTAAAAAATGTTATCTGCATCTTGCCTGAACAATAATTTTGGGCATAGTAGCAGTGTGTGGTACTCATTCTTTTAGGCCATCTATACTAAGCTCCACCAGTGTAGAAATTACTAATAATTTTTAGCTGCATCTTGCCTGGACAATAATTTTGGGCATAGTAGCAGTGTGTGGTACTCATTCTATTAGGCCATCTATACTAAGCTCCACCAGCGTTGAAATTACTAATAATTTTTAGCTGCATCTTGCCTGGACAATAATTTTGGGCATAGTAGCAGTGTGTGGTACTCATTCTATTAGGCCATCTATACTAAGCTCCACCAGCGTTTAAATAACTGAAATAATTTTTAGCTGCATCTTGCCTGGACAATAATTTTGGGCATAGTAGCAGTGTGTGGTACTCATTCTATTAGGCCATCTATACTAAGTTCCACCAACGTTCAAATTACTGAAATAAATTTTAGCTGCATCTTGCCTGGACAATAATTTTGAGCATAGTAGCATTGTTTGGTACTCATTCTGTTAGCCATCTATACTAAGCTCCACCAGTGTTCAAATAACTATGAATTTTTAGCTGCATCTTGCCTGGACAATAATGTTGGGCATAGTAGCAGTGTGTGGTACCCAATCTTTTAGGCCATCTATACTAAGCTCCACCAGCGTTCAAATAACTACGAATTTTTAGCTGCATCTTGCCTGGACAATAATTTTGGGCATAGTAGCAGTGTGTGGTACTCATTCTATTAGGCCATCTATACTAAGCTCCACCAGTGTTCAAATAACTATGAATTTTTAGCTGCATCTTGCCTGGACAATAATTTTGGGCATAGTAGCAGTGTGTGGTACTCATTCTATTAGGCCATCTATATTAAGCTTCACCAGCATTCAAATTACTAAAAAATGTTATCTGCATCTTGCCTGAACAATAATTTTAGGCATAGTAGCAGTGTGTGGTACTCATTCTTTTAGGCCATCTATACTAAGCTCCACCAGTGTAGAAATTACTAATAATTTTTAGCTGCATCTTGCCTGGACAATAATTTTGGGCATAGTAGCAGTGTGTGGTACTCATTCTATTAGGCCATCTATACTAAGCTCCACCAGCGTTGAAATTACTAATAATTTTTAGCTGCATCTTGCCTGGACAATAATTTTGGGCATAGTAGCAGTGTGTGGTACTCATTCTATTAGGCCATCTATACTAAGCTCCACCAGCGTTTAAATAACTGAAATAATTTTTAGCTGCATCTTGCCTGGACAATAATTTTGGGCATAGTAGCAGTGTGTGGTACTCATTCTATTAGGCCATCTATACTAAGTTCCACCAGCGTTCAAATTACTGAAATAAATTTTAGCTGCATCTTGCCTGGACAATAATTTTGAGCATAGTAGCATTGTTTGGTACTCATTCTGTTAGCCATCTATACTAAGCTCCACCAGTGCTCAAATAACTATGAATTTTTAGCTGCATCTTGCCTGGACAATAATGTTGGGCATAGTAGCAGTGTGTGGTACTCATCCTATTAGGCCATCTATACTAAGCTCCGCCAGCTTTAAAGTAACTACAAATTTTTAGCTGCATCTTGCCTGGACAAAAGTTTTGGGCACAGTATCAGTGTGTGGTACTCATTCTATTAGGCCATCTATACTAAGCTCCACTAGCATTCAAATAACTATGAATTTTTAGCTGCATCTTGCAAGGACAATAATTTTGGGCATAGTATCAGTGTGTGGTGCTCATTCTGTTAGGCCATCTATACTAACCTCCACCAGCGTTCAAATAACTACGAATTTTTAGCTGCATCTTGCCTGGACAATAATTTTGGGCATAGTAACAGTGTGTGGTGCTCATTCTTTAGGCCATCTATACTAAGCTCCACAAGCGTTCAAATAACTACAAATTTTTATCTGCATCTTGCCTGGACAATAATTTTGGGCATTGTACCAGTGTGTGGTACTAATTCTATTAGGCCATCTATACTAAGCTCCACTAGCATTCAAATAACTATGAATTTTTAGCTGCATCTTGCCTGGACAATAATTTTGGGTATAGTAGCAGTGTGTGGTGCTCATTCTGTTAGGCCATCTATACTAACCTCCACCAGCGTTCAAATAACTACGAATTTTTAGCTGCATCTTGCCTGGACAATAATTTTGGGCATAGTAGCAGTGTGTGGTACTCATTCTATTAGGCCAGTGGTTCTCAACCTTTCTAATACCGTGACCCCGCAATACAGTTCCTCATGTTGCGGTGACCCCCAAACCAAAAAATAAGTACAGTCCTCCATACAATATTATGGGCAACACATAGTCCTCCATACTGTATTATGGGCCAAATATAATGCTCCGTAAAGAATATTGGACCCCAAATAATGCTCCATACAGGATACTGGTCCCCATATAATGCTCCATACAAAATATGGAGCTCTCTGCACTGTGCTGCGTTCTGCACTGTTATGGCTCAGGAAAGGGCACTGTGGAAACACTCCCCATTATCATCATCATTGCCTCCCCATCATCATTGCCTCCCCATCATCATTGCCTGCCCATCATCATTGCCTGCCCATCATCATTGGCTCCCCATCATCATCATTGCCTGCCCATCATCATTGGCTCCCCAATCATCATCATTGCCTGCCTATCATCATTGGCTCCCCATCATCATCATCATTGCCTGCCCATCATCACTGGCTCCCCATCATCATCATTGCCTGCCCATCATCATTGTCTCCCCATCATCATCATTGCCTTCCCATCATCATTGCCTCCCCATCATCATCATCTTTGCCTGCCCATCATCATTGTCTCAACATCATCATCATCATTGCCTGCCCATCATCATTGGCTCCCCATCAACATCATCATTGCCTGCCCATCATCATTGGCTCCCCATCATCATCGCCTCCTCACCACCATCACTGCCTCCCCCCACCACCATCACACATACAGCACCAGACACAGACAGCACCGCAGCACTCTCTCACATACACGCAGGCAGACACACACACACTGATACACACAGTCACATACACCTCACATCTCACCTGTCCAGCGCCCGCGCTTACTCTGCCACAGCCGGCCGCTGAATGATGACGTCATCCAGCGGCGCTGCTGTGACAGGAAGCGCGGGCGCCCCCTGGAGCCCGGAGCTGCGGAGGCACAGGGAGAGGTAAGTATTGCGCCGCTTGCTCAGGCCGGGTCCCCCCTCTCCCCGCACAGTGGACTCTCCGACCCGCCGCTCAGCTCCGGAGGGTCCAGGGCCGCTGCACTGTGCCTCCGTGGGGGGAGGAATTGCTGCTGCCACGCCGCCCCCACACACGTGCTGCCTGGGGCGGACTGCCTGTCCACGCTACGCCACTGGGCTAAAGCCATCGGAAATATGTATTTTCCGATGGCTTTAAGCCAGTGGTCCCCAACCTTTTTTGCACCAGGGACCGACTTCAAGAAAGACCATTCTTCCATGGCCCGGCAGGGCGGGGATGGAGGTGTGGCAGGGGTGGGGCTTTGGTCATAAGGGGGCGGGGCTATGGACGGGGTTGTAGTTTAGTAGTAGTGCATACTCATCATTTAATTATAACATTTATAATGTGAATGTGACTCCCTTGTATACAAGGCTCCACTCCCACCCTTGTATGCATGGCTCCGCTCCCACCCTTGTTTATATGGCTCCGCTCCCACCCTCCCATCCTGTATACATGGCTCCGCTCCCCCTCCCATCCTGTATATATGGCTCCGCTCCCATCCTCCCATCCTGTATATATGGCTCCGCTCCCAACCTCCTATCCTGTATACATGGCTCCGCTCCCACCCTCCCATCCTTGTATATAAGGCTCCGCTCCCATCCTGTATATATGGTCATGCCGCTCCCCCTCCCATCCTGTTATATGGCTCCGCTCCCCCTCCCATCCTGTATATATGGCTCCGCTCCCCCTCCCATTCTGTATATATGGCTCCGCTCCCATCCTCCTATCTTGTATTATTATGGCTCTGCCCCCCTCCCATCCTATATACATGGCTCCGCTCCCCCTCCCATCCTGTATATATGGCTCTGCTCCCCCTCCCATCCTGTATACATGGCTGGGCTCCCCCGTCCTCCCCCCATCATACTTACCCTCCTCGCTCCGTCGCTGAAGGTCCCTTGCATCCCTGTCGGCCGCGGCAGCTTCCTCCTGTGCGCAGCGGTGACGTAATACCGCTCATTAAGGGCATGAATATGGACGCCACGCCTTTGGGAGTGGCGTCACGTCCATATTCATTACCTTAATGAGTGGTTCTACGTCACCGCACTGCCAGGAGGAAGCTGCCGCGGCCGACAGGGATGCAGCGACGGAAGGTAAGTATCGATATCTTCTTGAAGCCGACGGCTGCAGCTGTCGCTACAGTGCTGCAGCCACCGGCTCCAAGTGTGTACAGCGTTCTGTGCCGTAGCGGTTGGGGACCCCTGCTTTAAGCGACCCCTGTGTTTTGGTCGTTCGACCCCCGCCGGGGTCGCGACCCACAGGTTGAGAACCGCTGGACATCTATACTAAGCTCCACCAGCGTTGAAATTACTAATAATTTTTAGCTGCATCTTGCCTGGACAATAATTTTGGGCATAGTAGCAGTGTGTGGTACTCATTCTGTTAGACCATCTATACTAAGCTCCACCACCTGTGTATCTAATAAAATTGTTTTACTGCTTCTAACCCAGCCAATCCTTTTGGGCTAGTACCACGAATTGGCCAATCAGCTCTATTCGGTTTCCATCCATCGTTTTTTGTGCAAACAACTCCAGAGTTGTCAATTAGTTAACCACCAAAATGAGTGTCAAAAGGCCTGCTGCTGGTGGAAAGGGGAATAGGCGTGTTGGGAAGGGAAAAAAAGTTGTGTCCGTGGGGTAGCTGTTAAAGCAACAGTAACATCTGAAGAAGAAAGACCATCTTCCAGCCAAACTAAGATGTCTACTTCTTTTAGTGGACAATGTGATACAATCCCTTTCTTATGGCCACGCCCATCGCTAAAAATTCCAGATTGAGGCACAGAAACAGCAGGTGCATCAACAGATATCAAGTGCTCCTTTAAGTCGGCTCTCCTCCACCTCAACTTCAACATCACAAATACTCCAGTCCTCCGAGGTGTCACCCCAATCACACTTGCTTCCTCACAGCTCCCAAGTCTCCAGGTGCCCGTCTGAGTATGAGGTAGAACAGATGGTTGAGTCTGCAGAGTAGTTTACTCATACTATAGCCTGGGAATCAGAGATCATCTCCAGAGCTTCTGTTAATCCAGGCGAGGAAATGATCTGCAGTGATGCCCAGAATCTTTATGAGTCGGATCCAGGACCAGATGAAGAAGTTTCTGAGCATAATGTAGACCCTTGTTCCCAAACTGTAACTCCTGTTGGTGGAGACAATGAGGAAGAAAATGATGAGACTCAAATACCTGATTTGAGCGACAACTTGAGTTTTTTGTCAGGGCAGGAAGAGGTTGGCTCTGAGGACGACGGGTGTGAGAACACACAGGGTGATGATGACGAGGTTGCAGATCCCACTTACTGTCAACCCACAGTCAGGCAGTCGATGAGGTCAGCAGAGGAGGTGGAGAAGGATTCTAGTGATGACGAGGTCAGGTTGCGCCTTCCTGGACACAGACGTAGTAGTGGAAGTACATCACCAACTGCATCCTCAACCACAACTCTGCCTCTGACCACAAGTCGTGGTGGCTCTTCAGGTCGCATGGGTTCTAAGCCTTGCATAGCCTGGGCATTTTTTCAGATCGATAAGGATGGCCCAACTCGTGTTATCTGTAACATTTGTGACCAAAAGCTAAGTAGAGGCCAAAAAATCCATAGTTTGAGTACTTCATGCATGAACCGTCACATGGATATGAAGCATAAGTTGCAGTGGCAAGCTCACTGTGCTACAATGCGGCCTAGCGGGCCGGGTCAACCACCGTCTTCCCCATCTTGTGCATCCGCGACCACAGCCTATTCATCCTCTGTGACTGGGGGGGACAGCAGTCAGACCTGTTTTGAGACTCAGACCTGGCATCTCTTTACCCGCAACAGCCAGTCTGATTGGCAGGTCATCATTTCATTTGGAAGTGGAAACACCAGCTGGTGTTGAGCGCTCTCCGACATCGAGAGCACCACCTTTGGATCAAGGCAACCTAACTTTTGCGCCTGCATCTTCCTCACAGACCGTCAGTGGTCCAGGGACACCCTACTCAACCCCGTCTAAGCACAACATCCAGCCCTCGGTCCCTCAGATGTGGACAAGTAAAAGACCATTTCCTCCTAGCCATGAGAAAGCTAAGAGGTTGAATTTCACCATCTGCAAGCTCTTGGCTACAGAAATGCTGCTTTTCCGCCTGGTGGACACAGAGGATTTTCGAGACCTTATGTCCGTCGCAGTGCCCCAGTACCAGATGCCCAGTCGGCACTACTTCTCAAAGAAAGGTGTGCCTGTGCTCCACCAGCATGTCGCACACAACATCACCGCTTCTTTGAGAAACTCAGTGTGTGACAGGGTGCATTTCACCACAGACATTTGGACGAATAGGCATGGACAGGGGCGTTACATGTCGCTGACTGGGCACTGGGTAACTATGGTGACAGCAGGACAAGGGGCTGCTGTCAAAGTCTTGCCGTCCCCACGAGTTGTGCGTCAATCCTCTTTAGCTCAAAGTTCCTCCACTGCTTCTGCCTCCTCAACCTCCTCTCAGTCCTCCACCTGCACCCAAAGCCTGTCAGGTCACGCCACCGGCTTTCTAACTGCGCAGAAGGGATCCTGCACACCTCCTTGCTATGCTGGCAGCAGGGCTCAACATCATCAGGAGGTTTTTACGTTGAAATGTCTGGGAAATGTGAGTCACACAGCTGAGGAGTTGTGGTCAGCTCTGGAGAACCAGTTTCATGAATGGTTGTCTCCACTGGACCTGCAACCAGGGAAGGCCGTGTGCAACAAAGTAGCAAACCTGGGTGCGGCCCTTCACCGGGGCAATGTCACACACGTGCCTTGTATAGCTCACGTGTTGAACCTCGTTGTCCAGCAATTTTTAGCCCACTATCCCGGACTACATGGCCTTCTGCAGAGGGCACTGTCGCTGTGTGCTCACTTCCACCGTTTGCATCCCGCAGCTCAGCGACTTACATCTCTACAGAAGTTGTTGGGCCTGCCACTTCACCTGCTAAAATGCGATGTGCCAACACGGTGGAATTCAACTCTGCACATGTTGCGACTGTGGCAGCACCGAACAAGCCCTGGTGCAATACGTTCTTACTTATAGCCTGGGCCAACGAGATCCAGAGGTGGGGCAAATCACGCTGGAGGAGTGGTCTCAGATCAGGTACCTATGCACCCTTCTGCACAGTTTTGAAATAGGACGAAGAATGTTTAGTGCTGACGATGCCATTATCAGCATGACTATTCCGGTGATTTACATGCTGGAGCACATGTTAAACATAATTCAGAGTCAGGTGGTGGAACAAGAGGAGGTGGAGGAAGTAGAGGAGGAGGAGTTGTATGCGGAAGGGCTAACATCTGCAAGGTCCAGATGGTCGGCAGCACCAAGGCGGCAGGCATGGGAGGGTGGGGGAGAGGGATTAACCAGGGCGCATGGTAGCAGCCAAACTAGGGAGGAAGGTGCAGGAGCCCAGGAAGAAGTGGAGGACGAACTGGCAATGGGCATGGAAGACTCATCAGAAGAGGGAGACCTTGATCACATTTCTGTTGTGCGAGGTTGAGGGGAGAGGGCAGAGGAAGGAAGCAGGATTCTTACCTCGCCACCAACACAACAGGGACTTGGTGCTCCTGGATGCGCAAGACACATGAGTGCCTTCTTGCTGCACTACCTGCAACATGACCCTCGAATTGCCAGAATTCGAAATAATCCTGACTACTGGGTAGCCACACTCTTAGATCCCCGGTACAAAAGTAAATTTGCTGAAATAATTCCTGCCATAGAAAGGGATTCACGCATGCAGGAGTATCAGCAGAGACTGTTGCATAATCTTACATGTGCTTTTCCACAAAACACCAGTGGTGCATGTAGTGAATCTCACAGTTCTAACTTGCCAACTGTGGGACTGTAGAGTCTTCAGCACTCAAACCATAACAGAAACACAGTATCTGCTGGTGTTAACAGCAATTTTGCGGAATCCTTTCACCACTTTTTAGCCCATCCTTTGCAAGGCCACAGGAGACAAGAAGTCAGACACACTGTCAACGCCTAGAGACGATGGTACAGGAGTATCTTCAACTGAACATGGAAGCTATGACTGTGTCACTGGACCCTTGCTCTTTTTGGGCTTCCAATCTGAATAAATGGCCGAAGCTCGCCACTCACGCCTTGGAGATCTTGTCATGCCCCGCAGCAAGCGTTCTCTCTGAACGTGTGTTCAGCGCTGCTGGTGGTGTGCTTACAGATAAGCGCACGCGGCTGTCCACTGACAATGTAGACAGACTCACGTTCATAAAGATGAACAAATCATGGATCCGCAAGGACTTTTCTACCCCTGTGTCATCCTGGGGAGAGTAAAAGCTCGAGGATTTGTTAAAATCACCTCACTAACTGTTTTAAGCAACTCTGGGGCAATTAATGCCACTTAAGTGGTGTCTGTGCCCCAAATTTTTGGAAAAAATGAAAACTCTTTTTCGAGTCCCCTTGCTGTGTTTTACATGACGTTGGCATCGTCAATTACAGGTGGGTTGGGTCTTTCCCCCCCTTTTAACCGTAAGAAACTACATACACTATGGCTTGGGGTAACACACATGGTTGACTCTGAAGAGCTGTTTACTCATACCATAGCCTGGGAATCAGAGGTCTGCTCCAAAGCTTCAGTGTCTGCTAGTCAGCGGACTAGCCACCGGCTGTAGATCTAATTACAATTTTTTTTTTCAAATTCAATTTTTTTTTTATGTTTGTGGTGAAAAAGTACAAGAAAATGCAATATACATAGTAAAAGGAGTAGTATAACTATAAATCTATGCTTAACGACAGTACATTGGTGGGTTCAGGGAGGGTTTTCCATCAATATCCAGATCAAGCATGTATTTTTCCATATGAAAGATAGAGAAAGAGGGAGCGGATCACGGCAGACCATCAATCAATAGAGTGCGATTATGATCATTGTTGTGCCGACATCACGGATAACTTTAGTTGGGGGCTAGATGGTAGGCGTCAGAGTTTTGAAAATCAATCCAATTCCTCCAAATCACACATTATCTACCAACATCAGCCGGTGAGATGGCAATCAGATGCTCCATCCTATTAAGGAGGGAGATCTGCGCAAACCATTCCTCCACAGTGGGTGGGTCTCTGCTTTTCCAGTGTCGTGGAATGACATTCTTAGCCGCTTGTATTAGGTAGCCTATTAATGACCTTTTATAACTACGTTTACTTATTGGTAACATTGATAAAAGGAGGGCTTCTGGCGTATTAGGGATAGTCAAACCAGTTATTTTCTCAATCATGGGAACCACCTTTGCCTAAAATGCATTTATTATAGGGCATGCTCACCATATGTGTGACATTGTTCCTTCCCCCTCCCCACATCTCCAACATCTATTTGAGACCACTGGATACCATCTATGAAGGACTGCTGGTACCCGGTACCATCTAGAGATAATTTTGAAGGAGGTTTCCTGAGCTTTGGACCCTAATGAGGTTTTATGTGTTAGGAAGAAACATTTATCCCATTGTGAGTCAGAGAAGGACTTCCCCAGTTCCCTTTCCCATGCACCGCAGAATCCTGGTCTATTGTCGATTACCTGGGCAATGAGGAGATTATACAGTAGGGAGATGGAGTGTGTAGGGGGTGACAATGATAGGCTCAATTTTTCAAAGTTTGTGAGATCTCTATGAAGATGTGTGCGCTTCTTCACAGTTGAATAGAAGTGTTGTAACTGGCTATATTCAAAATTTGCCTTCGGGGAAGTGGCTCTTCCCTGTAACAAGTCATTGAGGGGCAGCAGCAAAGTATTGGAGATGACATGAGAAAATAATATCGGATGGGATTTATTTGAACCGAGAAATCTATTTGCAGATAGTCCTGGTGGGATATCTGGATTATCTGAAATCGGGAGCAAGGGGCCCTGGGGGTCGATTGAGGATAATTTTTTTTTGGGATCTCAAAGCCAAAGCAGTGGCATAAGTACTATATGACATGAGGCCAAGAGAGGGGACAATTAAATGGGCGCACCATGGGAGAGTGGTAAGAGCTTTAGGACAAATGGATTGAGCTATTTTGACTCACAATTTCCCCTCCGAATGATGGAAGAAGTCGAGGATTCTAGCGTGTACTGCTGACATGTAATACCTTCTACAATCCGGAAGGCTAAGGCCCCGCTTTTGTTTGTGTCTGATCAGAATGTCACCTCGAATGCGTGGAAGCCCACTTGCCCAGATAAATCTGTAAAAGCTACTGCGTAGTATTTTCCAAAAATTTGAGGGAATTACCACGGGAATGGTTTGGAAGAGGTATAAGAGTTTAGGTAGGACGTTCATTTTTAGTATATTTATTCTGCCGAACCAGGAAAAATCTTTCACCGTCCAAGAAGTAAGATCTCTATGGAGTTGTTCAATAAAGGGCCCAAAATTAAGAAAAAATAGACAGGAGAGGTCTTGATGAATATGAATTCCTAAGTATTTGATACCCTGTGAGGGCAGGCAAAGGGAAAGTTGGACTGGATGGAATCCTGTATGGATTTGGGGAGGGAAACATCGAGGGCCTCAGACTTCGCTGCATTGATTTTAAAATTTGACCATGTACCAAAGTGATCTATTTCAGCCATAACAGCAGTGATGGATATATGTGGTTGAGTGATATATACTAGGACATCATTCATCAGAAAATGCAGAGCAGTTGTACTCGGTGCCTCCCACCTCAATCACCCTAATATTGGGGTTATCGTGAATTAATGACAGCAGGTGCTCCATCACTAGGATGTATAAGAGAGGGGACAGAGGACATCCCTTCCTTGTCCCATTGGTGATTATGAAAGGTGATGATAATGTTCCATTTATCTTCAGCCTAGCTGACGGATTGCGATACAGGGCCATGATTTTGGCTATAAAAGGGTCCCCTACCCCAAGCTTTTTAAGAGAATAATATATGGAGTGCCAGGAGACTCTATGGAATGCTTTCTCAGCATCCAACAAGAGTATCTAATTACAAATTTTTAACTGCATCTAGCCCAAGCAATACTTTGGGCCTAGTAGCAGTGTCTGCTGGTCAGAAGATTAACCCAGCTGTTAAGCAAGCTACACCACCTGTAGTTTGGACACTTAATTTTTTCAAAGGAAATGCTTCGGGCTCCCGGGACACTCAGTGAAGAGCATCGGAGAGGCACCCCAAGGCACAGGGGCTGTGACTGGCGGTAGGACGCGTTGCGGTGGACCGCCAAGCTCGATCCTTATAAAAGCTTTTAACTGCAGCAGCTGTACTGGACGCTACTGCAGCTGGAATTACCTCGGCTGCTGGCATGAGACTTGGCCTCCAATAGATCCTTGTAAAAGGATTTAAAGAGTACTCATTCAAATTAGAGAGACAATTTAAATTAAAATGATTAGACCTGCCTCCACCGCAGGGGGGCTCGCTCGACCCACCAGCGGACAGGCACCAGTATTGGGAGAGGGGGCTGGCTGTCAGGGTCCACCGCAGCTCTGGCACAAACCCGGCGACACGCAGGTCGCATGGGCTCGAACGGACTGGCCGTGTCGGCTTCGCACTTTTTTGGTTTTAGAAGGGCATGACATGCCTATATCTGTGTCTCCCCCTCCTTTTACTCCTCCACCTCTTTTCTTTTCGCATGACTATATGTACTTGTCAATTTTCCATGTGTTAGTTGTGTCTTCTGAGCAGTTTGTCAGCTTTTGGACACCTTTGAAGTGTTTTCTAAGTGTTTTCTATGTGTTACTATGTGTTTCTGTTTGCCTGCCATTGATTTTAACGGTGTTCGACGGTGTTCGACGAACAGTTCGACGAACAGTTCGTCGAACATACTGGTGTTCGTCGAACTGAACCGAACTCGAACACTACGGAGGTGGCTCAACACTAGTAGAGAAGCTGATTTTTATAAACTGTGCAGTGGTCTCTTAATTTTTGCTAGAGTTGTATATATGACAGCACTTAGCTACTTTTGAAAAGGGGATTCCTTGATATACTGATTGTAGTTGTAGATGTCTGGTTCTGTTTATTTTGTTTTTGTTTTTTTTTGCACTAGGCTATTGACCAAAAAACTTGTAATTCAAAATTCCAGAATATAACTCTAGTAATAGAAATTTCAACTAGTGGCTGCCAAAAGAGAATTAGATTTTTTTTTATCAGGTGTAACTCGACAGATATTAGAATACCTGCTTGATCTCAGATAAGTATTTTTTACAAGGATTAAAATATAGGAACACATCCCAAATTCCTGAAAATTTCCAAAGAGAACACAATTCTAAAAATACAGCTTAGCCAGGATACTTTTTATTATGGTGTGTTAATTGTTGCTCTGCTGAACATATTTATATCAGTGAGTCCCCTGGGTGGTTTACTGGAAACGATTGCTTAATGTCTTGTCTGCCTGTGGCAGAAAGTAATTAATATAAGCAAGATGCAAAGTGTGGATCTAGGGTCTGATCTAGCTGAATATGCTTCATGTTATTAAGTGTAAACAGTTCCAGTGCATCCAAGAATAGACTCCATTTGAGCTGACAGGCTGTTGCCATTAGAAAGCTATTACATCAAAAGCTGAGATGAAAGCACGTTAGCAAAAGGTAGGTTTTTTGTCATTATTAATGATGTGAAAATGTATGAGCAAATTGTTGATAAAGATGCTTGCATCACAATTTTTAAGTAGGTCCAAATATCAACTATGTGAACCATTAGCCATTGATTGTAAAAATCAATATATTCATTAACTATGAATTATAACGACTAAACACCACATTGTGCTTACTCTATTCAAAAGAATGAACAATCAATACTAGAGATGATCTTTAGAAATTTAAAGCGGCATAAAATTCTTCCAAAAATCAATTTGTCACGAATCTCAGGTGCTCCTAAGCCTATACTTGCCCAGAAAACAAATGTGAGACTGAGTTCTGCTAGGACTGTAATGAATCTCTTTCCATCTCTTTAATGCAAGCACACCATTAGAAAAGTTAAAGTAACCTTAATCTGTCTGGCTAGGGGAAAATAGATGGTAAACCGTGGTAACTAGAGTTGACCGAATTTTTCAAAATTCGGTTCCAATTACGATCAGCGGCGAATATTGTTTTTGCAATATTCTCAGAACACAGCTGAACATCATTGGAGTCAATGGGAGTATAAATAATCGCATATGTTCGGAATCGATCATCAAAGAAAAATTCAGCACAAATAGGATACCAATATGGCAAATTCAGATTTGGGCGAGCGATTCCGAACATATTCGCTCAACTCTAGTGGTTACCAGCAGTTTATTTATTTATACACTGCAGTTTCAGGCTTTTCTAAGTTGACAGATGCTTGCCTTGCTTGTGTTTACACACAAGCAGTGCAAATGGAAGAAGCCAAGAATGTTTTCTTTTTTCACAAAGAGAGGGTGTTGCAAAAATTATCCCTATTTAGGGTTAGTACCAAGAGCTTTGTTCTCTTCTAAATGAAGAAGGGATAGCTTTTTAAAGAACTGTTTAAAATTAGAGTTGAGCGAAACGGGTCGGTCAGATTCAAAAGTCGCAGACTTTAGCCAAAGTCGAGTTCGTCAACCAAAACCCGACCATAGTGTGAGGTCGGCCATGCGGTCATCAAAACGAGCGCCAAAGTCGTATTTCCCAGAATGCTTTCAGGCGCCTTTTTTCAGCCAATGAGCAAGGACGTACACTGTGGGCAACGAGATGACATGAGCAGCGTCCACCACCATCTTAGAGAAGGGCATTGCAGTGATTGACTTGCTTTGGGGGGCATCATAGTGTCTATAAAAGCCCTACCGCCGACCTCCATTTTACTTCTCGCATCTTCACAGTAGGGAGAGGTTGCTGACTCTGTTTATCAGTAAGGAGAGAGTTAGGGCTGTAAAGAGAAGTTCTTCTGTTCTTGTGCTGATAGCAATTGTGCTGTACAGTTAGTGTGCAGTGACAGGGGAGGATTTTCTTGTGTGCAGCAGCGCTGGTTATTAGGCTGCCTGCTAGCTGTATTGCTGTGTGTACACTGCTGTGCAGACTGCTTTTTACACAGCACTAATACTTTATTCTTTTTTTCTGCACAGTTACCGAGCGTTCATTTTTTTCCCACACCATATAGAGCTGTACGCTCCTCACACACTACCGTGTACAGGCTGGTATCACGGACAAATACTTGCTGACTATCTGTGTGTGACTCCGGAAATAAATAGAGAGATTTAAATTTTCCCCTACACCATATACAGCTGTACGTTCCTCATACAGCACCGTATATCTGCTAGGATTACGGTCGAATCCATACTGAAAGAGCGTCTGTGTGTGACTCTCGAAATAAATATGGAGATTTAAATTTTCCCCTACACCGTATACAGCTGTACGCTCCTCATACAGTAATGTATATCTGCTGGTATTACGGTCAAATCTATACTGAGTGAGCGTCTGTGTATGACTCCGGAAATAAATACGGAGATTTAAATTTTCCCCTACACCATATACAGCTGTACGCTCTTCATACAGTACGGTATATCTGCTGGTATTATGGTGAAATCCATACTGAGAGAGCATCTGTGTGTGACTCCGGAAATAAATACGGAGATTTAAATTTTCCCCTAAACCGTATACATCTGTACGTTTCTCATACAGTGCCATATATCTGCTGGTATTTTTGGTACATTTTCCCAAACATGAGGAAGTATGGTGGAAGAGGCCGGACGTGGGTGGGGAGGGCAGGTGGTACTGATGGTGGTGGTGGTTAGGGATGAGCTTTCCGATATTGCAATATCAGAAATCGGCCCGATATTTGCTATATCGGAATTCCGATTTCCGATTCCGATATTTTTTTCACATCGGAAATCGGAAATCCCATAATCCTTCAGCCCTGAGCGCTCCGTGGAGCCAATCAGGAGCTGAAGAATTGCTGACAACATTGTGTAACTCCCCTAAGCTTGGTAGGAGGTGTCCAAACTTGCTAGCTAGGGGCTGCACTGTGATTGGCTGGCTGGATGGTGTGATCAGGCAGTATAAAAGGCTGCGCCTGCCATTTTGGCCTCACTCTACTGTGAAAGCAGATAGGGATAGGTTGCTGTTGGAGATAGGGAGAGATCTCGAATCTAATAGTGAAATTGCCATTCTGAATCCATCAATAGAGATTAAGGCAGGGAGTAAGGGATGTCCCCGTGGCAGCCGCAGAAGAGGTGCATCAGCAGCTAGACATGGTGCACATCCAGAGCAAGCAGCAGGCTCAAGTCACTCAGCACCTACTTTCACACTGCAGCAATCATTTATGCGCAGCTTGTAAGGAGCACAGGGCCATAGGCTGATAAGAGAGGATCAAGTAGAAACCGTTGTTGGTTGGATGGCAGCTGAGGCATCCACCTCAATGAGCGCAGCATCCTCCCAGGACCTCTCCACCACATCAGGTCAGGCCACTGAAGAGCATCACCCATCTGCTTCTTCATCGCCCACTAAATTGCCCAGACAT
Source organism: Oophaga sylvatica (assembly GCA_033576555.1). Lineage (NCBI taxonomy): Eukaryota > Metazoa > Chordata > Amphibia > Anura > Dendrobatidae > Oophaga > Oophaga sylvatica. The sequence continues at coordinate 322,436,459 of JARQOD010000004.1, forward strand.
TCAGAATGCCAGGAGCCAACCTTAATCCTCTTCTCAGAAGCTGTTGGCTTGGAATCTGTGTGCCAGCAAGACAGCATTCCTGCAGCTGAAGAAGAGGTAGTGTGCACAGATGCGCAACCACTGTGTGCGTCTGAGGAAGAAGTGGAGGGTGGGCCAGTGCCCACAGTAACCAGACCCCAGTCAGCAGATAATGAAACTCAGCTGCCAGTTTCTGCTGATGAAAGTGTATTGGATGACGAGGTCCTTGACCCATCATGGCATGCTGAGGGGCAGCAAACAAGTAGGGATAGCTCAGAGGAAGAGCTTGCAGGTGTGGCGCAGCGTGGCCGTCCACGTGGGAGAGGAAGAGGGAAAAATTGTTGTCTGCTCCCTCAACTTCAGCACCTGTTAGGAGCAGGGCTCTTTTAAAGAGCACAAGGGGAGCGCCCAAGAGTTGTGGTGCATGGGCCTTTTTCGATCAAGTTGCAGATGATGTTACAGTAGTTAGATGCAAGCTTTGTCGACAAACTGTGCGGAGAGGGAAGAACGTCAGCAACCTTAATATCACCAATATGTTGATGCATGTCAGGAAGAGGCACCTGTGGAGTGGCAGCATCACACCCAAGATGATTCGCCACCTGCAGCTGGTCCCCCACCTTCCATCTCTTCAGCCACCTCTTCCTCCAGCTCGCATACAGCTGCTCCCGCTTCCTCGCCAGAATGCCAGGGTGCATCTGCAGGCAGTGTTGTACGGCGGCACACTGTCTGTACTTCGTCAGCATCAGCATCCCAATCGCTGGCATCCTCACACTCCCAATCCAGTGTGCAGCCATCTGTCACATAGGTGTGGGAGAAAAGGCGCCCGTACTCGGCAAACCACCCACGAGCACAGGGCATGAATTCTCGCATTGCCAAACAGCTTGCAGTGGAAATACTACCATTCTGGCTGGTGAGCAAGCCAGCCTTTATCGATATGTTGGGGTTTGCAATCCCACAATACACAGTTCCCAGCCGCTTCTACTTCAGCAGGCAAGCCGTCCCCGCCCTGCAACAGCATGTGGAGCGTAAAATTAAGAATGCACTACAAAATGCAGTTAGTAGCAAGGTCCACCTGAACCACTGACCAGTCAGCATGGCCAGGGATGCTACATTTCCATCACTGCCCATTGGGTAAATGTAGTTGAGCCTGGAACTGAAGTAGACAGTGCAAGTGTTAGGG
>JARQOD010000004.1:322437756-322473284 GCA_033576555.1 Oophaga sylvatica
TTAAATTATCACCTGTGCAATAAAAGGGAAATCCTAAATAGACCTTTTTGCGGCCCTTGAGGAAAGCAGTTTGAGACCTCGGATCTTTAATATATCCAACTATCTATAGATATATCTATCCACTTCTAATTTATATCTATCCATCTTCTAAGATCTACTATCCATCTACAATCTAATATCTACTACATAGATAACATATCTACGATAAATAGATAATCTTTAGATAATGATAGATAATAATAGTTTAATAATCTAAAAGATATATCTAATCTTTCTATCTATTCTCTATCTATTTTATATATTTATAATTTTTAAATATCACTTCTATCTAACTTTCTATTACTATCTATTTATAATCTATCTTTTTAGCTATTAAATTCTAGCTTGATCACTATATCCATTAATGTATGTATAAACTATATACGTACTATCTTTATATCTACCGTATTATTTCGTGAAAAAAGCCGAGATTTTCAGCCCCTTTTTTTTTTAAAAATGCCCCCCTCGGCTTATACACAGCTAGGGAAAAACCAGCGGGGGAGGGAATGGGGGCGGCAGGAGCCGGTGGTGGGCCCATTATACTCACCCCTCCCCGTGCCATCGCTGAACGCCCCGCCGCAATCCTGCGTCTTCCCGCTTCCGCAGCTTTCCCCCCGGCTTCCTGCAGCTCTCCACGCTGAGCGGTGACAAAATACCCCCCCTCTTTAAGGTCATGTAATATGGACGCGACCCATTCCCATGGGCGTGGCCTCCATATTCATGGCCTTAATGAGCGGTATTACGTCACCGCTCAGCGCTGGAGAGCTGCAGGAAGCCGGAGAGCTGCAGGAAGCCGGGAGAACGCAGGATTGCCGGCCGGGACGTTCAGCAAATGGCACGGGGAGGGTGAGTATGATGGAGGAGGATGGGGGGAGCATGGAGGAGGATGGGGGGAGGACGGAAGCACGGAGCAGAATGGGGGGAGGACGGAGAGCACGGAGCAGAACGGGGGAGGACGAGAGCACGGAGCAGGACGGGGGGGAGTACGGAGAGCACGGAGCAGGACGGGGGAGGACGGAGAGCACGGAGCAGGACGGGGGTGGGCACAGAGGAGAATGGGGGAGTGCAGAGCTGGATGGGGGAGCACGGAGCAGAACGGGGGGAGGACGAGAGCACGGAGCAGGACGGGGGTGGGCACAGAGGAAATGGGGGAGTGCATAGCTGATGGGGGAGCACGGCGCAGGACGGGGAGGATGGAAAGCACGAGCAGGACAGGATAATGGAGCAGGAGGAGGGAGCACAGAGGAGAATGGGGGCGCACAGAGCTGGATGGGGAGCACAGAGCAGGACGGCAACTTATACACCCGGCTTATATGTGAGTCAATAAGTTTTCCAAGTTTTTTGTGGCAAAATTAGGGGGGTCGCTTATACACGGGTCGGCTTATACAGAGTATATACAGTATTATTTTTCTATCTGTCTTTCTATTTATTATTTATCTATCTATATATTTTTATATCTAATTATCTATGTTCTATCTATCTATCTGTAACATATTTATATACATATTTTATATATTATACTGTATATCTCTATATAGCATATATACTGTAATATATATACATTTTGTATTTTTTTTACTTAGATTTTGTCTGTTAACATTATAAATCGAATAGGTATCTAATTACATTAGGTATCCCATTTTAGGTAAGGGACATGCCTGCCTTTCGACTGGGAGTGCGAGTCCTACAAGGACAGGTTCAACCGTGATATCTGCTGGAACAGAATCTGCAGGACCTATATCCGGAGTTTGACTTGTATACAATTCCCTTCAGTTTGCAATTTTGTAATTAGTTTTTTAACATTCTTAAAAATCAATACTATTCACTCAATAATGGAATGAAAATGCTCATATGGGTTGTTATTTTGTTATTTCAGCTAAAGATGTGAAACAACGGAGGCGTTCCGTTCGCAATAGGTTTCACAAAATACAAACAAATATAACAAAAGTGGCTCATCACCTGCAAGAATCACCTTTCCTTTTATGAGGAGCTTCAGTTTCTGATCACAAGCAGGACTTGGCGGAGGTAATTTTTTAAAAATAATTTGAATATAGTAATTATCAATAAAAAAATGACTTAATAAAGAAGACTTCTTTTGGTTTATTTTCACAGCACTGAGGGAACATTATTGCTCCTGAGACGGAAGAATCCACAATCAAGAGGCAGCAGGAACATCGAATTCTGCAGCTGCTGGAACTTCCTTGTCTGTAGCTGCTGGTCCAAGTTCATCAGTAGCTGCTGGCACATCGGCTTCGGCATCTGCTAGACATCTGCTGCTTTGGCCCCCTGTTATGTTACGGTAGCTGAGGAGTGCAGGTAAAAAAAGGAAATACACCAAGCAGTTGGAATCTATGAGATTGCAGTACCCTGACTAACCACCGCAACTAGAGGCAGCCGTGGAGCGTTCCTACGATGGTCCTAGACGCCTCGTCACAGCCTGAAAACTAACTACACCTAAAGATAGAATAGGAAAGCTATCTGCCCCGGAGCAGAACCCCAAGATAATAGAAAGCCCCCAAACATGTAATGGCGGTTAACAAGAGAAATACTGACACAGAAAGAAAATAGTATGAGCAAACGCTGGGGCCCAAATATCTAAATAGAAAAGGACAGGAAGGGTACTTACGCAATCCCAGAAAACCCTGAAAAACACCAACTCTACTAATTTCAAAATCACCTGAGATCACACGACCCTACCACCTAAATTAGTTCTCTGGTGTAACAAAAACAGCAGCCACTGAAAAAACTGCAAAAAGCAAAAGTACAAAACACAGTGGCTGGACTAAACTGAGAGGGCAAAAGCCCCCGGAGGGACCCAAAGGCCCCCACAGAAGTGCAGGACAAAATGCAAAAATATAGCAAAAACACAAAATAAGAAATTGTCTTATCTGATACAGGAGATGCAGACACGACACAGCAGGGTACAAGGGAAACTGGAAGAAGGATTCAGACCAGAACAATTGATCACCGCAACCCTGATGGGAAAATGATTCCCTTAAATAAGACAATCAGTAACACCTGATTCCCAACCTCACTAGTACCGCTTGTAACCACCAGAGGGAGCCTCTGCTCAGAACTCATCTCAAACCCATTCACAACAGTACCCCCCCCTTGAGGAGGGGTCACCGAACCCTCATTTGAGCAACCAGTCGGTCAGGATGAGTTCTATGATACGCACGGATAAGTCTCCTACATGGATGTCCCCAAGCAAACACCCAAGAATTATCTTCCTGACCAAACCCCCCATTTAACCAAATACTGGAGTCTTCGTCCCAGAAAAACGAGAATCCAATATTTTCTCAACCACATACTCCAGATTGCCCTCAACCAAAACAGGGTCAGGAGGCACAGCAGCAGGAACCACTGGCTCAACAAACCTCTTCAACAAGGACTTGTGGAACACGTTATGGATCTTAAATGTCCCTGGAAGAAGCAAACGAAAAGAAACAGGATTAATAATCTCCATGATCTTATAAGGTCCAATGAACCTAGGCTTAAATTTAGGAGATGCTACTCTCATAGGAATATTCTTTGAGACAACCAACCAAGTCCCCCACTTTAAACCGAGGACCATCATCCTATGCCGGTTAGCAAACCGCTGGGCCTTCTCCTGAGAGAGGGACAACCTCTCCACTACCTGGTCCCAAATCTGCTGCATACGCTCAACAACAGAGTCAACACCTGGACAGACAGAAGCCTCCGTCTGTCCTGAAGAAAATCGAGGGGAAACCCAGAATTACAGAAAAACGGAGACATCAAAATGGCAGAGCTAGCCCTATTATTAAGAGCAAACTCAGCCAAAGGCAAAAAAAGAGACCCAGTCATCCTGATCAGCAGACACAAAGCATCTTAATAAGTCTCCAATGTTCTCAGGAATGCCGTGTAAACGAACCACGTGCTGAAGGAACAACGGCACCAATTCAGAGAGGAAGGCAACTTAGGTAATGGCACAAGATGTATCATTTTGGAAAACTATCACAAATTACCCAGATGGTGGTCATTCTCTGAGAAACAGGAAGATCGGAAATGAAATCCATAGAGATATGGGTCCATGGTCTCTTGGCACAGGCAATGGCATCAACAAACCACTAGAGCGAGAGCAAGGCTTGGAGCGAGAGCAAGTCCCGCAGGACTGCACAAATTCCCTGACATCGCGAGACAAGGTAGGCCACCAAAAGGACCGACTAACCAAGTCTCTGGTACCAAAAATTCCGGATGCCCAGCCAATGCGGAACAATGAATCTCAGACATCACACTCTTTTTTCCATTGGTCCGGACAAACAATTTTCCAACAGGGCAGCGCTCGGGCCTATCCTCCTGACACCCCTCCAGAGCAAGTCTCAAATTAGGCGAGATGGCGGAAAGAACTACACCCTCCTTCAAAATAACAGAGGGATCAGATAGCTCAGGAGAGTCCGCAAGGAAACTCCTCGAGAGGGCATCCGCCTTAACATTCTTAGTGCCAGGAAGAAAGGAAACCACAAAATTAAAACGTGTGAAAAACAAGGCCCACCTGGCCTGTCTAGGATTGAGTCGCTTGGCAGATTCCAGATAGACCAGATTCTTATGGTCCGTAAGGACCACCACCTGATGTTTGGCTCCCTCCAGCCAATGTCTCCACTCTTCAAAAGCCCACTTCATGGCCAATAACTCCCGATTACCCACGTCATAATTACGTTCAGTAGGAGAAAATTTTCGAGAGAAAAAGGCACAAGGGTTACTTTTAGAGGTCTCTGGATCTTTTTGGGACAAAACGGCACCTGCCCCAATTTCAGAGGCATCAACCTCCACCTGAAATGGCAGAGAAACATCAGGCTGCCGTAGAACAGGAGCAGAAGTGAATCTCTGCTTAAGTTCCTGAAACGCAGAGACTGCCTCAGGAGGCCAATTCACCACATCAGAACCCTTTCTGGTCAAATCAGTTAATGGTTTAACAATAACAGAGAAATTACCAATAAATTTACGATAAAAATTGGCAAAACCCAAAAATCTCTGAAGAGCCTTTAATGAAGTAGGTTGGACCCAATCACAGATGGCCTGAACCTTGACCGGGTCCATTTCAATAACAGATGGGGACAAAATGAATCCCAGAAATGAGATCTTCTGTACGCCAAAAAGACACTTTGATCCCTTCACATACAGAGCATTCTCTCTCAAAATCTGGAATACAGTTCGAACATGTTTCACATGAGAGTCCCAGTCATTAGAAAAAATCAAGATATCATCCAAATAAACAATCAGAAACTTGTCCACAAAATCCCTGAAAATGTCATTCATGAAGGACTGGAAGACGGAAGGAGCATTAGTGAGCCCAAAGGGCATCACAAGGTACTCAAAATGCCCTTCAGGGGTGTTAAATGCCGTCTTCCATTCATCCCCGTGCTTAATGCGAATAAGGTTATACGCCCCCCTGAGGTCAAGCTTGGTAAACCAAGTAGCGTTTTTCACCCTGGAAAACAGGTCAGAAATCAAGGGTAACGGGTATTGATATTTCACAGTAATATTGTTCAAGAGACGATAATCAATACACGGCCTTAATGAACCATCTTTTTTGGCCACAAAGAAAAAACCGGCACCTAAGGGTGAAGAGGATGGTCTGATATGACCCTTCTCCAATGATTCCTTGATATAAGACCGCATAGCGTCATGTTCAGGTACAGACAAGTTAAAAAGGCGACCCTTAGGGAATTTACTACCTGGCACTAATTCAATAGCGCAGTCATAGCTCCTATGGGGAGGTAAGGATGCAGATTTACTTTCGCTAAACACATCAGAAAAATCAAACAAAAAGTCAGGAACATCCTCAGCCTGGGGGGAGCAGAAAAACAGGAGTGTTGGTATTAACACATTGGCAGCCCCAACTGGTTACAGACACAGATTTCCAATCCAAAACAGGATTATGAGACTGTAACCAAGGGAAACCCAGCACGATAATGTCATGCAGATTATATAGAACCAAAAATTTGCAGCACTCCTGGTGATCAGGTTCAACCCTCATTATCACCTGAGTAGAAAACTGGGGTTTATTCTCAGCCAAAGGGGTAGAATCGATCCCCAGTAGGGGAATAGACTTCTGTAGGGGTATCAAGGGAAATCCACAACGTTTAGCAAAATCATAATCCATCAGGTTAATAGCTGCTCCAGAATCAACGAAAGCCTGAGCAGAAAATGAGGACAGAGAGCATATCAGAGTGACAGTTAATAAAAACTTAGTCTGAACACTACCCAAGACAACTGAGCGTGCAAAACGTCTTCCCCGCTTAGGGCAGACTGAAATAGCATGAGAGGCATCACCACAGTAGAAACATAACCCATTGCGCTTTCGAAACTCATGACGCTGTGCCCCAGACACCACTCCATCACACTGCATGGGCTCAGCAGCTGGCTCACAAGGCAACACCACTCCACGCATACTTCTCCGCTCACGCAAACGTCTGTCAATTTGAATCGCTAATGACATAGAATCATTGAGACCAGAGGGGACAGGGAATCCCACCATAACATCCTTTACATTATCCGACAGACCCTTCCGGAAAAGGGCCGCCAAAGCGTCGTCATTCCATTTGGTCAGGACTGCCCACCTACGGAATCTCTGACAATATAACTCAGCGTCATCAAGCCCCTGATTTAATGCCAACAAGGCTTTTTCAGCTTGATCAGTAACATTAGGCTCATCGTACAATAACCCCAAAGCCTGAAAAAATGCATCAACATCACTCAAAACAGGATCCCCAGGTGTGAGGGAAAAAGCCCAATCCTGAGGATCGCCGCGCAGGAGAGAGATGACAATTTGAACCTGCTGCGCTGCGTTTCCTGAGGACTTAGATTTTAAGGCAAGAAACAATTTACAATTATTTTTGAAATTCTGAAACTTAGCTCGATCCCCTGAAAACAAATCTGGCATGGGGATCCTAGGTTCCACAACAGGCAACCTAGCAAGATATGCAGCAATACTCCGAACCTCAGTGGCAAGCTGATCCACACGGCCAGACAACTGTGCAAACTCCATTGGGAGAAAAGATCCTCCCCAGCACCCAGAGATACAGAGGGAAAAAAAAAAAAAAAAAAAAAAAAAATGCAACAAACAGAAAAATATCTCTGACAACTTTTCTTCCTTCAAAATATTTTTTCCCTTCTGTGAGTACCATACAATTTTTATGGCCGGTGATACTGTTATGTTACGGTAGCTGAGGAGTGCAGGTAAAAAAGGAAATACACCAGAGCAGTTGGAATCTATGAGATTGCAGTACCCTGACTAACCACCGCAACTAGAGGCAGCCGTGGAGCGTTCCTACGATGGTCCTAGACGCCTCGTCACAGCCTGAGAAACTAACTACACCTAAAGATAGAAATAGGAAAGCTATCTGCCCCGGAGCAGAACCCCAAAGATAATAGAAAGCCCCCAAACATGTAATGGCGGTTAGACAAGAGGAAATACTGACACAGAAAGAAAATAGTATGAGCAAACGCTGGGGCCCAAACTATCTAAATAGAAAAGGACAGGAAGGGTACTTACTGCAATCCCAGAAAACCCTGAAAAACACCAACTCTACTAATTTCAAAATCACCTGAGATCACACGACCTCTACCACCTAAATTAGTTCTCTGGTGTAACAAAAACAGCAGCCACTGAAAAAACTGCAAAAAGCAAAAGTACAAAACACAGTGGCTGGACTAAACTGAGAGGGCAAAAGCCCCCGGAGGGGACCCAGAAGACCCCCACAGAAGTGCAGGACAAAATGCAAAAATATAGCAAAAACACAAAATAAGAAATTGTCTTATCTAATAGCAGGAGATGCAGACACGACACAGCAGGCTACAAGGGAAACTGGAAAGAAGGATTCAGACCAGAACAATTGATCACCGGCAACCCTGATGGGAAAATGATTCCCTTAAATAAGACCAATCAGTAACACCTGATTCCCAATCCTCACTAGTACCGCTTGTAACCACCAGAGGGAGCCTCTGCTCAGAACTCATCTCAAACCCATTCACAACAGCCCCCCAAAGCGATGCCACCACGAGCACAAAAACAGCTGCCTATCTGGTGGCATTCCCCCACCAAAAAAAAGATCACACAACTAAGAAGGTGAATCAGGCCCTAGATTTGATCCAAAATGCTACAAAGGAAGACTTTTTGAACTTCTTTGGCTCTATTGTAGCCAGCAAGGCTAAGTTAATGCCACCGGATAGGCAGACAGTTTTTATGACTAGTGTGTATGCAATGGTATCTGCATTTGAGGACCCTGCACCTATCGCGCACTTTACTGACATTGTGACGGGTGTTAGTACTAGTGTACGTGCCAAATCTCAACCACCACGGTAGACCACGACCAACGGTTCAAAAGACCACCCAGCACATTTTTCTTATTATTCAATTCCTCCCAAAGGCCGGTCCCATCACCGAATTAAAGTTTTAATTTCGAACAAGCTCCCACATATGGGTATTGCCTGGAATACAATTTTTTAAATTAATAACAATATTTGTCTAGTTGCATTGATTATTAACAAGTGTTGCAGACCAGCCATAAAGCAGTTCCATGTTAAAGTTGAAAGTCTGCCACACAAACTTTTGCGTTGCCAACACAAGACATGCTTCTCCACCAAGAGACCAAACACCTTAATGGAAGCAAGGCAACATTCTTGTTCTGTGGTTAAAGAATTAAGTTCTTTGTCCAAAAGTTTTAAAAAAGTTTTCATATTGAAAAATATATGACAATGTTTGTCATGATGTTTTTATAGGTTTTGACATAAAGTTATATTTGAAAATTGTTTGAATTATTTTCTCAACATTAACATAAGGGGTATCTACAAGGGCTCTTAAGATGAATAACATACTTTAGCCACTACTCAAGATAATTTATTAGTGCTGGAGTGGTGATAGAAATGTATTCCCTGACCTAATGAACAAACGAGATCTAAATATATTCCTGGAGACCTTCCCACCCTACACCACCATCTTTGGATGGATACTTTTCACTGAGCAGAATCAGTCACAATGCCATCTTAAAATGATACTAGCCATGTTCTAGCCTCGTTATGGCTATCATGGACTTACATTTTGCCATGGTCAGACTTGCGGGGGTTTGCACTTTCCAAACTCGCAAGAGTCTCTCTCTTCAATTTCTGCCACTGCCACTGCGTTGCCGTAGTGTACATATACATGTATTTCCATGCTGCCGCACACTACGGTACGGAGAGCCAATAACAGTGGCAGGTAGTGATGCAAGTTTCTCGCATCACACTCGCAAGTGTGTTCCAGGCCTAAGATCATGACTAGCAGAGCTGTGTAGTTGGAGTCATGGAGTCGTAGTAGGAGGTATGGAGTTGGAGTCGGTGTAATGAAAATTGAGGAGTCGAGTTGTAGTGGGAGGTTTGCCTTACCGACTCCACAGCCCTGATGTCCATCATTATGGGCAGGCATACCAGCCATCTGCCTATGGCCACTCCTCCTCCAGGGACACCCATGCAGCCACCATGGTTCCCTTGAGTAACAGGGTCACGGCACCGCACATACACCACCCACCCAACGATTGTGCATTAAAGTTATCAGCATCATAGAAGCTGATACAGAAAGCAGTGATGGAGGAGAGAGAGTCATGGGACGCTCCCTCTCCCATCACTCCTAATTATAATATGAAAAATAAAATAGATTAAACACAACAAACTAACATGCATTTATGGTTTGTTTAATCAATAAAAATATAGATAGCATTTTATTCACAAAAAAAATAAAAATTATTGCTTTTCTTATTTTTCTTAATTTTCTTCCATCCTCTGCTGGTCAGGCTCCACATCAACAACACAAGAGTTTTCCCAGTGCACGGCACCTTCAGGACTCATAAAGTAGTCAGTAAAGGTTTCTCGCACACACGCAGCAGAGTTGGATGGCCTTCCCAGACCCACGTTGGGCACTTGATTAAATACTGGCTGCTGGTATTCCACATCTACGTCAGTGCTGTACTCACAAGTATAGTTATGGAGTGCACAGCATGCCATAATCACAGCATCAACGGTGTCAGTATCCAAATGGATGGATATGTGAAAGATCCTCCACTGACTAGTCATGATTCCGAAGGTGCATTCCACATATCTGTTTGGGTGTGTAATACGTGCAGCACAAGTGTAGCAACCGTGTGCCGCCAATGTGACGCATTATTAACACACGCATCGGCTCCAGGGAACAAGTGCTAAAGCAAGCGCTGTTTCAAGGTGGCAGGTTCAAAAGGCGGCTCTCATTCTCACCTGTTTGTGCTGATCGCCGGCAGAGTTGGAGAATCTTCAGCTCCTGCCACCGGGGAACAGCGCTTACTGTAGCGCTTCTTCACCAGAGCCAAAGCGTGTAACACAGAGGACATCCATGTGTGTTCTCCGTGTGCACGTGTGCTGAACGGTTTGTGGAACGTGCGGCCGTACAAAAAAAAAAAACACTTTTGCACATGGACACACGGTCCGTCAAAACACGCTAACATGTGCATATACCCATTCATTTGATTGGGTCACCATGTGTCATTGTATCCGGGCAGGTGAAAACTGTCACCACACATAACGTAGACACTGACGTGTGATAGAGGCCTTATGACATACAAACCAGAAAAAAATGTACTAAGTGTGATGAGCAGCCATTCTTCAGCAGAGATCGCCTTCCTAATTACAGTATCAGAAAATGTCAGTTCAGGTGCCAACATAATTAGAAGCCAATCAAATGACTGGGTGGTTAGCCGGCAAAATTCCATGAATTTCTCTGGATATCTGTAAAATAAAATTGAGGTTAAAAAAAAAAGGTTAAGCAATATATGGAAGATTTCTTTGGAACACATTTTACATACAAAATTATGATTACATACGGTTAACTTACCTCCTCAAATCTCTGTATAGCTCGTGAAAGTGCCCCTTTGCTGTCCACTCTGCCACAATTGGGTGCACCCACATCTTTCGACCTCTCCTCCTTCTGGGCTGCTCCTAAGATAAAAATATTGGTTATTGCATAGCACAGTAAAAAAACAAAGACGTAAATTATTTATACCTGCTTACCTGCTCTCTCTGTGACGATTCAGCATTTGGAGCAACACTCCCAACAGCAACAAGCTATATGGCCTGCATAGCAGTACATGATGTTCGCTATGCTGTTTGTCACGCTGTGCGCTCGGCTATAAAATTTCCTGGCTACTCATGCTTGTGGTTTTGGAAGGCTTTCCAAAATGGAGAACGAGAAGAGGTTGTACTAGGAAATGACAACACAATTTTTTTATTTTATGTATATTATCTTTATCATTCAAAAATGCAGACAAATCCGCAGGGAAAAACGCATGAAAATCTGCACAAAAAAAACGCATCAAATCCGGATAAAAAGCACATAAAAAATGCACCAAATCCACATCTGCATTTTCAAGAGATGCAGATTTCGGTAAGAAAATTCTGCATCTAAATCCGCAACATGTGCACATACCCTTAGGTCATAGAGTGACTTAGCCAGTCTCCAGACCTTAATCCCATAGAAAACTTATGGAGGAGAGTTGAAGCTCTAAGTTGCCAAGCGACAGCCTCTTAATGATTTAGAGATGATCTACAAAGAGGAGTGGACTAAAATTCCTCCTGATTTGTGTGCAAACCTCATCATCAACTACATAAAAGTCTGACTGCTGTGCTTGCCAACAAGGGTTTTGCCACCTAGTATAAAGTCTTGTTTGCCAGAGGGATCAAATACTTATTTCTCACTGCAAAATGCAAATAAATGTATATAATTTTTACAAAGTGATTTTTGGTATTCTATCTCTCAATGTTAAAATTAATAAACCTTTAAATTATAGACTGTTCATGTCTTTGTCAGTGGGCAAACTTACAAGATCAGCAAGGGATCAAATACTTATTTCCCCCACTGTACCTGCCCAGATTAAAGAACTAATGCAACAGGATGCAACAAATCCACTTAAAGGGAATCTGTCACCCTAAATTGGTGGGATATTTAAATGATGGCAGTCAGGTCAGATGGGCGGTGTTTTGGGTACTTGCCTTAACATGTTGTTCGCCGCTGTCTCCATTATTTCTGGGAATTGTAGTCGTTGCCCTCCATATAACGCGCCTGAACATTGCAATCTGCGGGCAAAGCATACTGCGCGTGCGCAATTCAAGATTGCAATGCGCAGGTGCGTGATATGGAGGGCAACGACTACAATTCCCAGAAATAATGGAGACAGCGGCGAACAACATGTTAAGGCAAGTACCCAAAACACCGCCCATCTGACCTGACTGCCATCATTTAAATATCCCGCCAATTTAGGGTGACACATTCCCTTTAATAAAGATGGAGGCAACACAGGTGCAAAATACTGATGAGACAACCACTCTCAACCTACCAATTCATGGAGGGGGTTATTGAGCAGTATTAAAATTGTTCACAAAAAAAGACTTGTTTTGGGGGCATTTGAATTCCTATTTCTGTGGCTTTTCTTTTAATTTTAGTGTCCTGACTCACAAGCATGAGGACCATTGACATGAGTTGAGAGCTGCATACTTTGGCCAAAATATCGACAGGCAGCACGTATAAATCAGGCACTAGCTGTATGGCTTCATCCAGGTATTATTGAATCTGAAATGTTGCGGTGTTTCAGAGAAAAACATACAAGGCTCTTGGGGACCGAGGCGAATGGGAGACTAAATAGAAAGGCCACCTCGCTGTCAGTGAATCACAGCTCTCTCTTGCTATACACACACAAAGGGAGCGACCTGTATGCAAGGGGACCGGGCAGGAAGAAGCCACCGGGGACTGGCCTATCCAACTAGTCCCTAGTGCAGCTTGTTATTGGTGGCCTTTAAAATCTTTTTCTATGAAACGCATGAGGGATACAAACTTGCATGACAGAAGTCAAACAGCCAGAGTCTGATACATGCTGCCCGTGATTCAGGCAACTTGTATTAGCTGTTTGTTCCCTTTAATTTAATAGATTTCTGCTGTATTTAGTTTGGTTCATATAGCTTCAAACCCTTATCAAGAAGTAAACTCCAAAGACTTGGAACCTCAAACTATAAAATACAGAACATCTTTGGAACTTATAAGTTTAACTTTTTCTTAACATCACTACCTAATCATAACTTCTAAACCTGTTAATTCCACATTTTAGTGGAGTAATTCTAATGTGTGCATTTTATTTTCCTCTTTATAAAATACAATCAGTACTGTAACAGAACTAACATTTTGGAAACGTTTTAAACAGCGTAAGTCATTTTTAGCTGTCTTTTTTGCTGGCACATTTCACGATCATTAAACAATTTAAAGAAATAATTTGTACAAAAATGCATACTAACAAAGCAATATAATGAATAAATGCATTCCAACCAATTACCCATGAGAGCTTTTTCTATAAGTGAGCTATGATAATTACCCCAAAATGGTAAGTCTTTCCAATGTCACTGAAAGGTTCATTTGTGTTCTAATGGGAATATTATGCAATAAAGTGAAACCACTATAATGCATCATGTCCACAAAAGTCATAAAAACTTGCAGGGAAGAAGATAAAATGATGTGAAGCCATGGTATTCATCTAAAGGAATTAGTTGAACATGAATACACTTGAACAGATGGATTGTAGATCTAAAATAAATGTATGGCACTGATGCACAGGCACACACACCCTCACTCAGCTCAGGTCACATTTGGTTACATCAAATATCTTGTTAGCTGGCATGCATCCAGGTTGTCAGACTTGTCCAGCCGCCTACACTGACTCTGTATGTCTGCAGCTCAATTACTAACAGGAATCTTTAATTGGCATAAAAACTTTTGCTATATTAGTATCAATAAATAGTTAAGACGGTAAAACATTTTCTTAGAAAAACACTCCGATTTTTTTTATCTATAACTTCACCCTTGTTCTAATTGTTTATCACAATCTTCAGTTTCCTTTATAAGATGCACTTATTTCCACGTGTCCCAGCATTGATCTGTTTGTCCGGGTGTTGACAAATGATTTTTCTAAAATTCCATTAAAAAGATCCAATGATAATCTTACGCGAGTTGAAAGAACTCGTCTTAAATATCTTCAAGATTTACCAGATGTAGTGCTGAAGCCAGCTGACAAGGGTGGAGACGTGGTGGTGTGGCCAAAATCTATGTATGAAAGAGAGGCTTACAGACAGTTACATGATGCTGTCTGTTATAGAAAACTCACTTATAATCCATTACCTGCTTTTAATGCTAAATTGGATGACATCTTGAATAGGACGGTGAGCACCAACGTTATCACCAGTGAGCTGGCTTCGGCACTGAGAGTCAAAGAACCGACGGTTGCGACATTATATTTGTTGCCTAAAATTCACAAGAACCATTCGTCTCCACCCGGCAGACCGATCGTGTCTGGAAGGGGGAACCTCTTGGAGAATGTGAACAAATGGATAGACCATTATTTGCAACCTTTGGTCGCTAACCTCCCCTCTTTCCTCAGAGATACGGGGGAACTATTGCGCAAGGACGATGGATTGTGTTTAGAGGGTGATACTCTACTGGCCTCAGTTGATGTAGAGTCTCTCTACACCAATATCAGACATCCTGATGGATTGGCAGCAGTCCGGTACTTTTTGGACACCTCCACTTTATCTATTGATTTGAGAGACCTACTCCTGGAGCTACTAGAGTTCACCCTTACCCACAACTTTTTTGTTTTTAAAGGATTCTTCTACCTACAGCTCCAGGGAACGGCTATGGGTGCTGCGTTTGCTCCATCATACGCTAACCTTTGCCTGGGGCTCTGGGAGAGGGATCTTTTCCTGTCAGATAAACAGGGTCGATGGACCGTGTCCTATTTTGGGCACGCTACATCGATGACATCTTCTTTATCTGGCAGGGCATATCCATCGACCTTGTGCAATTTGTCTCCACTTTAAATAGTAATGATCAAAATATACATTTAACTTTAAAATGGGATCCAGTAAAAATTGATTTTCTGGATGTCACTATCAAAAAGGATAGTTCGGTTATCATACAGACGGACATCTACCGTAAAGAGACGGCTACCAATACGGTACTTCATGCCTGTTCGTGCCATCCTTCGCATGTTGTCAGGGCGATTCCTGTTGGTCAGTTCCTCCGTCTGCGACGTATATGCTCTACTGAGGTAGATTTTGAAAAGAGGGCGGAGGAACATAAATTATGTTTCTATGCTAGGGGCTATAGTAGACCCATTGTGAAAAAGTCCTATCATAGAGCCAAATATGCTGTACGTAATAATCTACTTTTTAGTAATAATTTTGCATCACGCAATAATTCAAATGCAGTGAGGTTCATCACTACATTGCATTCTCAACATGTGAAAATGCGTCAGGCTGTTCAAAATGCGTGGCCTATTCTTAAAGCCGATCCAGTTATCAGTAGATTTCTCCCTGAGAGGCCATTTTTCACCTTTAGACGGGCCAAGAATCTCTGTGATCATTTGACTTCTAGCCACTACCTGGGCCAACAAATTTCTACCTTTTTGGACAATGCCCCTATGCAATGTGGCTGTGTACCGTGCGGCAGATGTGTTACGTGCCCTAGCATTGAACGGTGTTCATCCTTCACGAACTTTAATGGCACTAAGAATTTTGCCATTAGACAACGTATTACATGTACAACTCGTTACGTTGTCTATTGTGCAAGTTGCCCATGTGGCCTTTTCTACATAGGGCTCACTACAAGACAACTTAAGGTTCGTGTGAGAGAGCACGTCCTAGGCATTATTGCTGCATCTACTTGCACGGACACAGCCACCTTGAAAACATTGCCTCGTCACTTTTATGATTTTCATGACTGTGACGCTTCCCTATTAAGGGTGCGAGGCATTGATTCCTTACATATCAATATAAGAGGGGGTAATCTGTCTAAACGTTTGGCCCAGGCTGAGACGAGATGGATTTGGACCCTACAAAGGATGCATCCCAATGGGCTTAATGAAAATATATCATTTTCTCCCTTCTTGTGATCCTCCACTTCTGCAGTCATTTTTTGTTTCTACTGTCCGCATGATATTTTTATTTTTTGATTTTAACTTTATTGTCTTATATTGTAGTGTCTATTCATATTGTTGTCTGCCGTCCGGATTTTTTCTTTGAAGTATATACCCGGAAATATGTGATACATCATGGACCCTATACAGTTCTGCATTGGATCTAGAGAATTGGAATTTTTTTCGTCTACTCATCAACTGTTTCTTGTTATTATTCTTATTATTTAGTGTACTATCTTCTATTATGTTTATATGTATATTTGTGAATTTTTTTTCTATTACCTTGAACTTGTTTATTATTCCAATATATGTTTTTTCATATCTTTAGTGGATTATTTTTCTTTTTTTATGTTGATATGCATATTTGGGAATTTTCTGTTATTACCTTGCACTTGTCTTATAATTCCAATATATATGTTTTTTCCATATGTATCTTTATTATGGGATTAGATGTGTCATATAGTTGTTGGGTGATATACTTACCTTGAGTTGTGTTGTATATTTTGCTGTATTATTGTTTTTTGATATTATCTTGTTATATACTTATTGTTTCTATTATATACGTATTGCGTTCGGTGCCATATTCATTCACTTATATATGTGCTCATGTAAATATCGCTTTCTGGTAGCTATTTTGATGCGCGTACTTGTTGATTCAACTATATGCTAACAACAGGAGTTTTTTTGCTCCTGACGGCCTGGAGGAAGTGCGCGTGCGCAATTCAGTCACCGCAGCAGACTACATCACTTCCTGTGACGCCTGTGGCCGGATCACATGGGGCCCCATGTGTTTCCTGCTACAGCGTTCTCGGGGATACGGTGCTTGTCTGCGTTGCTGTGACGACGCGCGCCCACTTACGTCCGCTCCTAATACAAATAGACGGCCACTGTGCTCATTTACTCCACGCCCCCTGAGGAAGGAGTGTTTTTTCACTCCGAAACGCGCGTCGGGGTGGGCTTGGAGACCGCTGCCCTCTGCTTTATTTGGTAATTATTCATTGCACTCTTTAGTTTCTGTCATGTACTTACTTTTGGGTGTTCTGAGAGGTTTGTGCCCTACATTTATGTGGCAAGTATGCGCCCTAGATTATCTGGGATTGCTATATGATTAGTGGTAATTGTTATAAAGACCCATATGTTATTGCCCACCTCATTTTTTACATACCATATGATTTATTGTTGGAGGTAAGCCGTGGCTTTAACATTATTTTTCTAACTAGATTCTAGCTTGTAGAGTTGAGCGATCCTTTCGATATCCAAAAGTATCGGATTGGAATGGTATCGCCGATACACACAAAATATCGGCGATACCCGATACCGATACCGGAAATCCAATGTAAGTCTATGGGAACAAAATATCGGAATTAAAAAAACCCCATTCTTGCCTTGTTGGATAATTGTACATGAAGGAAAACAACAAAGAGTAATGTAGAATGTATTGGGGAGGTTGAGGAGACATTAAAGGCATAGATGTTTAACCCAATCCAATGGAATAGCATTAATATATATTTTTTTTAAATACGTTCGGATTGACGAAGAAATTGACAATGTTGTTAACCTTTTTTCTATTTTGGCAAATATGTATGTTTCAAAACTTCCATGCTCTTCACCTTTTTAACTTTTTCCACAATTTCTCCTTCATAATCTTCAGCAGCATCATCTTTGTCATCAAATTATTCTTCATCTTCACCTTCTTTATCTTCTTCTTAAACTTCTTGCTATTCATCTTTTTGTTAACATTACTCAGATTGTTCTTATTAAACTATTATTCTTCTTCATATTAACCCATAAAGTGTAAAGCATAACCTCTTTCTATGAATTTAATTTCCCTGAATTTAATTTCCATTTAATTTCATTTAATTTCTTAAATAATTCAGGGATGAGAAGAGAACAGGGTGGAGGCAGCAGGACTTTTTGCCGTACACACAGCAAGGTAACAGCTGACATTAGTGAACCCCAGTAACACAGGAGCAAGTGTTGACTGTGCTAACAGAACTTCCGAGCAACAACTGGCGGTGTTGGAGCCCAGGGTCAAGGAGGGTGTAGGCAGAGGCCTAATATGAGATGTTTGAAGTTAAATTTGGAGTTAGCAGCAAAAATTTTTGCCAGACACCCAGCAGGGGAACAGCAGGCGTTACTGAACCCCACAAACACATCAGTGATTGTTTTGATCTGTGCATCCAACACTTCTGATCAGCAACTGGCGTTGTTGAAGCCCAGGGTCAAGAAGGGTTTTAAATTTAAATATTGAGTTATTGCCTTGTTACGTGGCCATTGCAAATGTATGTACTTCAAACTATAAAAAATGAAGTTTTACTAGGACAATAAAATGATGAATTTCAATTCCAAGAATAAAAATAAACACCCTTAAAATATAAACGCATATAAGCACATGGCAACAAGAAATGGAACAACACACCACCCAAACTTATTTTTACAAAATATAGTGATGTAAATTTAGGAATAAAAGTCCATTTTTGTATTTAGGAATGATGCGTAAGGAACGCTATGTTAAACCATAACATAGTGAAGACAATGGATTTTGTAATAGTCACTCATCATCATCATTACAAGAAATCTGTGACAGTCACACAGATTTCAATTATTTCACTCACGAAAATTGTTATTTCGGACAGCATTTATTACATGTCCAGCATGGACTCATCAAAGTGATGAGATGACGCAATAATGTACGATAAAAAAAAAATATATATATTTTTTTAAAAAAAAAACATTGTCACAATTTAAGTGGGTGCCTGCAAGTGGAGGTGAAACAAAGGCTACGGATAGCAAAGGTATATACTATGTCTGTTGTAGACAGTGGGCAGCCTCTGATGGGTAATGTCGATGTTATACTGTACGTCAATAAAGGCTGCGGCTGCAATCATGCATTTTTGGCTTGTAGAATGTTGAAGAGGGTAAAAGCATGTCTGGTTGCGCAAGGCTTTATCCTGTAACAATACCTTCCTTGTGTGACGGGTAGGGTAGCGTGTGTCTATTATATGAGTGTCTCTAAAATGTGACTTTACGCAGCCTTATTCTGCCCTAGGGACGCAAAAAATAAGACAGCAGTAATCATTTACTGTATAAAACGCCACCTATGAGCAACAAAACAAGCACGTTCCCTCTTCCGGTTCCTGCGCTGACATGTGAGGAGGGAGTTTGGAGACGCTCCTGAATTTCTCCCAGGTGTCCAAGCATATCGGGCCGATAGGAGAGCATTAAAACCACCCCCGGTCGTGACTTAAATACGGTGAATCGAACCAGTGAAGAACTGTAGGTCGATGCGAACGAATGTGCGATCACATGACACACGTTTATAACCCTTGCTAGACACGAATAACTTTGTAGAATTTTGGAGACACCTGAACCCAGATGGCAATGAATATTCCTTCTATTCGGCGCCACATGACTCTTGGTCCAGAAGAGATAATATATTGCTATCACAGGAGCTAGTAAGGGGAGTGGAAGAGGCAGATGTGCACAACGTAGCTATATCTGACCACGCGCCCGTATCAGTGACCCTGCCAGATATGGTTCAGATGGGGCCAGACCAAACTTGGCGCTTCCCTACCTATTTGTTAATGGATGAGAAGTTTCAACATCAGGTGAAGCAATGGTGTTTGGAATATGTAAATGATAATGGAGATAGTAGGGATAGGCCGGAACTTTTATGGGCAGCAGGGAAGGCATTAATGCGCGTGAAACTAATAGGTTATCAGACGCTAAAAAAGAAGATAGCGACAAACTACTCGCAGGCTAGCAGGATATTACGCGATAGCTACACGGCAAACAAGACAACTTCATCAACACAGGATAAAAATAGATGTAAGCAGGCTAAGGCTGACTTACACGTATGGGTATATCGACGCGAGAGAAGCACTAATATGAATTATAGAACCGATGTATATCGTTATGGTAGCAAATCAGGGAGACTATTAGCACGACTAGCAAAAGGAAATCACATTCGTCATCAACATATTACTGCGTTAACGAATAACCATGGGATCATGAACACAGACCCTTGAAGCATAATCACGATTCTACAAGAATACTACTCAGACTTATATAAGGTGGAACATACGGATAGTGCGGAGGGTCAGACCTTTCTAGATGGAATACGGTTATCATCCTTCACAAACTATCAGCTTCTCCTTTTAAAAAAAACAATTGAGGTGACGGAAGTGACAGCGGCGATAAGTGACTTTAAATCCGGGAAAGCTCCAGGACCTGACGGGATTACAGCCAAATTATTAAAATTATTGAGTGAGGATATCCCGTCCACATTGGTAGGCACCTTCAATCATATATTGGAGACAGGAGGGTTGCCCATCCATTCAAACATGGCACACATGAAGGTGCTACTAAAACCCAACAAACCTTCACATCTGGCTGGATCCTATCGTCCATTCTCACTCATTGACCAGGATATCAAGATTTTGTCCAGGATCATGGCAGATCGTTTGAGTAGCATTCTTCCTACGCTGATAGGGCCATCACAAGTGGCCTTTGTTCGACCAAGATCGCCCATGAATAACATTAGGAAAGTAATAGCAGTTGTAGATAAATATCGTTGTCTGACAACATCGAGTCCTGTCATGCTATCCTTAGATGGCGATAAGGCATTTGATAGGGTGAGCTGAAGTTGGTTGCCAATGGTCCAGGACAAAATTGCCATGAGAGGCACGTTTATGACTTTCCTATCAGGTGTCTACGCCAACCCACAGGCACAAATACAGAACACAGGTCACCTTTCGGCTACTTTCACAATACAGAGGGGAACTCCTCAGGGATGTCCATTATCACCTTTGCTCTCTGATATAGCCCTTGAGCCATTAGTTACACACGTGGAGGATAACACAGTATATGACGGTATAAAGGTAGGGGGTCGGCAGATCAAACTCACATTGTTTGCAGACGATATACTCATTTATATGGCACATCCCCAAGACCATCTCAAAGGGCTATTAGACTGGATAACATTTTTTTAACTAATTCTGTGATTTTGCTTCAAAGACTACAAGAGTGAAATTTTTCAATTGTTAAAGCCTAATCCTCGTGAGCTTTGGTGTGCTTACTGATGGGGGACAGAAGTAATTAAAACCTTTATTTGTAACATATCTGTGAATCAAAATAGGACGAGATTCTAGTTCTCAAGACAAACTTAACTATGAACCCTAAGGGTGAGTTTCCACGATCAGTAAACGCTGCGTGTTTGGCGCTGTGCGCTGGCGCAGCGCCAAACACGCAGCGTCCAGATGTTACAGCATAGTGGAGGGGATTTCAAGAAATCCCGTCTCCACTATGCGTAACAACACCCAGGTGGCAGACCTGCGTAAACGGACATGCGGCGCGTCTTTTCAGACCGCAGCATGTCCTCGCGTGTTGCGGCGACGGTGCGTCACCGCAACAGAATTTCACACAGGGCTATGTAGCCCTGCGTTCTTTCCGGAGGTGTTCCGGAGGTGTCCTGAACACCTCCGGAAAGAGCGCGGTCAGAAAGGGGGCGGGGCTTAGACGGAGCGGAATTTCCGCTCCGTCCAAAGAGCTGTGGTTCCGGACCGTGAAACCACAGCCTTATTGGACAAGGTTGTACGTCAATTGGAGCGGTGGCATGATTTGCCCCTGTCTCTTCTGGGCCGTTGTCACCTTCTTAAGATGATTATTTTTGGAAGGCTATTATACCCGCTTCAGACTATTCCAATCCTGTTACGTAAAGATGATGTTTCACGGATAAAAAAGCATTGACCAGATTCATCTTGAGGGGAAAACGGCCCAGAATAGCAATACGAAAAATTATGCGTGCAGTAAAAGATGGGGGCCTGGCCGTGCCAAACGTTAGGAGTTATAACTTTTCGTGCTTGATCAGAGTGGGGAGAGATTGGTTTAAGGGGACTTAGTCCTACTCAGATGTATTGCTGGAATCTGGACTGACAGAGGGTTGTATTTTGGTCTCATGTGTTGACACTGTGATTTGTAAACTCCCGGTCATAGTGATCAGCGCTACTACGCGATACAGTAATTGCCTGTAAGGCAAGCAGACGAGCGCATGGGTTGTCTTCTCAGTTATCTAAACACATGCCTTTATGGGCTCACCCAGAATTCCCAGTGGGAGTGACAGACGGCGTTTTTGAGACGTGGCATACTAAAGGTATACATACAGTATTCAATCTCATGCACCTAAAAGAGTGTAGGTGGCTGACATCCAAGGAGATTATGGAAAAATTAAATTAGCCCCCTTCTCACTTTATTGAAACTCTACAAGTGCATTATTTCTACAGAAATCGCCTGCGTAATATTATAGAAGAGGTGGTAGACAATTGATTTGACAAGCTGGGAGACATATTTCTTCAACCAGACTGAAGTTTGCTCATGATTTTCCATGATTACTACGACCTGTGATGAGGTCATAGTCACGTGATCTGGTCAGCTGATGTGTACGTCACCTGATGGTGTTTTGTAGGCCTGTAAAACAAGGAGCTGTTGTAGTTGTTGTGTGGAAGGAAGGAGTTTGGCTGGAGTAAGCCTGGAACATTGTTTTGTTAGGCTAAGTGCACACGATCAGGAATAATTGCGTTTTTCGCGTTTTTCCGCGGTTTTCGCGGTAAAAACGCGATAAACGCAAGCATTAAGCATCCTAACATGTAATGATTCCGCATGTTTTGGACATGTTGCATTTTTTTCGCGAAAAACGCTTGCGGAAAATACAACATGTTCATAATTTTGCGGATGTAAGCGGTCATGTCGTGGGACCAGGGTTGGAGGAGGAGACTCTCTCCAGGCCTGGGTACATATCCTGTAAAACAATAATAAAATAAAATATGATATTCCACTTCGGCGGCCCGCACCTCCGCGGCCCCGCAGCTTCCGCCTTCAGCGACGCTCCGCAATTCGGTCCAGAGTCCTTTGCGAAATCACAGATGGCATAGCGGTCTCGCGGATGCTACTCATCGTTGATTGTCGCAAAGCATCCTTGGACCGAGTTGCCGGAGCGTCGCTGAGGCGGAAGGCTGCGGGCCGCGGAAGCTGCGGGGGCCGCGAGTGAGATATCATTTTTATTATTTTTTATTTTTTTACATTAGATCTTTTACTATTGATGCGACATAGGCGGCATCAATAGTAAATGGTCCACTTGTCAAACACTATGTTTGACTCGTGTGACCAACTGTCAATCAGTTTTCCAAGCGATGCTACAGATCGCTAGGAAAACTAGCATTCTGCAGCTAATTACGCTTGCAAACGCTATTATTCTGGCGGATCAGCAAAAAACGTGCGTATTCTGCGGAGAAGTGCGGATGCGCGGAATTCGCGGCATTCGCAACGTGTACTTAGCTACGTGTGCAGTGTGCACAGGAGCGGACAACCACCGGAATGTGACTGGCGGTCTCAGCTGACTGCAGCCCGTCACAGCAAGGGGTCTGTGACATGGTTCTCCAAACTGGAGTGATTTATGTTCTGTTTTCATTTTGTTATATGGACTTTTTGTTGAACTCATGATTAAAATCACTGAACTTTGAAATAAAAGGCTGTGTGTTTGCCTCATTACTGCGGCCCAGCCTTGCCTACCACAGCGGTTCCTACAATTGGTGGAGAATGCGGGCAACGCAGTGAGGTCAGGCTGTTTTTCATGCATGACAGTAAATGTCCTGGTTTTAGAAAGTGCACCAAAACCGGCTGGATAACTGTCCGAAGATGGAGAACAAAGTAAAAATGCTAGTGGAGGCCATGTGACAGCAACAGCAGGCTACACAGCAGCAACAGCAGGCTATGCAGCAGCAGCAGCAGGCTATACAACAGCAGGCTATGTAGCGGCAGCAGGCTATACAGCAGCAGGCTATGTAGCAGCAGATATTTAATCGACAGCAACAGGAAACCAATAGTTTACTGATGCAGCACATCACAGCGCCGCAGACAGTAAGAGCTGCCCGGGGATGCCATGATGTCCGGAAAGCGGTGCGTACAGCGATCCGAAAGATGGAGCAATCAGATGACGTTGAGGTGTAGCTGGAGATGTTTGAAGGCGTGGCTAAAAGGGAGAGACTGCCCCGGGACCAGTGGGCCGAGATCGTGGCTCTGTTTTTGACTTCAGGACCCGCTAAAGCCTATAGGGACCTACCCCCCCAGCAACAGGAGGACTATGAGAGCGTGAATGGTGAGATACTTGCACGTCTTGGGGTAAATGTTTTTTTCCTGGCCCAGCGTGTACAACAATGGAAGTTTTCCCCTTCCGAGCCAGCTCGGTCCCAGTATTATGACTTGATACACCTGATAGAAAAGTGCTTTCAGCCTGAGGTGTTGTCACCCCGCGATATGCTGGATCGTATAGTGACTGATAAATTCGGGCGAACTTTGCCCCACACCCTTCAAACATGGGTTGGACAGGCAGCCCCTACTGATGGTCTCCAAATGGTAGACCTCATTGAAAGATATGGGCCTACCAAGGAGATACAGGGAGAACTCCCCGGAAGCTACCAATTAAATTCACAAAACCTTCACCCACAGCTCGGCGAGCAGAGACTCTGAGGTCCGCCCAGGAAGGGTCGGGGAACGAAAGGGGCCCCATAATCTGTTGGCGGTGCCAAGAACCATGACATGTGAGAGCTGATTGCTCCCACCTGACTGAGCCCATGGACAACAACTTTGGCTACTATCAGTCTCACTATGCATAACACATGTGTGCAGTGGTCAGTATTACCTTTGCCTTCGGTGGAGGAGGAAAACACCTCTCCTATAGAAGTGTTAGTTGGGGAGATTGAAGATTTGCCACCGGGACCAGAATTGTAATACTTAAATGTGTCAGGTGACAATTTTGGTACGGTGCAACTCCGTGACCCTACGTTGAGTCTATTTGTTGGGGATAACATTTTGTTTTGTAACTGATCATTCCCCTGTGACTGGCAGTGTTGTAGCCCAGGGAGTAGAGTTCAGGTGGTAGAAAGATGAACATAACAGGAGACATGGAAAACGTTGGCAAACAGTTATTTAATCTGAAAACGGGCAGGCAAATTCAGGTGAGATCCATGCCTTGTTCATTTTCAGAAAAGTAAGCCGGTCTACATTCTCTGAGGATAGTCGCAAGCGACGGTCTGTTAGTACACCACCTGCAGCACTAAAGACGCGCTCAGATAATACACTGGCAGCAGGGCAAGCCAGCACCTCCAATGCATACTGGCTAAGCTCTGGCCATGTATCCAGCTTAGAGACCCAAAACTTGAAAGGGGAAGAGCCATCTGGGAGTACACTGAGAGGGAAAGACATGTAGTCTGTCACCATCTTACGTAAACGTTGCCTCATGGTGAGTGGAGTCGTCTCGGATGGTGTAGACATTGGTGGCGCTGACACAAAACTTCCCCACATTTGTAACATACTGCTCTTGCCTTGTGCAGAGGCGCTGCTTGTGCTCCCTCTTGTTGCAGAGGTGTCTCCACTGCCTCGACGCACAGAGATTCTTTGTAAAGCAGTAGCAGCAGCAGTGCTCTCGGCTGGAATGGAGAATATTATGGATTGGACCAGTCTGTCTTGGTACTCCCGCATTTTACGCTCCCGGTTCAACGGTGTGATGAGGCTTTGTAAGTTGTCCCGGTAGCGAGGGTCTAGGAGGGTGTACACCCAATAATCTGATGTGGTGAGAATGTGGGCGATGCGGCGGTCGTTTCTCAGGCACTGCAGCATGAAATCAACCATGTGCTGCAGACTCCCAACTGCCCAACAAACGCTGTCCTCTGGAAGAGGCGTCATCTATGCCTGCTCTGCATCGCCCCACCCTCGCTCTACATACTGACTAGAGCGTTGTGTACCTCCCTCTGTAGGGATTTCTTCCTCATCCATTGACTCCTCCTCATCCTCCTCACAAAGTGAGCCCTGCCCAGCCCTTTGTGAGGAACCAAGTTGCGCTGACTATCCAGAAGGTGAGTGAATTTGTGACTCCTCATCCTCCACCTCTTCCAAAACCTCATCCTTTAGTGCTTGCAGTGATTTTTGAAGCAGGCAGATAAGGGGGACAGTCATGCTGACTAGTGCATCATCTGCACTCGCCATCCGCGTTGAGTCATCAAACGCACGCAAAACGTGGCAGATTATTATTATTATTATTATTATTAATATTTATTTCTATAGCACCATTGAGTCCATGGTGCTGTACATGAGAAGGGTTACATACAAATTACAGGTATCACTTACAGTAAACAAACTAACAATGACAGACTGATACAGAGGGGAGAGGACCCTGCCCTTTCGGGCTTACATTCTACAGGATTGTGAGGCAGGAGACAGTAGGTCGGGGGGTTGCAGCAGTTCCGGTGTTGGTTGAGGCAATAACTCCGGTAGTGGTGAGGAGGCAGCAGGGTCATTGCAGGCTGTAGGCTTTCCTGAAGAGATGGGTTTTCAGGTTCCGTCTGAAGGATCTGAATGAGTTTGATAGTCGGATGTGTTGGGGCAAAGAATTCCAGAGGATGGGGATATTCGGGAGAAGTCTTGGAGGCGGTTGGGTGAGGAGCGAATAAGTGTGGAGGAGAGAAGGATGTCTTGGGAGGATCGGAGATTACGTGAGGGAAGATATCGGGAGATTAGTTCAGAGATATATGGAGGAGACAGATTATAGATGGCCTTGTAGGTCAGTATTAGTAATTTGAACTGGATACGCTGAGGGAATGGGAGCCAGTGAAGAGATTTGCAGAGGGGAGAAGCGGAGGAGTAGCGAGGAGAGAGGTGAATTAGTCGTGCAGCAGAGTTAAGGATGGACTGGAGAGGTGCGAGGGTGTTAGCAGGGAGGCCAGAGAAAAGGGTGTTGCAGTAGTCGAGGCGGGAGATGATGAGGGCGTGCACAATCATTTTAGTAGATTGAGGTTGAGGAAAGGACGGATTCTTGAAATATTTTTGAGCTGAAGGCGACAGGAGGTAGAAAGAGCTTGGATGTGCGGTTTGAAGGACAGGGCAGAGTCAAGGGTTACTCCGAGGCAGCGGACTTCTGGTACGGGGGAAAGCGTGATGTCGTTAATTGTGGTAGATAGGTCAGGTAAGGAAGATCTGTGGGATGGGGGAAAGATTATGAGTTCAGATTTGTCCACATTGAGTTTGAGGAAGCGGGAGGAGAAGAAGGAGGATATGGCTGATAGACACTCCGGGATTCTGGATAGCAGAGAAGTGATGTCTGGGCCAGAGAGGTAGATCTGAGTGTCATCAGCGTAAAGGTGGTACTGGAATCCGTGGGACTTTATGAGTTGCCCCAGGCCAAGTGTATAGATTGAGAAGAGTAGGGGTCCTAGAACAGAGCCTTGGGGAACTCCAACAGAGAGAGGGTGGGACGAGGAGGTAGTGTGGGAGTGGGAGACGCTGAATGTGCGGTTGGAAAGGTATGAGGAGATCCAAGATAGGGCGAGGTCTTTGACGCCAAAGGAGGAAAGAATCTGTAGTAGAAGGCAGTGGTCAACTGTGTCAAAAGCAGAGGACAGGTCAAGAAGCAGGAGTATAGAGTATTGTCCGTTTGCTTTGGCTGTAAGTAGGTCATTAGTAATTTTGGTCAGGGCTGTCTCAGTGGAGTGATGGGGGCGGAAACCAGATTGTAGAGTGTCAAAGAGCAAGTTAGAAGAGAAGTGGTAGGAAAGCTCAGCGTGGACATGCAGCTCCAGGAGTTTGGAAGCGAATGGGAGCAGCGATATTGGGCGATAGCTGGACATAGCGGTTGGGTCGAGGGTTGGCTTTTTAAGGATAGGCGTGATTGTGGCATACTTGAAAGCAGAAGGGAAGGTACCGGAAGTTAGTGATAGGTTGAAGAGGTGGGTTAGGGATGGAATAATAGTGGTGGTGAGGTTGGGGAGGAGGTGGGTTGGGATGGGGTCAAGTGCACAGGTTGTGAGGTGCGATTTGGAGAGAAGACAATTAAGCTCCCCTTCAGTTATATTGGAGAGGGAGGTTATGGGGTTAGGGCATTGGTCTGGTATACAAAGTGGTTGAGGTGGTTGAACAATGAAGACTTGCCTTGTTTGGTCGATCTTATTTTTGAAGTGTGTGGCAAAGTCCTCAGCAGAGATGAGGGAGGTAGGAGGGGGCAGTGGTGGGCGGAGGAGGGAGTTAAAAGTTTTGAATAACTGTTTGGGGTTGTAGGATAGGGAAGATACGAGGGTTGTGAAGTAGGCCTGTTTAGCAGAGGTGAGGGCAGATTTGAAAGAGAGTGTTGCTTGTTTGAATGCAGTGAAGTCGTCTTGCGAATTTGTTTTTTTCCAGCGCCGCTCTGTAATCCTGGACACTTGCCGGAGCTTTTTAGTGGTGTTATTGTGCCAGGGTTGTCTGTTGGTACGTCGCACTCTGCCATGAACGAGAGGGGCGACCGTGTCAATAGCCAATGTGAGAGTGGCATTGTAGAAAGCAGTGGCACTGTCTGTATCGTGGAGTGAGGATATTGATGCCAGTGAAAGAATAGAGTCAGAGAGTGTGTGGATGTCTAGGTGTGCAAGGTGTCTGCGGGGGTGCACGTGTTGCTGGACATGGGTGACAGGAGAGGAGGACAGGGATGAGAAAGTGAGTAGATGGTGGTCGGATAGAGGGAGAGGGGAGGTGGTGAAGTTAGATAGAGAGCAGAGGCGGGTGAAGACCAAGTCTAATGTATGACCATCCGTGTGGGTGGCTGAGGAGGACCACTGAGTAAGTCCAAAGGATGAAGTAAGGGACAGAAGTTTGGAGGCTGCTGACTGAAGGGTATCAGTGGGGATGTTGAAGTCACCCATGATGATGGTGGGGATGTCAGTGGAGAGAAAGTGAAGAAGCCAGGTAGTGAATTGGTCGATGAAGGCAGTGGTCGGGCCTGGAGGTCGGTATATGACGGCCACTTGGAGGTTGGAGGGAGAGTAGATGCGGACAGAGTGGACTTCAAAGGAAGGGAGGATTAGGGAGGGAAGAGGTGGGGTTGTGTTAAAGTTGCAGTTAGAGGAAAGGAGAACACCCACTCCTCCACCATGTCTGTTTCCAGGGCGAGGAGTGTGGGTGAATTGGAGGCCACCGTAACACAGCGCAGCAGGGGAGGCGGTGTCAGAGGGTGTCAGCCATGTTTCTGTGAGGGCGAGGAAAGCAAGATTGCGAGAGAGAAAGAGGTCATGAATCACATGAAGCTTATTGCAGATGGAGCGGGCATTCCAGAGTGCTCCAGAGAGAGGGAGCAGGGGGGTGGGTGTCAATGGCACAGGTTTTACGTTGGAAAGATTGCGGTAGTTCCTATTAGATAGGAGCGGTAGGAAGGAGTACTAATGGTGGGTATGAACTGTGGAGGTCCAAGATTGGGAGATATGTCACCAGCAGTGAGGAGGAGCAGAGAAAGGGAGAGCAGGTGGGAGAAGGAGAGAGGGAAGCTTGTTTTGTGTTTTATTAGGACAGATTTGAGGTTGAGGAGCAGGTCAGCAGAGGAGGATAGGTGGGGAGGAAGGAGGTAAGGGGAGATGATTATTTGATTAGAGGGTGCTGGGGTTTGGGGATAGCGAAGGAGAGAGAGGATTAAAGGAGCAAACACTGTGAAGGCATATGTAAACATGGTGAAAGAGTAAGATGGGTAATTAGAAAAGCCAGGTACAAGTAATTAGAAGTGCTTACTCAGCAGACATACCCAAAAGAGACATAGTGTGGGGTCCTGACTCCTGCCGTGACTAACTGCCGTTGAAATAACTGCAGCTTCTCTGTACTTTTGCTGCAGTGGTACTTCTGCTGCAGTTGCGTGCCTGACCCCACACGCGTGCCACCCTTAGACTGCTACTGAATATAAGGACTGAGTAGAGGATCAGGTGGGAGGAGTTATGGTAGCTGCTTTGGGATAAATTAGCAGCTGCCCAGCACACCAGGGGAGGATAGACAATCAAAGGCACAGGGCCTGGCTGCATCCATATGCTGGTAACACCTTGCACCTGATAGCATCTCTACTGGCCCCAGCTGTCACGCTGTATAGCAGATATATATATGTGATGTCAGTAATCTATATCAAAAGGGCAACATACTATATAACATGCGCATAGATATATGATAACATAGATTTACCTGACAGAATGTCCAGTGGGTCAAAACGGAATCCGTTATACGCTGTCTCCGGCTAGAGGGTGACCGGGGTCTAAGCTGACCCTAAACTGGGGTCCTAACTAATCCCTCAACCTGGAGGTACTGTTAAAGGTACAGAGGTCCAGGCCACCAGCGTAAACCCTGTCTCCTATCAATCCCTGCCAACTGTATTCTAGTCCTAAGAAGGACCCTGAATACCACCAAAGGGAATGAACAGGTAACGGTTAATGAACAGAAAGACATACAAGAAAGACAAGAAATAAAGTAAATAAAGTCTTACATACAACACTCACACACAGTATGAACACCTAAGGTCTCAGAGATAAACTATAAGCTATAAGAGTAAAAACAACTAAGGAGCTCTTAGCTTAAGTATTCTCAGAACCGCTTCAGTCTGCTAGACTACATGAATGCTTTCACCGGCGTCTAACACCCAGACTGGCAGGAATATAAAGGAAACTAATTAGAACATAATCAAAAGCAGCCGGGCGAGGCTGGACCTAGTCTTAGCAAAGAGCTAGGTAAAATTAACTCTCTCATTACCAAACACAAAGAAACAGCAGCTCAGCTGTGAGAAGTCAGAATGTGCAATCGTGACGATCTTCGTGGCGATGCACCCATGACAGTACCCCCCCTTCTACGAGGGGCCTCCGGACCCTCATGACCAGGTCTGTCCGGGTAAGTTGTGTGAAAGGTCCGAACCAATCGATCTGCGTTAGCATCAGACGCAGGGACCCACGTCCTCTCCTCAGGACCATACCCCCTCCAAAGAACTAAGTACTGAGGGGATCGGCGACTGAGACGTGAGTCAATGATTTTCGACCCATGAAATTCCACGTTATCATTGACTACCACTGAAGGAGGAGGTAGAGGTGACGGTATGACTGGTG
Organism: Oophaga sylvatica; assembly: GCA_033576555.1. Classification (NCBI taxonomy): domain Eukaryota; kingdom Metazoa; phylum Chordata; class Amphibia; order Anura; family Dendrobatidae; genus Oophaga; species Oophaga sylvatica. Next base: position 322,468,697 of record JARQOD010000004.1, read on the forward strand.
CCACATACTTTTTAAGTAATGACTTGTGAAACACATTATGATTTTTAAACGTAGGAGGGAGGTCCAGACGAAATGCCACAGGATTAATTATGGAACTGATCCTGTACGGCCCAATGAATCTGGGACCCAACCTCCAGGAGGGAACTTTAAGTTTTATATTCCTGGTAGACAACCACACCAGATCGTTCACCTTCAGATCTCGACCAGAAACTCTCCCCTTATCAGCCATCCGTTTGTAATGGTTCTCCGTAACCTTCAGTCTTAACCGATCTGGAACTATCAGTCTCCCTGGAAGTCCCACAGGGGCGTCCCCCTGAGCCCCCAATACCTCCCCCTCAAGCTCAGAGCATACAGCTGACACTACAACTCCCTCCTGAGGAATAGGAACCGGATCATCCGTCTTCCCGGCCCCTGGGAAAGTACGAGATAAGGCATCAGGAAGCAACTTTATTGAGCAGTCATATGCGCGATGAGGAGGTAACTCTTTACACCCCTCCTCTGAGAACATCTCCCCAAAGTCCTCCAGAAAAGGAGGCAAAGTCCTAGGCACAACCGCACCGATGACCGTGCTCATGCAGTTATTCTTGCAAAATTCACCCCACTGGCTTATCTTTCTGGATTGCCAATCAATCACTGGGTTATGTTTAGCCAACCAAGGAAGTCCCAACACAATAGGAGTAGGTAGACCCTCCAACACATAACAAGACAATTGCTCTTTATGTATTGCCCCTACTCGAAGATCTATGTTATGAACAGCTTGTACCAAGCTACCTTGACCAAGAGGTCTAGAATCAATAGAGAGTATAGGGACCGGTTTGGCCAATACACTCAGTTGCATACCATGCACCTGGGCAAACCGAGCGTCCACCAGATTAGCCCCGGACCCACTATCAAGAAAAACAGAAATCCTCTCAGTTCTAGTACCAATCACCACCTCCGCAGGCACGAGAAACTGAGAGGGATTTGGGGACGAAATACACACACCCAGGTTAACTCCTTGGCTCAAAGAGGTCCGGGATGGACACCCCCCAACAAAATGTCCCTCTCTGCCGCAAAAGAAACACCTTCTAGTCTTGCGGCGCACCGCCGATTCCCTCCTACAAAATGATGTCCCTCCCAACTGCATGGGTTCCTCAGAACAGACCAGGGGAACCTCAGTAAAAGGGACTTTAGTAGTAGGTGGAGTCATCACGGGGGGCGGAGTTACCTCGCGTCTTCCCCGAAGTCGTCTATCAATGCGAATAGCGAGGGCCATAGCAGCCTCCAGTGATGGAGGAGAATCATACTGAGCCAACACATCTTTTAATTTGTCAGACAACCCTTGACAAAACTGGCTCCTAAGAGCTGGGTCATTCCACTGAGTATCTGTTGCCCATCTACGGAACTCAGAAGAATATTCCTCTGCTGGACGATTTCCTTGCCGTATTTTACGTAACCTTGTTTCAGCAAGGGAGACTCGATCCGGATCATCATATACCAGACCCAGGGCAGTAAAAAATCGATCCACTGACTGGAGATCTGGGGAGCCTGGAGGAATAGAGAACGCCCAAGATTGAGGGTCCCCTTGTAAGAGCGATATAACAATTCCCACCCTCTGCTCTTCACTCCCAGATGACCGAGGCCGCAGCCGAAAGTACAATTTACATGCCTCCCGGAAAGTAAAAAATTTGTCCCGCCCACCAGTGAACCTATCCGGGAGCGCAACCTTAGGTTCAGATCTGGTTTGCTCCGGGGGGGACAAAACCTTGGACCTAATGTCTGCAAATTCCATGGACAACCCCTGCAACTGCCGGGCCAGCTGGGCTACTGGATCCATGACAGCTGGGGAGAATCTTTAGTTGGGCCGGTGAAAATGTCACGCTGTATAGCAGATATATATATGTGATGTCAGTAATCTATATCAAAAGGGCAACATACTATATAACATGCGCATAGATATATGATAACATAGATTTACCTGACAGAATGTCCAGTGGGTCAAAACGGAATCCGTTATACGCTGTCTCCGGCTAGAGGGTGACCGGGGTCTAAGCTGACCCTAAACTGGGGTCCTAACTAATCCCTCAACCTGGAGGTACTGTTAAAGGTACAGAGGTCCAGGCCACCAGCGTAAACCCTGTCTCCTATCAATCCCTGCCAACTGTATTCTAGTCCTAAGAAGGACCCTGAATACCACCAAAGGGAATGAACAGGTAACGGTTAATGAACAGAAAGACATACAAGAAAGACAAGAAATAAAGTAAATAAAGTCTTACATACAACACTCACACACAGTATGAACACCTAAGGTCTCAGAGATAAACTATAAGCTATAAGAGTAAAAACAACTAAGGAGCTCTTAGCTTAAGTATTCTCAGAACCGCTTCAGTCTGCTAGACTACATGAATGCTTTCACCGGCGTCTAACACCCAGACTGGCAGGAATATAAAGGAAACTAATTAGAACATAATCAAAAGCAGCCGGGCGAGGCTGGACCTAGTCTTAGCAAAGAGCTAGGTAAAATTAACTCTCTCATTACCAAACACAAAGAAACAGCAGCTCAGCTGTGAGAAGTCAGAATGTGCAATCGCGACGATCTTCGTGGCGATGCACCCATGACACCAGCATGGCTATACAGCAGTAAGTATTGAATACAATGCAACAAATTAATTTAGCAAACATTCAGCAGCCACTGTTATATACCATTTAAAGGAAAAGTTGAACAGTAGTAAGTCAGATCCCAGCAAGCAGAGGTTGTAGAGATTGTACCATTTAAAGGAAAAGTTGAATAGTAGTCAGATCCCAGCAAGCAGAGGTTGTAGAGATTGTACCATTTAAAGGAAAAGTTGAATAGTAGTCAGATCCCAGCTGATCCCAGATGTCCTTCATAGAGGCCCACTCAGTAGTGGTGAAGTGTGAACGGCGCAAATTGCGAGTTGATTGCGCCTGATGCAGCTGATACTCCATTACTGCTGGCTGTTGCTCACACAACCGCTCCAACATATGTAAGGTGGAATTCCACCTGGTGGGTACGTCACATATGATGCGATGTTCAGGAAGGCGAAATCTGCGTTGCAGAGCAGCAATGCGCGATCTGGCTATGCTGGAACGTCGCAAGTGAGCGCACTCTAGGCGGACATTCTACAGCAGTTCAGCAAGATCCGGATAGTCCCTCAAAAAACTCTGCACGACCAAGTTGAGCACATGTGCCAGACATGGTATGTGAGTGAGGTTGCCAAGGCCCAGAGCTGCCACCAGATTTCGACCATTGTCACACACTACCAAGCCTGGCTGGAGATTCGCTGGCAAAAACCACACGTCGCTCTCCTGCTTGATGGCATTCCAGACCTCCTGCGCTGTGTGGCTTCGATTCCCCATTGAAATTAATTTCAGGACGGCCTGTTGATGTTTGGCCACGGCTGTGCTCATATCGTTCGCAACAGGTAAGCGTTCACAGGTCCATGTGGAGGTAGACCGTGACGGCTCCTGCAGCGATGATTCTGAGGAACTGGAGTAGGAGGAGGAGTCAATGTGTACAGACTGGATTCCTGCAATCCTTGGAGTTGGCAGAACACGTACAGCGCCACTCGCAAGATCTGTACCCGGCTCCACAACATTGACCCAATGGGCGTGAGGGAAAGGTATCGTCCCTGGCCATGGGGACTGGTCCACGCACGGTGGTCAGGTGGCCTTGCTACAGACGGCGTTTAGTAGCGCATGTTTAATGTTTCCCTCGACATGTTTTGCAGACCAGGGACGGCTTGCCTGCTGAAATAAAATCGCTTGGCACATTGTATTGTGGGACTGCCAATGCCATTAAGTTACGGAAACTGTCATCTCCACCAGCCTGAAGACAGCATTTCAAGGGACAGGAGTTTTGCAATGCCAAACATTCAGAGCCTGTTGCCCCGTGGATGGTTTGACGAGTATGGCCGTCTTTTATCCCATGCCTGTGGTAAACCGGATGGCTGTTTTGTGGCCTGGGAGTGTGAAGAATGAAAAGGGAACTTGCAGCGTGGGTGGAATAACACTTTTGTCCCCTGGACAACAGTGACCGAGGTTTTCTTTCCCTGGCGATCCTGTGAGGAAGCAGAACCAGCTGTGTGTGAGCTGGAGGTGAGGCTCCAACACGACCTGAAGATGTAGGTGCTGCTGTAGGTTTGGCCTACATCTCCAGTGTGGTCTTTGTAACTCAACTATGCTTTTTCCGCACATGTTTCCACATATTTGTGGTATTGAGGTTACTGCAATTTTTTACCTCTTTTTACTTTTTGCTTACAAAAGCTTGCATTAAAAATAGCCAATATCATCTGCAAGTCTGTCAAAAAAGGACCACCAGTGCAAGTCCTGGGAGCGCCCATTTTTGACTTTTGGAAGAGAACTGCTCCCAACAGGTGCCAAACTGGAGGCTAGAGGGAACTGAGTCGCAGCCTACCTCTCCCCCCTGTTTGTACCGTTGGGACTAATCTCATCCTCAGAGCTGCTCCCACCACCCTTTCCCGTCCCCTCACGCCATGTTGGGTCTTGGGCCCCATCATCATCCACTACCCTCTTCCCAACACCTGCTGCTGTTGGGGTGGCTGGCCACACCACGCTCAACCGAAACTGG
>JARQOD010000004.1:322473384-322512433 GCA_033576555.1 Oophaga sylvatica
TGAACTGTCTTCCCGGCCCCTGGGAAAGTACGAGATAAGGCATCAGGAAGCAACTTTATTGAGCAGTCATATGCGCGATGAGGAGGTAACTCTTTACACCCCTCCTCTGAGAACATCTCCCCAAAGTCCTCCAGAAAAGGAGGCAAAGTCCTAGGCACAACCGCACCGATGACCGTGCTCATGCAGTTATTCTTGCAAAATTCACCCCACTGGCTTATCTTTCTGGATTGCCAATCAATCACTGGGTTATGTTTAGCCAACCAAGGAAGTCCCAACACAATAGGAGTAGGTAGACCCTCCAACACATAACAAGACAATTGCTCTTTATGTATTGCCCCTACTCGAAGATCTATGTTATGAACAGCTTGTACCAAGCTACCTTGACCAAGAGGTCTAGAATCAATAGAGAGTATAGGGACCGGTTTGGCCAATACACTCAGTTGCATACCATGCACCTGGGCAAACCGAACGTCCACCAGATTAGCCCCGGACCCACTATCAAGAAAAACAGAAATCCTCTCAGTTCTAGTACCAATCACCACCTCCGCAGGCACGAGAAACTGAGAGGGATTTGGGGACGAAATACACACACCCAGGTTAACTCCTTGGCTCAAAGAGGTCCGGGATGGACACCCCCCAACAAAATGTCCCTCTCTGCCGCAAAAGAAACACCTTCTAGTCTTGCGGCGCACCGCCGATTCCCTCCTACAAAATGATGTCCCTCCCAACTGCATGGGTTCCTCAGAACAGACCAGGGGAACCTCAGTAAAAGGGACTTTAGTAGTAGGTGGAGTCATCACGGGGGGCGGAGTTACCTCGCGTCTTCCCCGAAGTCGTCTATCAATGCGAATAGCGAGGGCCATAGCAGCCTCCAGTGATGGAGGAGAATCATACTGAGCCAACACATCTTTTAATTTGTCAGACAACCCTTGACAAAACTGGCTCCTAAGAGCTGGGTCATTCCACTGAGTATCTGTTGCCCATCTACGGAACTCAGAAGAATATTCCTCTGCTGGACGATTTCCTTGCCGTATTTTACGTAACCTTGTTTCAGCAAGGGAGACTCGATCCGGATCATCATATACCAGACCCAGGGCAGTAAAAAATCGATCCACTGACTGGAGATCTGGGGAGCCTGGAGGAATAGAGAACGCCCAAGATTGAGGGTCCCCTTGTAAGAGCGATATAACAATTCCCACCCTCTGCTCTTCACTCCCAGATGACCGAGGCCGCAGCGAAAGTACAATTTACATGCCTCCCGGAAAGTAAAAAATTTGTCCCGCCCACCAGTGAACCTATCCGGGAGCGCAACCTTAGGTTCAGATCTGGTTTGCTCCGGGGGGGACAAAACCTTGGACCTAATGTCTGCAAATTCCATGGACAACCCCTGCAACTGCCGGGCCAGCTGGGCTACTGGATCCATGACAGCTGGGGAGAATCTTTAGTTGGGCCGGTGAAAATGTCACGCTGTATAGCAGATATATATATGTGATGTCAGTAATCTATATCAAAAGGGCAACATACTATATAACATGCGCATAGATATATGATAACATAGATTTACCTGACAGAATGTCCAGTGGGTCAAAACGGAATCCGTTATACGCTGTCTCCGGCTAGAGGGTGACCGGGGTCTAAGCTGACCCTAAACTGGGGTCCTAACTAATCCCTCAACCTGGAGGTACTGTTAAAGGTACAGAGGTCCAGGCCACCAGCGTAAACCCTGTCTCCTATCAATCCCTGCCAACTGTATTCTAGTCCTAAGAAGGACCCTGAATACCACCAAAGGGAATGAACAGGTAACGGTTAATGAACAGAAAGACATACAAGAAAGACAAGAAATAAAGTAAATAAAGTCTTACATACAACACTCACACACAGTATGAACACCTAAGGTCTCAGAGATAAACTATAAGCTATAAGAGTAAAAACAACTAAGGAGCTCTTAGCTTAAGTATTCTCAGAACCGCTTCAGTCTGCTAGACTACATGAATGCTTTCACCGGCGTCTAACACCCAGACTGGCAGGAATATAAAGGAAACTAATTAGAACATAATCAAAAGCAGCCGGGCGAGGCTGGACCTAGTCTTAGCAAAGAGCTAGGTAAAATTAACTCTCTCATTACCAAACACAAAGAAACAGCAGCTCAGCTGTGAGAAGTCAGAATGTGCAATCGCGACGATCTTCGTGGCGATGCACCCATGACACCAGCATGGCTATACAGCAGTAAGTATTGAATACAATGCAACAAATTAATTTAGCAAACATTCAGCAGCCACTGTTATATACCATTTAAAGGAAAAGTTGAACAGTAGTAAGTCAGATCCCAGCAAGCAGAGGTTGTAGAGATTGTACCATTTAAAGGAAAAGTTGAATAGTAGTCAGATCCCAGCAAGCAGAGGTTGTAGAGATTGTACCATTTAAAGGAAAAGTTGAATAGTAGTCAGATCCCAGCTGATCCCAGATGTCCTTCATAGAGGCCCACTCAGTAGTGGTGAAGTGTGAACGGCGCAAATTGCGAGTTGATTGCGCCTGATGCAGCTGATACTCCATTACTGCTGGCTGTTGCTCACACAACCGCTCCAACATATGTAAGGTGGAATTCCACCTGGTGGGTACGTCACATATGATGCGATGTTCAGGAAGGCGAAATCTGCGTTGCAGAGCAGCAATGCGCGATCTGGCTATGCTGGAACGTCGCAAGTGAGCGCACTCTAGGCGGACATTCTACAGCAGTTCAGCAAGATCCGGATAGTCCCTCAAAAAACTCTGCACGACCAAGTTGAGCACATGTGCCAGACATGGTATGTGAGTGAGGTTGCCAAGGCCCAGAGCTGCCACCAGATTTCGACCATTGTCACACACTACCAAGCCTGGCTGGAGATTCGCTGGCAAAAACCACACGTCGCTCTCCTGCTTGATGGCATTCCAGACCTCCTGCGCTGTGTGGCTTCGATTCCCCATTGAAATTAATTTCAGGACGGCCTGTTGATGTTTGGCCACGGCTGTGCTCATATCGTTCGCAACAGGTAAGCGTTCACAGGTCCATGTGGAGGTAGACCGTGACGGCTCCTGCAGCGATGATTCTGAGGAACTGGAGTAGGAGGAGGAGTCAATGTGTACAGACTGGATTCCTGCAATCCTTGGAGTTGGCAGAACACGTACAGCGCCACTCGCAAGATCTGTACCCGGCTCCACAACATTGACCCAATGGGCAGTGAGGGAAAGGTATCGTCCCTGGCCATGGGTACTGGTCCACGCATCGGTGGTCAGGTGGACCTTGCTACAGACGGCGTTTAGTAGCGCATGTTTAATGTTTCCCTCGACATGTTTTTGCAGACCAGGGACGGCTTGCCTGCTGAAATAAAATCGGCTTGGCACATTGTATTGTGGGACTGCCAATGCCATTAAGTTACGGAAACTGTCAGTCTCCACCAGCCTGAATGACAGCATTTCAAGGGACAGGAGTTTTGCAATGCCAGCATTCAGAGCCTGTGCTCGTGGATGGTTTGACGAGTATGGCCGTCTTTTATCCCATGCCTGTGGTACCGATGGCTGTTTTGTGGCCTGGGAGTGTGAAGATGACAGGGAACTTGCAGCTGTGGGTGGAATAACACTTTGTCTCTGGACAACAGTGACCGAGGTTCTTCCATGGCGATCCTGTGAGGAAGCAGAACCAGCTGTGTGTGAGCTGGAGGTAGAGGCTCCAACACGACCTGAAGATGTAGGTGCTGCTGTAGGTTGGCCTACATCTCCAGTGTGTCTTTGTAACTCAACTATGTGCTTTGTCCGCACATGTTTCCACATATTTGTGGTATTGAGGTTACTGCAATTTTTACCTCTTTTTACTTTTTGCTTACACAGCTTGCATTTAACATAGCAAATATCATCTGCAAGTCTGTCAAAAAAGGACCACGCAGTGCAAGTCCTGGGAGCGCCCATTTTGACTTTTGGAAGAGAACTGCTCCCAACAGGTGCCAAACTGGAGGCTAGAGGCAACTGAGTCTGCAGCCTACCTCTCCCTCCTGTTTGTACCGTTGGGACAATCTCATCCTCAGAGCTGCTCCCACCACCTTCCTGTCCCTCACGCCATGTTGGGTCTTGGACCTCATCATCTCCACTACCCTCTTCCAACACCTGCTGCTGTTGGATGGTCTGGCCAGCACCACGCTCAACAGAAACTGGCACCTGAGTCTCATCATCATCAGATGCGTTCTGCGGTGTGCTGACCATCGCACTGGCTCACCCGCCTCTTCTGATTCAGAGAGACACAGCTGTTGCACATCACTGCATACTCCCTCTTCTTCACATTCCAGAATGCTGCTTGGCTGGGCCCCTGTTTGCAAGCCAACAGATTCTGAGAACAGAAGCAGAGACTCAGCTGGCTCCAGTTCAGAACTCTCTGACTGCCTGGGCAATTTGACAGGCGGTGAACAGACAGATGGTTACTCAACAGTGTTGTGGTCCTGAGAGGAGGTGGAAGCAATTGAAGTCGATGCATTGGCTGCCATCCAACCAACAACGGCTTCAATTTGTTCTTCCCGCAGCAGGGGGGTACGCCGAGCTCCTACAAAACTGCACATAAAGGAACGCTCACGTGGAAAAATGGTGGATGCTGTGTCACTGGGGGCGGCAGCAGCCACAGAATCCCCACGTCCTCTCCCTGCTGAAACTCCACGGCCACGACCACGTGCCTTACTCCCTGCCTTCTTCATCTTGGTAGATTGATAAAGAAAGTCAGAAAAGTTAAAAGGCCTAAGTGTTGTTATTCCGCAGAGACTGCAGTGAACACTGCAGACAACTGTTCACTAGCTGTGAAAGGCCCCTTTGTGTACTTCTATAGTGTTTGCAACCAATGTATTGTATACGGATGGAAGCGCGCCACACTAATAGATTGGAGTTATTTTAAATAGAATGGAGCAGCAACAATTATAGAAAAATTACAAGGATGAGGCAGTGACACACGTTCAGCAGACTATAACCAGCTGTGGTTTAAGAACTAACTGGAGCGTGATCTGCACTCAGCAAAAAAAAAAAATATCACAGACTAGAGTGAACACTGTAGTGCACACAACTGGTCACTATCTGTGAAAGGCTCCTTTGTGGACTTCTATAGTGTTTGCAACCAATGTATTGGATACGGATGGAAGCGCGTCACACTAATAGATTGGAGTTATTTTAAATAGAATGGAGCAGCAACAATTATAGAAAAATTACAAGGATGAGGCAGTGACACACGTTCAGCAGACTATAACCAGCAGTGGTTTAAGAACTAACTGGAGCGTGATCTGCACTCAGCAAAAAAAAAAAAATATCACAGACTAGAGTGAACACTGCAGTGCACACAACTGGTCACTATCTGTGAAAGGCTCCTTTGTGGACTTCTATAGTGTTTGCAACCAATGTATTGGATATGATGGAAGCGCGTCACACTAATAGATTGGAGTTATTTTAAATAGAATGGAGCAGCAACAATTATAGAAAAATTACAAGGATGAGGCAGTGACACACGTTCAGCAGACTATAACCAGCAGTGGTTTAAGAACTAACTGGAGCGTGATCTGCACTCAGCAAAAAAAAAAAAATATCACAGACTAGAGTGAACACTGCAGTGCACACAACTGGTCACTATCTGTGAAAGGCTCCTTTGTGGACTTCTATATGTTGCAACATGTATTGTACAGAGAACCACATATAGTGAGTTATTAATAGAAGGGAACATATAAAATCAGGATGAGCATGACACGTCAGCAGATACCAGCATGTTAAGACTAACTGAGCATCTGCCAGAAAAAATATATCACATAAGTGAACACTGCAGTGCAAATGGTCACACGTGAAAGTCTTTGGGATTCGTAGTTGCAACAATGTAGGTACGAGAAGGCGCAACTAATATTGAGTATATAAATAGAAGGACAGCAATATAAAATACAGATGGCAGTGACACACGTTCAGCAGACTATAACCAGCAGTGGTTTAAGAACTAACTGGAGCGTGATCTGCACTCAGCAAAAAAAAAAAATATCACAGACTAGAGTGAACACTGCAGTGCACACAACTGGTCACTATCTGTGAAAGGCTCCTTTGTGGACTTCTATAGTGTTTGCAACCAATGTATTGGATACAGATGGAAGCGCGTCACACTAATAGATTGGAGTTATTTTAAATAGAATGGAGCAGCAACAATTATAGAAAAATGACAAGGATGAGGCAGTGACACACGTTCAGCAGACTATAACCAGCAGTGGTTTAAGAACTAACTGGAGCGTGATCTGCACTCAGCAAAAAAAAAAAATATCACAGACTAGAGTGAACACTGCAGTGCACACAACTGGTCACTATCTGTGAAAGGCTCCTTTGTGGACTTCTGTAGTGTTTGCAACCAATGTATTGGATACAGATGGAAGCGCGTCACACTAATAGATTGGAGTTATTTTAAATAGAATGGAGCAGCAACAATTATAGAAAAATTACAAGGATGAGGCAGTGACACACGTTCATCAGACTATAACCAGCAGTGGTTTAAGAACTAACTGGAGCGTGATCTGCACTCACCAAAAAAAGAAATATATCACAGACTAGAGTGAACACTGCAGTGCACACAACTGGTCACTATCTTTGAAAGGCTCCTTTGTGGACTTCTATAGTGTTTGCAACCAATGTATTGGATACGGATGGAAGCACGTCACACTATAATTTCAATTGAATGAAGCTGCAAGAATTACACTAAAGAAAAAAAAAAAAAGAGTCTGTGAGTGGCACGTGCAGATGCCTACAAACAGCGTTGGATGCAGAGCAAACTGCAGCGCGTCACCTGCACTCACACACAGACCTTGCAGAGCTGTGAAAACAACACTGCAAGGCAAAAGGAAGCTTTACACAGCGGTTGTTAAACTAGCCTGCCTAAAGCACAGTACACAAAATAGCAATCTCTAACTGTCCCTCAGAGTCAGCAGAGCAGCGTTCTGTCCCTAACTGAATTCACAGCACAGTGACGCTAAAATGGCGGCGGCGCCTTTTATAGTGCATTCTGACATCATTTCAGCATCCAATCACAGCCATGCCATTAGTTAACATGACCGCAACAGTACAGGATGTGCCCACACTTCTTAGGATTCCTCATTGGCTGACTAAAATCACATTGCCTCTCAAAGAATTATGGGAACTTCCGATTCCGGTATACGATATATGGAAAATATCGGAACTAAGTATCTAAAGTCCGATATAGCGAATATCGGCCGATACCCGATACTTGCGGTATCGGAATGCTCAACTCTACTAGCTTGATATTATTACCACTATTGTGCAGTATTACAACTATGACTTATTTTGTCATTAAATATTCAGAGGTATATTGGTTCTCTTAGCCCCTTTGTTTATGTTATGTGTATTTGTGGTTGCAACTTCCCTCCTTACCATTGTACTGGTTATATTTTAACTTTATAATAAAAATTTGTACATTTTCGGACTTTATGACTGTTTGTTCGGCGGTTTTTGCTATGCTATTTGCAGTTGGTCCTGCATAAATCCAGAGGCATCCATGTGTGGGGGTACTTTTCGTTTGTTTATCAGACATTATTCCATGGGTCATACATGTGTGTTGCTTCCTTCACTATATTTATATTATTTCCATGTAGTGCAGCATAATGTTTTCTTCCCTTTAACCTCCATCTTCATTTCTATCTTTCATCTTGCATTTTTTTTCCTCTAACTTCAGAAAAGGCCTCAGAGTTCACTGCATACAGTGAGGAAGATAAGTATTTGATATACTACCAAATTTGCATGTTTTCCATCTACAAAGAATGGAGAGGTCTGTAATTTTTATCTCAGGAACACTTCAACTGTGAGAGACAGAATCTAACAAAAAAATAGCGGGAATATTACATTGTATGATTTTTACATAATTAATTTTAATTTCATTGCATGAAACAAGTATTTGATAAAATGGAAAAAGAGAGCTTAAAGTTTGGTACAGAAAATTTTGCTTGCAATTACAGAGGTCAGACGTTCACTGTAGTTCTTGATAAAATTCGCACTTACTACAGGAGAGATTTTGGCCGTCTCCTCCATAGAAACCTTCTCCAGAACTTTCAGTTTTTGGGGCTTTCTTTGGACAACATTGAATTTCAGTTTCTTTCAAAGATTTTCTATTGAATTCAGGACTGGAGACTTGCTAGGCCACTCCAGAACCTTGAAATGCTTCTTACGAAGCCACTACTTAGTTGCTATAGCTGTGTGTTTCAGTTCATTGTCATTAAAGACCAAGCCACAAACCATTTTCAATGCTCGTACTCAGAGGTGGGATTCATATTTTTAACAACAGATTCTGTGTTTGTGTGTAGGAAAACCACACCCATTTTTTTAAGCCACACCCATTTACACGCACCTTTTCCTCAAACATATACAAGTAGGGGCGCAGTCAAACAGTTGAAAAAAAAAATTTGGAATGAGATCAGAACAGTGCACATACTGGCCAGCGGCTTTCCTGACCCGAGTGTGACAGCTGCATATATTTCTATGCAGCTGTCTCACTTGACTGACCGCCTGGCCAGGCTGTGCACTACATTCTGATTCATACGACAGTATGTCTGCGTACTAATGGCAATTAAAAGGAAAAATCACCACATACAAGGGACAAATATCATCACACCATGACCAGACCACATATTACCACCACATAGTGACCGAACAATACCACATACAAGGAACAAATACTGCCACACCTTGGCCAGACCACATATTACAACCACATAGTGACCGAATAATACCACATACAAGGAACAAATACCGCCACACCATGGCCAGACCACATATTACCACCACATAGAGACTCAATACTACAATACTGATCATTAATTTAAAAAAAAAACACAATACTAAGTGCCATTGTATACAGGAACTCTGTATTTACTGTCAGTGTACAGGTAATACAGTGATCACTGGAGATACTATACACAGGAGCTCTGTATATAGTGTCAGTGTACAGGTAATACAGGGATCACCAGTGTCTTAAACACAGGAGCTCTGTATATAGTGTTAGTGTACAGGTAATACAGGGATCACCAGTGACATTATGCACAGGACTGCTGTATATAGTATACAGTGTATAGTGTCAGTGTACAGGTAATACACTCACCAGTGATGTCTCTAGCTGAAGTCCTTCATCTTTGCTTTTCTTTTTCATCCAGCGCAGACCGCCATCACTTCTTCCAGCCAGGACTCGTCTCTGCATAAAATAACACAGTTACCTAGAGCACCACTTCCAGAGCACATTCCCCACTTTTTCCCTTTCTACACATCTGATTACAGATATGCACCCACAATCAATATATAGTTGGTTATTATGCAACCCACCATTCCAAATATAAATTATAATTCACCACTGTGCACCTTCTAACTATAAATAGCCATTTTCCCCATTTAATATATAAAATAGCACCTGTATTTTTTCCCCAAAATCATTACCAGGCACTTCATCTTCAACGCCCCCCACTATGTACTTCCCACTCTAATCCTAACCCGATTCATTATATTTACATGCCCCTTCTGCCCCAATTCATTGTCATGTCTTTCTCTCCCACCCTCTATTCATTATCAACTGCTCTACCCTACATTCAATACATCATTTACTCCCCCACCCCCAAAATTCATTATTTGTTCTCTCCATAGATCCCCAGACAACACCTTCAATTCATCATTTGCTCTCCTCACCCCCACCTTCAATTAAATTGCTGTGCTCCATCACTCACACTGAATTCATCATTTGCAGTCCCTCATCCTCTCCCCACTTCATTATTTGCAATCCCCATTACAATTTGAAGTACCCTTACTTCATCCATTGCAGTCCCCTATCCACCCCCTCACTTCTGCACTGCCCCATTCATTTGCAGCCTCCTATCCCCCTTCCATTTCATCATGTTCAGTCCCCTTCCCCCACTTCATCATGTGCAGTCCCCCTTACCCTCACTTCATGTGCAGCCCCACTCCCCCATCATGTGCAGTCACTCTTACCCCATCATCATGTGCAGTCCCCCTTGTCCCCCATTTCATCATGTGCAGTTCCCCTTACCAATTCATCATGTGCAGCCCCATTCACCCCATCCATCATGTGTAGCCCCATTCACCCCCTCCATAATGTGCAGCCCCACCCCCCCTCTATCATGTGCAGCCCCACTCCCCCTCCATCATGTACAGCCCCATTCACCCCCTCCATCATGTACAGCCCCATTTACCCCCCTCCACATGTACAACCCCCTGCAGCCCTTCCACCATGTGCAGCCCCCTCCACATGTACAACCCCTGCAGCCCCTCCACCATGTGCAGCCCCCTCCACATGTACAACCCCCTGCAGCCCCCTCCACCATGTGCAGTCCCCGCAGGTCGTAGTCCCAAAATTCATTTTATAAACAAAAAAAAGTTTCCCCTACTTACCTCAGACTCCTCACAGCCGCTCCCCAGCAGCCCCTCTCCGCTTCCAGTGTCTCGTACATGTCAGGCCTCTGTGATGACGTCATCACGCAGGCCCGACACCAGGAAGTAGATAGGGAGGAAGAAGGAGCTGCGCAGCCGTCAAGGTGACAGCCGTGGACAGCTCCCGCGCTCCGGCTTGAACACTGTGACGCAGTCGGCTGTGTCTGCTGCCGGCCGCGTCACAGTACAGCAGGCACGGCCGCACACAATTTGCTGTGTGGCCGGCCCTGTACATGTGCTGGGGTGTGGGGCCAGTACTGGATCGCGGCTCTGAATCTCCCCGGTTTGAGGAATCGGCTACTTTTTTAACAAGCGGTTCCATCGAACCAGGGAGAACCGGCTGAATCCCACCCCTGCTTGTACTGAAGTAAAGAGGTTGTTGGCCAAAATCTCACAACATATGACCCCATCCATCCTCCCTTCAAAATGGCTCAGTTGTCCAGTCCCCTTGGCATAAAAGCACCCCAAAAATATTATGCTTCCCCCACCATGCTTCACAGTTGGGATGGAGTTCTTGATGTTGTACTCATCTTCTTACTCCAAATGCGACGAGTGGAGTTGATACTAGTAATAAGCGAGTGTGCTCGTCACTACTCATTACTCGCTCGAGTGTTATGTTTAAGTAACTGAGGAGAAATAGCAAAATATAGCAAAAGCGGTAATACACCAGAGAGGCTGGAACCTATTGGATTGCAGTAACCTGAACTAACCACACAACTAGAGGTAGCCGTGGAGCGTTCCTACGGTGATCTTGGACGCCTCGTCACAGCCTGAGAGATAACTACAGCTAAAGGCAGAAAGATGAAAGCTATCTGCCCCGGAGCAGATCCCCAAAGAAAATAGGAAGCCCCCAAACATGTAATGGCGGTTAGACAAGAAGAAAGCACGGACACAGACAGAAAATAGAATGAGCGTAAACGCTGGGGCCCAATCTGTCTAGACAGAAAAGTACAGGAAAGAATTCTGACTGCAATCCAAAAAAAACCCTAACAAAAATACCAACACTTCTGATTGCCAAAAAACCTGAGATCACACGATCTCATCCACCTAAATCAGATATCTGGTGTAACAAAACGCTATTCAGCAAATAAAAAGTAACAAAGGAGCAAAGCAAAAGTTCAGACACAAACGGAGCACAATTGCAGCGCCAGACCCCTAAAAGGGGACAGGCTGCAGTCCACTGCAAGCAGCAAACAAGCAGAGAAAATCAAACAGAGGAAAAAAAAACAGCAAACACTTATCTGAAGGAGAGCAGGAAACTAGCAGAGTTTCAAGCAAGACCAGAAGGAACAATTGATAACCGGCAAGGCTGCTGGGAACTCAGGCCACTTATATCCTACCATTCAGCGCCAGCTGAAGGCCATTCCGTAATCAGTTCATTACCCTCAGCAACCACCGGAGGGAGCCCCAGCTCAGAAGCCGCCTCCAGCATATTCACAACAGTACCCCCCCTTGAGGAAGGGTCACCGAACCCTCACCTGCTCAACCAGGCCGATCAGGATGGGCTCGATGATAGGCACGGATAAGTCTCCCAGCATGAATGTCCGAAGCAAACACCCAAGAATTGTCCTCCTGACCATAACCTCTCCACTTAACCAAATATTGGAGTTTCCGTCTAGCAAAACGAGAATCCAATATCTTCTCAACCACATACTCCAAATTGCCCTCAACCAAAACAGGGTCGGGAGGCGCAGCCATAGGAACCACTGGTTCGAAAAACCTCTTCAATAAGGACTTGTGGAACACGTTATGGATCTTAAATGTCCCTGGAAGAAGCAAACGGAAGGAAACCGGATTAATAATTTCCATGGTCTTATAAGGTCCAATGAATCTTGGCTTAAATTTTGGAGATACAACCTTCATAGGGATATTCCTTGAGGACAACCAAATCAAGTCCCCCACTTTAAAACGAGGACCATCAGTCCTATGCCGGTTGGCAAACCGTTAGGCCTTCTCCTGAGAGAAAGACAACCTCTCCACCATCTGGTCCCAAATCTGCTGCGTACGCTGCACAATAGAGTCAACCCCCGGACAGACAGAAGCCTCCACCTGTCCTGAAGAAAATCGAGGGTGAAACCCGGAATTGCAGAAAAATGGAGACATCAAGGTGGCAGAGCTAGCCCTATTATTAAGAGCAAACTCTGCCAAAGGCAAAAAGAGACCCAGTCATCTTGATCAGCAGTCACAAAACATCTCAAATAAGTCTCCAAGGTCTGGTTTGTTCTCTCGGTTTGTCCATTGGTCTGAGGGTGAAATGCAGAGGAGAAAGACAACTGAACACCAAGTTTAGAACAAAATGTCCTCCAAAATCTGGAAACAAACTGGACTCCTCTGTCGGACACTATGTTCTCCGGAATGCCATATAACTGAACCACATGCTGAAAGAACAAAGGCACCAACTCGGAGGAGGAAGGCAACTTAGGTAATGACACAAGATGTATCATCTTGGAAAACCTATCACAGATTACCCAGATAACGGTCATTCTCTGAGAGACAGGAAGATCAGAAATAAAATCCATAGAAATATGGGTCCATGGCCTCTTGGGTACAGGTAAAGGCATTAACAAACCACTAGAACGAGAGGAAGGCTTGGAATGAGAGCAAGTCCCACAGGACTGCACAAAGTCCCTGACGTCACGAGACAAAGTAGGCCACCAATAGGAGCGACTCACCAAGTCTCTGGTAACAAAAATCCCGGGATGACCAGCCAAAGCGGAACAATGATTCTCAGACATCACACTCTTTTTCCAATGGTCTGTAACAAACAACTTCCCAACAGGGCAGCGCTCAGGTTTATCCTCCTAACACTCTTCCAGAGCCAGTCTCAAATTGGGCGAAATGGCGGAAAGAACCACACCCTCTTTCAAAATAACAACAGGATCAGATAACTCAGGAGAATCTGCAAAGGAACTCCTCGAGAGGGCATGCGCCTTGACATTCTTAGTGCCAGGAAGAAAAGAAACCACAAAATTAAAACGTGTGAAAATCAAGGCCCACCTGGCCTGTCTAGGATTAAGTCGCTTGGCTGATTCGAGATAAACCAGGTTCTTATGGTCCGTGAGGACCACCACCTGATGTTTGGCTCCTTCCAGCCAATGTCTCCACTCTTCAAAGGCCCACTTCATGGCCAATAACTCCCGATTACCCATGTCATAATTACGTTCAGTCGGAGAAAATTTTCGAGAGAAAAAGGCACAAGGGTTACTCTTAGAGGTCTCTGGATCCCTTTGGGACAAAACGGCACCAGCCCCAATCTCAGAGGCATCAACCTCCACCTGAAACGACGGCAGAGAAACATCAGGCTGCCGTAGAACAGGAGCAGAAATGAATCTCTGCTTAAGTTCCTGAAACGCAGAAACTGCCTCAGGAGGCCAATTCACCACATCGGAACCCTTTTTGGTCAAATCAGTCAATGGTTTAACAATACCAGAGAAATTACCAATAAATTTACGATAAAAATTGGCAAAACCCAAAAATCTCTGAAGAGCCTTCAATGAAGTAGGTTGAACCCAATCACAGATGGCCTGAACCTTGACCGGGTCCATTTCAATAACAGACCGAGACAAAATGAATCCCAGAAATGAGATCTTCTGTACGCCAAAAAGACACTTTGATCCCTTCACATACAGTGCATTCTCTCTCAAAATCTGGAACACAGTCCGAACATGTTTCACATGAGAGTCCCAGTCATTGGAAAAAATCAAGATATCATCCAAATAAACAATCAGAAATTTATCCACAAAATCCCTGAAAATATCATTCATGAAGGATTGGAAGACGGAAGGGGCATTAGTAAGCCCAAAAGGCATCACTAGGTTCTCAAAATGCCCCTCTTGGGTATTAAATGCCATCTTCCATTCCTCCCCGTGCTTAATGCGAATAAGGTTATACGCCCCCTGAGGTCAAGCTTGGTAAACCAACTAGCATTTTTCACTCTGGAAAATAGGTTAGAAATCAAAGGTAACGGATATTGATATTTAACAGTGATCTTATTCAGGAGGCAATAATCAATACACGGCCTCAATGAACCATTCTTTTTGACCACAAAGAAAAAACCGGCGCCCAAGGGTGAAGAAGATGGTCTGATATGACCCTTCTCCAAAGACTCCTTGATATAAGATCGCATAGCATCGTGTTCAGGTACAGATAAATTAAAAAGGCGACCTTTAGAAAATTTACCACCAGGCACTAATTCAATAGCTCAATCATAGCTCCTGTGAGGGGGAAAGGATGCAGATTTACTTTCACTAAACACATCAGAAAAATCAGTCAAAAAGTCAGGGACATCCTGAGACTGGGGAGAGGCAGAAAAAACAGGAGTGTCAGTATTAACACATTGGCAGCCCCAACTGGTCACAGACACAGATTTCCAATCCAAAACAGGATTATGAGACTGTAAACAAGGGAAACCTAGTACAATAATGTCATGCAGATTATGCAGCACCAGAAATTTGTAACTCTCCTGATGATCTGGTACAACCCTCATTATCACCTGAGTAGAAAACTGGGGTTTATTCTCCGCCAAAGGGGTAGAATAAATGCCCAGTAGGGGAATAGACTTCCGCAGGGGTATAATAATAATAATAATAATCTTTATTTATATAGCGCCATCATATTCCGCAGCGCTTTACAGTTTAACAGTTTCAGAACACAAGTCATAAGTAACAACGTTAATACAATAATTAAAGCAAAATAAGCCGCCCCTGCTCGTGAGAGCTTACAATCTACAATGAGGTGGGGGAGCTACAAAGTACAGGTGTATATATACAATGGTGCATTTACAATGATGGTCCAGCCATCTTGAGGGAGTGAGGGATGGATGGAGATAGTGAATGGGCTACACACACACACACACTCACTTACACATAGAATGACTTTGATTAGTGAATGTGATAGGCCGCTCTGAACAAATGTGTTTTGAGGGAGCGCCTGAAACCATGCAAATTGTGGATAGTCCTAATTTCTTGGGGTAGAGCATTCCAGAGGATTGGCGCAGCGCGGGAGAAGTCTTGGAGTCGGGAGTGGGAGGTACGGATTAGTGCAGAGGTTAGTCGAAAGTCGTTTGCAGAGCGCAGCAGTCAGTTAGGCCGATAGATAGAAATGAGGGAGGAGATGTAGGGGAGTGCTGCACTGTGGAGAGCTTTGTATCATGGGAAACCCACAACGTTTGGCAAAGTCAAAATCCATCAGGTTAATAGCTGCTCCTGAATCAACAAAAGCCTGAGCAGAAAATGTGGACAGGGAGAAAATCAGGGTAACAGTCAACAGAAATTTAGTCTGAACACTACCCAAGACAACAGAGCGTGCAAAACGTCTTCCTCGCTTAGGGCAGACAGAAATAGCATGGGAAGCATCACCACAGTAGAAATATAACCCATTGCGCTTACGAAACTCATGACGCTGAGCACCAGAAGTCACTCCATCACACCGCATGGGCTTAGGAACTGGCTCACAAGGCAACACTATCTCACGCATACCTCTGCGCTCACGCAAACGTCTGTCAATTTGAATAGCCAAAGACATAGAATCATTGAGACCAGAGGGAACAGGGAATCCCACCATAACGTCCTTTACTTTTTCTGACAGACCCTTTCGAAAAAGGGCTGACAAAGCATCATCATTCCATTTGGTCAGGACTGCCCACTTTCGAAATTTCTGACAGTACAACTCAGCGTCTTCAAGACCCTGATTTAATGCCAACAAGATCTTTTCAGCTTGATCAGTGACATTAGGTTCATCGTACAATAACCCCAGAGCCTGAAAAAATACATCAATATCATTCAAAACAGGATCCCCAGGTGTCAGGGAAAAAGCCCAATCCTGAGGTTCGCCGCGCAGCAGGGAGATGACAATTTGTACCTGCTGTGCTGCGTTCCCTGAGGACTTAGGCTTTAAGGCAAAAAACAACTTACAGTTATTTTTGAAATTCAGAAATTTAGATCGATCCCCCAAAAACAAATCTGGCATGGGGATCCTAGGTTCCACAACCGGCAACCTAGCAAGATAGGTAGCAATACTCCGAACCTCAGCGGTAAGCTGATCCACACGGCCAGACAACTGTGCAAACTCCATTGAGAGAAAAAAAATTTCCTCCTCAGCACTCAGAGAAAAGAGGGGGAAAAAAATGCAACAAACAGAGTTTCCTTATTACTATTTTCCCCTTTTGTGAGTACCATACAATTTTCAGATTTTGGGCCGGTTATACTGTTATGTTTAGGTAACTGAGGAGAAATAGCAAAAAATAGCAAAAGCGGTAATACACCAGAGAAGCTGGAACCTATTGGATTGCAGTAACCTGAACTAACCCACAACTAGAGGTAGAGCATTCCTACGGTGATCCTAGACGCCTCGTCACAGCCTGAGAGATAACTACACCTAAAGGCAGAAAGATGAAAGCTATCTGCCCCGGAGCAGATCCCCAAAGAAAATAGGAAGCCCCCAAACATGTAATGGCGGTTAGACAAGAAGAAATCACGGACACAGACAGAAAATAGAATGAGCAAATGCTGGGGCCCAATCTGTCTAGACAGAAAAGTACAGGAAAGAATTCTGACTGCAATCCAAAAAAAACCTAACAAAAATACCAACACTTCTGATTGCCAAAAAACCTGAGATCACACGATCTCATCCACCTAAATCAGATCTCTGGTGTAACAAAACGCTAAAGGGGACAGGCTGCAGTCCACTGCAAGCAGCAAACAAGCACACAAGTAGAGAAAATCAAACAGAGGAAAAAAAAACAGCAAACACTTATCTGAAGGAGAGCAGGAAACTAGCAGAGCTTCAAGCAAGACCAGAAGGAACAATTGATAACCGGCAAGGCTGCTGGGAACTCAGGCCACTTATATCCTACCATTCAGCGCCAGCTGAAGGCCATTCCGTAATCAGTTCATTACCCTCAGCAACCACGGGAGGGAGCCCCAGCTCAGAAGCCGCCTCCAGCATATTCACAACACTCGAGTATCAGTGTGCTCAAGATGCTTGTTATTCGGCGAGTATTCCTTTAATGCTTGAGTGGGAGTGCTTCGCACTCTTTAGACAGCCAATAAACATGTGAAGATTTCCTGCCAGGCACTGTAATGCCATAGCCTCCTTTGTTGTGGCATTACTGTGATTGGCTGGCCACATAGCATCATTAGGTCTATATAAGACTTGTGACGCTTTGCTAGTCACATTGTACCCCGGAAACAAGCAGAGCAGGGAGAGGTGCTGGTGAAAGAAGGACAGAATTGTAGCTGCTTATTAGCCACTTACATTTCTTTCAAGTACAACAGCAGCCCTTCTTAGGGCTAATTATAATCAATGGTAATACTGCTGTTAGCAGCAATTAGGGAGAGATTGTGCTGAAGGGATTGTGTAGGACAAGATAGAGTCAACTGCATGTCCTTAATGCTGCAGCCTGCAATTCATATCAAAACCTCTTCTCAGGGCTAGTAATATTCTTTTTGCTCCAAATCCTGCAAATTGTTCTGAGCAGGGAAATATTATAAACCATTTTAGTGCAGCAGTTGTGCATCAAAAGCATACAGCCAGACTTGGTTGGATCTCAATAGCATTGCTATATTGCTGCTACAGTGTAACCATTCCATCTGATGTGTGCAAATTTTCCTGCATTAGTAATACTTCAATTTTTCTCACCAGTGCAATTTTATACAATTTTATATGGCATTTATCGTGCTCCAGTTTTGCCTCAAGACAAAAAAACAACTTATTCGGTTAGAAATAGTATTGCTATATTGAAACTGCAGTCTAAGAAGTCCATCTGAAATGGGAATGTTTTCCTGAGATTGTAATACTGCAATTTTTTTCACCAGTGGAATTTTATAAGGCATTTATCGTGCCCCAGTTGTGCCTCAAAGAACAAAAAACTTGTTGAGTTAGAAATATCATCGCTATATTGATACTGCAGTCTAAGAAGTCCATCTGAAGTGGAAATATTTTCTTGAGATTGTAATATTGCAATTTTTTCAGCAGTGAAATTGTACACGGCATTTATCGTGCTCCAGTTGTGCTTCAAAAAACAAAACAACTTGTTTGTTTATAAATAACATTGTTATATTGATACTGCAGTCTAAGAAGCCCATCTAAGTGGGCAAATGTCACTGTGATTGCAATACTGCAAATTTTGCAAATTATGGTGGAAAATAAGTATTTGGTCATTAAGAAAAGTTCATCTCAATATTTTGTTATATATCCTTTTGCTGGCAATGACAAAGATCAAACGTTTTCTGTAAGTCTTCACCAGGTTGGCACACTGTTGGTGCTATGTTGGCCCATTCCTCCATGCAGATTTTCTCTAGAGCAGTGATGCTTTGGACCTGTTGCTGGGCAACATGGACTTTCAAATCCCTCCAAAGGTTTTCTATGGGGCTGAGATCTGTAGACTGGCTAGGCCACTCCAGGACCTTCACATGCTTCTTACAAAGCCACTCCTTCGTTGCCCTGACTGTGTGCTTGGGATCATTATCATGCTGAAAAACCCATCCCCGTCTCATCTTCAATGTCCTTGCTGATGGAAGGAGGTTTGCACTCCAAATCTCACGATACATGGCCCCATTCATTCTTTCATGTACATGGATCAGTCATCCTGGTCCCTTTGCAGAGAAACAGCTCCAAAGCATGATGTTACCTCCCCCATGCTTCACAGTAGGTATGGTCTTCTTTGGATGCAACTCAGCATTCTGTCTCCTCCAAACACGGCAAGTTTTGTTTCTACCAATCAGTTCTACTTTGATTTCATCAGACCATATGACATTCTTCCAATACTCCTCTGGATAATCTTAATGCTCTCTAGCAAACTTCAGACGAGCCCGGAGATTTACTGGCTTAAGCAGGGGGACACGTCTAGCACTGCAGGATCTGAGTCCCTTGTGGCGTAGTGTGTTACTGATAGTAGCCTTTGCAGGTCATTCACTAGGTCCCCCTGTGTGGTTCTGGGATTTTTGCTCACCGTTCTTGTGATCGTTTTGACCCCACGGGGTGAGATCTTGTGTGGATCACCAGATCGAGGGAGATTGTCAGTGGTCTTGTATGTCTTCCATTTTCTTATTATTGCTCCCACAGTTGATTTCATCACACCAAGCTGCTTGCCTATTGCAGCTTCAGTCTTCCCAGACTGGTGCAGGGCTACAATTTTTTTGGTAGAAAATGAACTCGGCACTCAACTTTAGTATAGTGAGAATAAAGATTTTTATTCACAGTAGTAACACGAAACGTTTCGGTCCTATATCATGGACCTTCATCAGTCACAGATACTACTGGAAAGGGTTGATCCACATAGGGAAGAAAGAAAG
Organism: Oophaga sylvatica; assembly: GCA_033576555.1. Classification (NCBI taxonomy): domain Eukaryota; kingdom Metazoa; phylum Chordata; class Amphibia; order Anura; family Dendrobatidae; genus Oophaga; species Oophaga sylvatica. The sequence goes on from JARQOD010000004.1 coordinate 322,493,148, forward strand.
GGCTGGATATAGCCTGTATTGGTGGGGTGAGATGAGGAAGAGGACAATGCCTCTATTGCACTAGTAACCTGTTGTGAAGGAGTCCGGTAGTGAGGATAGGTCTCTGCATTGGACGCGGTGTCGTTCCCTACGACTACGGGTGTATTTTTCTCAACCTCCCGCACCTAGACCTATACAGTCTCCGGGAGAACCGGGACGACTCTCAGCCACTACTCTGGGCCTGAGAACAAAGAGCCTCTTCAGACCTCCCCCTGGATCGAACGCTCTTGAGACCTTTATTGATTTCATTTATTCCTCTTTCCATGGTCTTAAATCTGACATGGAAAAAGGCAAATTACACTACCCACATAACCTCACGGCTACTGATCATCATGCCCTTAAATCCTTACAAGATGATAAAAATATCATCATAAAACCTGCGGATAAAGGGGGTGCAATTGTCGTGATGGACCGCTCATATTACATCTCTGAGGCACTCCGGCAACTCGACAACATCACTATTTATCAGAAATTACCGCGTGATCCCACCAATGATATACGGACCCACATTAGCGACACACTAAGACAACATTGTGATGCAGGCATCCTGGACAGTAAAACTCATGAGTTTCTAATCTCTCATAATCCGATCATCCCTGTATTCTACATACTCCCCAAAATCCATAAGAACCTCCAGCAACCCCCTGGCAGGCCAATCGTGGCCGCCTCGGACTCCATTTTCTCACCATTGGCAATTTATCTAGAAAAAATCTTCACTCCTCTAATCAAAACTAGCAAATCATTCATTTTGGACACTGGAGCGTTTCTGGACATGATCCGCTCCATCAATCAAGTTCCAGCTAATTCCCTATTAGTCACATTTGACGTAAAAGACCTCTACACTTCCATACCTCATGAGAACGTATACGGTCTGTCCAACGCTTACTTGAAAAATCGGACTTTAATCCAGCAGAGATCGCTCTCTGTCTGGATCTGTTAACCATCGTACTTAAACACAACTACTTTATGTTCCAGGATGATTTCTACCTGCAGATACGCGGGACCGCGATGGGCTCGAACGTAGCACCCCCCATAAATCTTTATTCTCACTATACTAAAGTTGAGTGCCGAGTTCATTTTCTATTAGATACGGTGTGGGAACCTACTCTGGCACCTTCTTGGTTGTGCACACGGTTATTTTTTCATACAATTTTTTTGGTGTCCTTTGACAGCTCTTTGGTCTTCACCATAGTGGAGTTTGGAGTGTGACTGTTTGAGGTTGTGGACAGGTGTTTTTTTTATGCTAATAAGTTCAAACAAGAGTCATTGCTACAGGAAAGAGGAGCCTCTTAAAGAAGAAGTTGCAGGTCTGTGAGAGCCAGAAATCTTGCATGATTTTAGGTGACCAAATAATTATTTTCCAACATAATTTGCAAAATAAATCTTGCCAAATCAGACAAGGTGATTTTCTGGATTTGTTTTCTCATTTGACTTTCATAGTTGTGGTCTACCTATGATGTCAATTGCAGGCCTCTCTCATGTTTTTAAGTGGGAGAACTTGCACAATTGGTGGCTTACTAAATACTTTTTTCCCCACTGTAGTGTCGCTCTGCACAGTAACAGGACCACCCCACCCCCCATTTAAAGCAGTTTACCCCAAAAATAAAATAAATACATAACTGCAGTAATAATATTCCTTAATTAGCCTCCATGATAATAATATCTCCCATTCTGGCTCTCGTGTGTTTCATTCCTGGCTCCAGCCATATGTTCTCCCATCCTGGCCCAATATGTTCTCCCATCCTGCCCTCATGAGTATCCATTCTGCCCCCATGTGATGTCCCATCTTGCCCCATCTGTCTCCATCCTGCCTCTTATGATCTCCCCATCCTTCTCCATCTGTCCCATGATCCTGCCCCATCTGTACCATGATCCTGCTCAATCTGCCCCATGATTCTGCTCATCTGCTCCATGATCCTGCCCCATCTGTTTCCATCGTATCCATCCTGCCCCATGATCCTGCACCATGTGTCTCCATCCTGCCCCATCTGCCTCCATCCTGCCCCATCTGTTTCCATCCTGCCCCATCTGTCTTCATCCTGCCCCATGATCCTGCACGATCTGTCCCCATCCTGCCCCATGTTCTTGCCTCATCTGTCTCCATCCTGCCCCATCTATCTCCATCCTGCCCCATCTGTCTCCTTCCTGCTCCATGTCTCCATCCTGCACCATGTGTTTCCATCCTGTCCCATGTCTCCATCCTGCTCCATGTCTCCATCCTGCACTATGTGTTTTCATCCTGCCCCTTGTCTCCTGCCCCATGTCTCCATCCTGACCCATGTCTCCATCCTGCACTATGTGTTTCCATCCTGTCCCATGTGTCCTTCCTGCCCCTTGTCTCCATCTGCCTATGTCACATGGTGCAAGATCATGGGGCAGGATGGAGACAGATGGGGCAGGATGGAGACATATGGTCCATGTGTCTCCATCCTGCCGTCGAAACATATTGTGGCTTGCCACTTTCTATAAAAAAAACTTTCTCCTTACCTGGCTGCGGTTCAGCGGCGATGTTCTCTCCCAGGGATTTCAACTACAGACTTGCCGGCGAATGACAATGACGTCTTTTAATCAGCTGGCGGCTTTTAACCAGGGCCTGACTGGGACAAAAAAGCAGCCCTGCCACACAGACCCCACCAGCCCACACACTATAACACTCCCCCACACCCGATCAATGAATTTTGCTATACTTTGTTGTGACCCTCAACAATCCTCTTAAGGCCGGGGTCACACATGTGAGAGACTCGCACGATTCTCGTGCGAGTCTCTCGCATGAACGCCCAGCACTGCCGCCGGCATTCAGACCGGAGCGTGCGGCTGCATGTATTTCTATGCAGCCGCATGCTCCGATCCGAGTGCTGGCGGCAGTGTCGGGTGTTCATGCGAGAGACTGGTACCGCAGTGTGCATGATCAAACACAGCTCCATTTACATGGTGCTCTTTAGAGCTCCAGTTCTTGGGATCATGGGGGTCCTAGCGGTTGGACACCAGTGATTGGAAAGTACTCGAGATAGGGGATTACTTGGGAAAATCCATTTAAATAGGTTTTCCAATATTTATTTTATTTTCCCATAGGAATACAGAAAATAATAAACCAGTATTGACCCTCCCAAAGTCCAATGTCGCCGCTCCAACAACAGGACAGTGGCACTGTGCAGTGTATATATACAGGAGAAGTGGTAATCTTAATGACCCCCAGCTTTTTTTGGTTTTGAGTTTTCGTTTTTTGCTCCCCTTCTCCCCAGAGCCATAACTTTTTTATTTTTCTGTCAATATGGTCATGTGAGGGCTTTTTTTTGCAGGATGAGTTGTACTTTTGAACGACATCATTGGTTTTACCATGTCTTGTACTCGAAAACAGGAAAAAAATTCCAAGTGTGGTGAAATTTCAAAAAAAGGGCAATCTCACACTTTTTGTTTGGCTTTTTTGCTAGGTTCACTAAATGCTAAAACTGTCCTGCCATTATGATTCTCCAGGTCATTACGAGTTCATAGACACCAAAAATATTTAGGTTCTTTTTTATCTAAGTGGTGAAAAAAAATTCCAAAATTTGCTGAAAAAAAAAATTGCGCCATTTTCCAAGACCCGTAGCATCTCCATTTTTCCACCTATCTGCGGGTAGGTGAGGGCTTATTTTTTGCGTGCCGAGCTGACATTTTTAATGATACCATTTTAGTGCAGATATGTTCTTTTGATCGCCCGTTATTGCATTATAATGCAATGTCGCGGCGACTAAAAAAGGTAATTCTGACGTTTTGACTTTTTTATCGCTATGTCGATCAGGTTAATCCTTTTTTTGTTGATAGATTGGGCAATTCTGAATGCGGTGAAACCAAATATTGTATGTGTAGGTCTGATTTTTTTATTGTTTTATTTTGAGTGGGGCCAAAGGGGAGTGATTTAAAGTTTTATATTTTTTTATTTTTTTAATATTTTTAAAAACTTTTTTTTTAAATTTTGGCAGGCTTCAATAGCCTCCATGGGAGGTTAGAAGCTGCCGCAACTGGATCGCCTCTGCTACATACAGGCGATGCTCAGATTGCCTGTATGTAGTAGAACTACTGCATTGCTATGAGCGATGACCACAGGGTGGCGTTCATAGCAATCTGGCATCAACAATCATATAGATCTCAAGGAGACCTCTGGTTGTTATGCAGATGCATTGCTGACCCCCGTTCACATGACGGGGGTAAGCGGTGCATGTATTTCCAGCCTATTGGCAGGAAGCACACGTTAAATGTCACTGTCAGCTTTTGACAGTGGCATCTAACTAATTAATAGGCGCAGGAGGATTGCGATTCCACACGCGCCTATAGCGGGCACATGTCAGCTGTTCAAAACAGCTGAAATGACCTGACTGTGATGCGGGCTCACCACCGGAGCCCTCATCAAAGCGGGGGTTCTGACCTCGGATGTACTATTACGTCCAAGGTCAGAAAGGGGTTAAAATACTGACCAAATATTGACCGTGTGAACATGGGCTTAATACAGGTACACAGAATTTGAGTGGAATCACACTAGTATCTGGCATCAGATGGGACATGCTAATGATACTCGGCTCTTGCTCTGCTGCGTGGGGAGCCAAGTGTCAGTCCTCGGTGCTCCGATGCTCTCCCAACAGAGACTTGCAGCACAGGTGAGGAGGAGACGGAGAGGTAAGCCTATTAACCCCCAAGGGTGGTTTGCACGTTAATGACCGGGCCAATTTTTACAATTCTGACCACTGTCCCTTTATGAGGTTATAATCAAAAGTTGTTGTCCAATTTGTCCTGAGAACACTGTAACCCCATATTTGGGGGGGATCCACTGTTTGGGCGCACGACAGAGCTCGGAAGGTATGGAGTGATATTTGACATTTTCAAACCAAAATTGGCATGAATTGAGATCGGACACCATGTCGCGTTTGGAAAGCCCCTGATGTGCCTAAGCAGTGAAAATCTCCCAATTCTAACTCCAACCCTAACCCAACACACCCCAAACCCTAATCCAAACCCTAACCATAACCCTAACCACAAACCTAAAGCTAACAAACCCCTAACCCTGATATCAATCCTAACCCTAATCCCGACACTAACTTATGATTTGGTAGCTGAGGAGGACAGCAGCCAAAATAGGCTTAACAACCAGACACCCAGAGAGTTTGCAAACTAGCGGATTGCAGACCCCTAAGCTAACAGCAAAACTAGAAGTAGCCGTGGGACATGCCTACGGTGCCCTAGATGCCTCGACACAGCCGGAGAGTTAACTAAGGGGAAAGCTAACTGTCCCAGAGTAGACCCCCAAAGGAATAGGTAGCCCCCAAACATATATTGGTGGTGAGACAAGATGAAATACAAACACAGGAAGAAAATAGAGCAAGCAAATGCTGGGGCCCAAACTGTCTAGATTGAACAGGACAGGATAGAATACTGTCTGCAATCAGCGAAAACTCTAAGAAAAACTCCAACCAGTCTGATATGCAAAAATACTGAGAAAACACAATCTCTCCCCCGCTAGATCAGAACTCTGGTGTAACTAGTAGCAAATCAGCAGATACAGAAATAACAGGGAACTGAAAAATATATAAACTGTCTCTGGTGTGAACTGGTAGCAAATAAACAGATACTAAAATAACAGGGAACTGAAAATACATAAACAGTGGCAAATGAGAAACAGTGCCCAGCGCAGGCCCCCACAGGGGAAACTGGCTGTAAAAATCCAAAAGGGCAGAACACTGAGATAGACAAAACAAGTGCCACAGAAATAAACAGCAAGTAACTTATCTGAAAGTTGCAGGACAAAGCAGGTAGCAGGCTGACTTCCAAAAGGGACCAGGAAGAACAAATCACCGGCGAGGATCATGGGAATGTTACTCACTTAAATCTCCCCAGTCATCAACACCAGATTGCCAATCATCGCCCCCAGCTGATAAACCTCTGTTAGCCAAAGAAGCTTCATTAATATCAGCAGCCACCAGAGGGAGCCCAAACTCAGAAGTCAGATCCAGAGTGTTCACAACAGTACCCCCCCTTTGAGGAGGGGTCACCGAAACTTCACCTGCGCCACCAGGTTGATCAGGATGAGCCCGGTGAAAGGCGCAAACCAATCTCTCAGCATGAATGTCAGAAGCAAACACCCAAGAATTGTCCTCCTGACCATAATCTTTCCACTTGACCAAGTACTGGAGTCTCCGCCTAGCCAGACGAGAATCCAATATCTTCTCCCCCTCATACTCCAGATTGCACTCAACCAAAACAGGCTCAGCAATGCATAGAAACTACTGGCTTAACAAACCTTTTCAATAAAGATTTATGGAAGACGTTGTGAATAGTGTTGAGCATTCCGATACTGCAAATATCGGGTATCGGCCGATATTAGCTGTATCGGAATTCCGATTCCGAGTTCCGATATTTTCGTCTTATCGGATACCGGAATCGGGATGTCACTGTCACTGTCAGTGTCCGTCGGTCGGGTCTGTCAGGAGTCAGCGGCACTTACCTGGCAGAAGATCTCCGGCGGTCACGTCCTGGACTGCTTCATGGCCGCCATCCTCTTCTCCCCGGCGGTCACATGCAGTTTCTCGCGATAACTGCAGTGACTGCTGGGTAATCCCGGCCGTAAAGCAGTCAGTCCGATGACGTCACCGCCGGGGAAGCAGGTAATCAGCTGTGCTGCGTTGCAATGACAGGCTCTGCCTGTCATTGCGATGTAGCAGAGCTGGATCGTCGTGGGACTATCGTTATGGACTGCGTCGGACAGGTGGTATACTGTTGGTTTGTTTTTTTTCTTTTTTTACAGGAGATCGATGGCGTCGCAGGAATGAGAGTGTAATAAAAGAAATAAAAACTGTGTTGTCTCTTTTATTTCATTAAAATACTTTTTTCTTGCTTTGTCTTTTTTTTACACATTTAATAACTTTGGGATTAATAATGGATCGGTGTCTTATTGACGCCTCTCCATTATTAACCGGGCTTATTGTCACCGTGCAATCAACGGTGACAATAACCCCTTATTACCCCGCTTGCCACCGCTACAGGGCAAGTGGGAAGAGCCGGGTAAAGTGCCACAATTGGCACATCTTTTGATGCGCCAAATGTGGGGCTGCTGTAGCCTGGTATTATCAGGCTGTTGAGGGCCAAAATCCATGGGCCTTGACAGTCTTTTAATACCAGGCCGCAGCAGTCTGCATTTTACTTGGCTGGTTAACAAAAATAGGGGGGATCCCCACGCCGTTTTTTTTTCGAGGGGATCCCCTATTTTTGTTAACCAGCCAAGCTAAGCAGACTGCTGTGGCCTGGTATTATCAGGCTTGCAAGGTCCATGGATATTGGATCCTTACCAGCCTGAAAAACCAGGCCTCAGCGGTCTGCTTCATCTGGCTGGTTAACAAAAATAAGGGGACCCACGCTATTTTTTTCGAGGGATCCCTATTTTTGTTAATCAGCAAGATAGCAGACTGCTGTGGCCTGGTATTATCACGCTGGCAAGGTCCATGGATTTGCTCCTTAACAGCTGAAAATCCAGGCCTCAGCGGTCTGCTTCATCTGGTGGTTAACAAAATAGGGGGACCCACGCCAATTTTTCGAGGGGATCCCTATTTTTGTTAATCAGCCAAGATATGCAGACTGCTGTGGCCTGGTATTATCAGGCTGGCAAGGTCCATGGATCTTGGCTCCTTAACAGCCTGAAAATCCAGGCCTCAGCGGTCTGCTTCATCTGGCTGGTTAACAAAAATAGGGGGGACCCCACGCCAATTTTTTTCGAGGGGATCCCCTATTTTTGTTAATCAGCCAAGATATGCAGACTGCTGTGGCCTGGTATTATCAGGCTGGCAAGGTCCATGGATCTTGGCTCCTTAACAGCCTAAAAATCCAGGCCTCAGAGGTCTGCTTCATCTGGCTGGTTAACAAAAATAGGGGGGACCCCACGCCATTTCTTTTTCGAAGGGAACCCCTATTTTTGTTAATCAGTTCCCTCTGACGTCACTGATTGTGTCCCTGGCTGACCTGAAGTGAAAGTGGAAAGCAATCAATTAAGCTTTCCACTTAAGGGCCCGTCTCACATAGCGATATCGCTACCGAGATCGCTGCTGAGTCACTAGTTTTGTGACGCAGCAGCGAGCTCACCAGCGATATCGCTGTGTGTGACATTCAGCGACGATCAGCCCCCCTGCCGGGTATCGCTGATCGTCGCTGAAATGTCAGGACCTTTGATCGCTGGTTTCCCGCCTGTCACACGCAGCGATGCGTGCCTGTCAGAGGGAAACCAGCGATCAAAAAAAGGTCCTGACATTTCTGCGACGATCAGCGATACCCGGCAGGGGGGCTGATCGTCGCTGAATGTCACACACAGCGATATCGCTGGTGAGCTCGCTGCTGCGTCACAAAACTAGTGACTCAGCAGCGATCTTGGTAGCGATATCGCTATGTGAGACGGGCCCTTAAGCGATGTTACCCGCAGTGTCGCTGTCCCAGATCGCTGCCTGAGCTGCCTGTTTGGCAGCTCAGCAGCGATCATGTAGCGATACACCAGCGATCCTGACAAGTGCATATCGTTGTCGGGATCGCTGGTGTATCGTTATGTGACACCCAGCCTTTACTCTCCTGTCAGGCAGGAGAGGAACTCATTCATTTGGGGTTTACTGTGAGGCTGCAGCATTAGCTGCGGTCCCTGCAGTAAACATTAACCCTTTCTGAAGGATTACACCGTGGGACCTGACTGTGCATGGGATAGGTAAGAATAATTTTGCTTTTTTATTTTATTTTTATTACAGGAAATGGTTTTTGCAGTAAAATAAAAGATGGTCAAAAACATGTGTCTTTATTTCATTAAAATGATTTTTAATTAAAGTGTGTGTGTTTTATTTTTATTTCATGCAATAGGATTAATAATTGATAGTTGTCTAATTGACAGCTCTCAATTATTAACCTGGCTTAAGGTCACCTTTCAATAGCAAGGTGGCTTTAACCCCATATTAACCCATTCGCCACCGCTACAGGGCAATGGGAATAGACGGGCAAAGTGCCAGAAAGGGCGAATCTAATTATAGATTTGTCTTTCCTGGGGTGTCTGGGGGCAGATGTTAGTAGCCGGGGGGGGGCAAAAATAATGGTCCCTCTCTGGGCTATTATTATCTGCCCCCACTCACTGGCTTTGTCTGTCTGGTTGCGAAAATAGGGCGGGAGCCCACGCATTTTTTTTCAGCAATTTTACACCTCATATATATATATACATGTCATTGAATTTGTGACACATATATATATATATTTATATTTGTAGTTCATACACTTCTACATAGTATAATAGCCGCTAATTCAATTGCCGGCTTTTGTGAAAATGCAGAACCCGACATGAAATGACACTTGGTGTACATAGGGTTAACCATGTATTTTCATGTCCTTTGCTAATCTAATTTGCACAAACAATTAAATCAGACTATGTGTGCAAAATTTCACAACCTCTAAAGGGGTTTAATTAAAGGTGTAAATTCGTAGCAAAAAAGTCCGTTTTTTTTACAACGAATTTACACCTTTAATTAACCCCTAGAGGTGTGAAATTTTGCACACATAGTCTGATTTAATTGTTTGTGCAAATTAGATAGCAAAGGACATGAAAAGAAATGTTTAACCCTATGTACACCAAGTGTCATTTCATGTCGGGTGACCCGACATGAAATGACATTGGTGTACATAGGTTAACATGTCTTTCATGTCCTTTGCTATCTAATTTGCACAAACAATTAAATCAGACTATGTGTGCAAAATTTCACACCTCTAGGGGTTATAATTAAAGTGTAATAAATTCGTAGCAAAAAGTCCGTTTTTTTTTACAACGAATTACACCTTTAATTAACCCTACAGGTGTGAAATTTTGCACACTAGTCTGATTTAATTGTTTGTGCAAATAGATAGCAAAGGACATGAAAGAAATGTTTAACCCTATATACACCAAGATGTCATTTCATGTCGGGTGCTTCTGTCTTTTCACTGAGCCGCTTTACCCGGCAATTGAATCAAAGGATATTTTACTATGTAGAAGTGTATAAACTATACATATATGTATATATATATGTCACAATGACATGTATATATATATATATGTATTCATGTGTGTATATTTAGTGTTTACAAGGAAAGAATGGGGTTTTTTTAGTTGCGATATTTTGTTCCCATAGACTTACATGGACTTCCGGTATCGGTATCGGGTATCGCCGATTTTTTAGTGATATCGGCGATACCATTCCGATTCCGATACTTTAGCATATCGGAAAGTATCGCTCAACTCTAGTTGTGAATCCTAAACGTCCCTGGAAGAGCCAAACGGAAAGAAACGGGATTAAGGATTTCCAAGATCTTATAAGGTCCAATGAACCTTGGCTTAAATTTTGGAGATGCAACCTTCATAGGGATATTTTTTGAGGACAACCAAACCATGCCACCTACTTTAAACCGGGGACCATCAGTCCTATGCCGGTTGGCAAACAGTTGGGCCTTCTCCTGAGAGAGAGACAACTTATCCACAATTTGATCCCAAATCTGCTGCATTCTCTCTACTATAGAGTCACCCGGACAGACAGAAGCCTCCACCTGCCCCGAAGAAAACCGAGGATGAAACCCGAAATTGCAGAAAAAAGGGAACATCAAAGTGGCAAAACTAGCCCTATTATTTAGAGTGAATTCAGCCAAGGGCAAAAAAGAGACCCAGTCATCTTGATCAGCAGACACAAAACATCTCAAATAAGTTTCCAAAGTCTGGTTTGTTCTATCAGTCTGCCCATTGGTCTGAGGGTGAAACGCAGATTAGAAAGACAACTGAGTTCCCAGTTTAGAACAAAAGGCTCTCCAAAATCAGGAAACAAATTGGACTCCTCTGTCAGACACAATGTTCTCCGGAATGCCGTGCAATCGAACCACCTGCTGAAATTACAAGGGCACCAACTCGGAAGAGGATGGCAACTTAGGTAATGGCACAAGATGGACCATCTTGTAAAATCTATCACAGATCACCCAGGTAACAGTCATTTTCTGAGAAACAGGGAAGTCGGAAATAAAATCCATAGAGATATGGGTCCATGGCCTCTTGGGCACAGGTAATGGCATTAACAAACCACTAGAGCGAGAGCATGGCTTGGAACGAGAGCAAGTCCCACAGGACTACACAAATTCCCTGACGTCACGAGACAAAGTAGGCCACCAAAAGGACGGACTCACTAAGTCTCTGGTACCAAAAATCCCAGGATGACCAGCTAACGCGGAACAATGAATCTCAAGCATCACACTCTTCTTCCACTGGTCTGGGACAAACAATTTCCCAATAGGGCAGCGCTCAGGTTTATCCTCCTGACACCCTTCCAGAGCCAGTCTCTAATTGGGCGAGATGGCAGAAAGTACTACACCCTCTTTCAAAATAACAGCAGGATCAGATAACTCAGGAGAGTCCGCAAAGAAACTCCTCGAGAGGGCATCCGCCTTAGCATTCTTAGTGCCAGGAAGAAAAGAAACCACAAAATTAAAACGTGTGAAAAACAAGGCCTACCTGGCCTGTCTAGGATTAAGTCGCTTGGCTGATTCGAGATAAACGAGGTTCTTATGGTCCGTGAGGACCACCACCTGATGTCTGGCTCCTTCCAACTAATGTCTCCACTCTTCAAAGGCTCACTTCATGGCCAATAACTTCCGATTACCCATGTCATAATTACGTTCAGTTGGAGAAAATTTTCGAGAGAAAAAGGCACAAGGGTTACTCTTAGAGGTCTCTGGATCGCTTTGGGACAAAACGGCACCTGCCCCAATTTCAGAGGCATCAACCTCCACCTGAAACGGTAGAGAAACATCAGGCTGCCATAGAACAGGAGCAGAAATGAATCTCTGCTTAAGTTCCTGAAACGCAGAAACTGCCTCAGGAGGCCAATTCACCACATCGGAACCCTTTTTGGTCAAATCAGTCAATGGTTTAACAATACCGGAGAAATTACCAATAAATTTACGATAAAAATTGGCAAAACCCAAAAATCTCTGAAGAGCCTTTAATGAAGTAGGTTGGACCTAATCATAGATGGCCTGAACCTTGACCGGGTCCATTTCAATAATAGATGGAGACAAAATGAATCCCAGAAATGAGACCTTCTGTACGCCAAAAAGACACTTTGATCCCTTCACATACAGTGCATTCTCTCTCAAAATCTGGAACACAGTCTGAACATGTTTCACATGAGAGTCCCAGTCATTGGAAAAAATCAAGATATCATCCAAATAAACAATCAGAAATTTATCCACAAAATCCCTGAAATTATCATTCATGAAGGATTGGAAGACGGAAGGAGCATTAGTGAGCCCAAAGGGCATCACTAGGTACTCAAAATGCCCCTCTGGGGTATTAAACGCCGTCTTCCATTCATCCCGTGCTTAAAGCGAATAAGGTTATACGCCCCCCTGAGGTCAAGCTTGGTAAACCAACTAGCATTTTTCACTCTGGAAAACAGGTCAGAAATCAAGGGTAACGGATATTGATACTTCACAGTGATCTTATTCAAGTGACGATAATCAATACACGGCCTCAATGAACCATCCTTTTTGGCCACAAAGAAAAAAACGGCGCCCAAGGGTGAAGAGGATGGTCTGATATGACCCTTCTCCAATGACTCCTTGATATAAGATCGCATAGCATCGTGTTCAGGTACAGACAAGTTAAAAAGGCGACCTTTAGGCAATTTACCACCAGGCACTAATTCAATAGCGCAATCATAGCTCCTGTGAGGGGGCAAGGATGCAGATTTACTTTCACTTAATACATCCGAAAAATCAGTCAAAAAGTCAGTAACATCCTGAGACTGGGGAGAGGCAGAAAAAACAGGAGTGTCAGTATTAACACATTGGCAGCCCCAACTGGTCACAGACACAGATTTCCAATCCAAAACAGGATTATGAGACTGTAACCAAGGGAAACCTAGTACAATAATGTCATGCAGATTATGCAGCACCAGAAATTTGTAACTCTCCTGATGATCTGGTACAACCCTCATTATCACCTGAGTAGAAAACTGGGGTTTATTCTCCGCCAAAGGGTAGAATCAATGCCCAGTAGGGGAATAGACTTCCGCAGGGGTATAATATTAATAATAATAATCTTTATTTATATAGCGCCATCATATTCCGCAGCGCTTTACAGTTTAACAGTTTCAGAACACAAGTCATAAGTAACAACTTATCAACAATCAATGCCCAGTAGGGGAATAGACTTCTGCAGGGGTATCATGGGAAACCCACAACGTTTGGCGAAGTCAAAATCCATCATGTTAATAGCTGCTCCTGAATCAACAAAAGCCTGAGCAGAAAATGTGGACAGGGAGCAAATCAGGGTAACAGTCAACAGAAATTTAGTCTGAACACTACCCAAGACAACTGAGCGTGCAAAACGTCTTCCCCGCTTAGGGCAAACAGAAAGAGCATGAGAGACGTCAGCACAGTAGAAACATAACCCATTGCGCTTTCGAAACTCATGACGCTGAGTCCCAGAAGTCACTCCATCACACTGCATGGGCCCAGGAGCTGGCTCACAAGGCATCACCATCTCACGCATACCTCTGCGCTCACGCAAACGTCTGTCAATTTGAATAGCCAATGACATAGAATCATTGAGACCAGAGGGGACAGGGAATCCCACCATAACATCCTTTACATTCTCTGACAGCCCCTTCTGAAAAAGGGCTGCCAAAGCATCATCATTCCATTTGGTCAGGACTGCCCACTTTCGGAATTTCTGACAGTAAACTCAGCGTCTTCAAGACCCTGATTTAATGGCAAAAAGGTTTTTTCAGCTTGATCAGTGACCTTAGGTTCATCAAACAATAACCCCAGAGCCTGAAAAAATACATCAATATCATTCAAAACAGGATCCCCAGGTGTCAGGGAAAAAGCCCAATCCCGAGGGTCGCCGCGCAGGAGAGAGATGACAATTTGAACCTGCTGTGCTGCGCTCCCAGAGGACTTAGGTTTTAAGGCAAATAACAACTTACAGTTATTTTTGAAATTCAGAAATTTAGCCCGATCCCCCAAAAACAAATCTGGCATGGGAATCCTAGGTTCCACAACCGGCAACCTAGCAAGATAGGTAGCAATACTCCGAACCTCAGTGGCAAGCTGATCCACACGGCCAGACAACTGTACAAACTCCATTGAGAGAAAAAAAAATCCTCCTCAGCACCCAGAGAAAAAGAGGGAAAAAATGCAACAAACAGAAAAAAAAATCTCTGACAACTCTGACAACTTTTTTTTCTTTCCACACTATTTTTCCCTTCTGTGAGTACCATATAATTTTCAGTTTGGGCCGGTGATACTGTTATGTTTAGGTAGCTGAGGAGAAAAAACAAAAACGGCAATACAACAGAGAGGCTGGAACCTATTGGATTGCAGTAACCTGAACTAACCATACAACTAGAGGTAGCCGTGGAGCGTTCCTACGTTGATCCGAGACGCCTCGTCACAGCCTGAGAGATAACTATACCTAAAGGCAGAAAGATGAAAGCTATCTGCCCCTGAGCAGATCCCCAAAGAAAATAGTAAGCCCCCAAACATGTAATGGCGGTTAGACAAGAAGAAGCACGGACACAGACAGAAAATAGAATGAGCAAACGCTGGGCCCAATCTGTCTAGACAGAAAAGTACAGGAAAGAATTCTGACTGCAATCCAACAAAAAACCCTAAAAAATATCAACTCTTCTGATTGCAAAAACAACTGAGATCACACGATCTCCACCACCTAAATCAGATCTCGGGTGTAACAAAACTAAGCCGTAGCCACAGAAAAAACAGGAAAAAGCAAATGAACAAATAACAGTGGCTACAGATAAACTGAGAGGAGCACAGGCCCCAGGAGAGGACCCGGCTGACCTCCACAAAAGTGCAGAAAATTATACAAAAAGCAAGCACAAAAAGAAAAAGCAGAAAATATCTTATCTGAAAGCAGCAGATGCATGCAAGACTCCAGCAAACTTCCAAGTGAACCAGGAACCACAATTGAGACAAGAACAATTGATCACCGGCGACCATCATGGGAGGGAACCTCCCTTATATTAGTCCAGTCAGTGATCCCAGATTGCCTTTCCTCGCTGTAAGGTTCAGTACTGTCTGTAACCACCAGAGGGAGCCTCTGCTCAGAAACCATCTCTAGCACATTCATAACAGGAGACCAATTCACTACATCAGAACCCTTTTTGGTCAAATCAGTCAATAGTTTCACAATACCAGAGAAATTACTTATAAATTTACGGTAAAAATTAGCAAAACCCAAAAATCTCTGAAGAGCCTTCAATGAAGTGGGCTGAACCCAATCACAAATGGCCTGAACCTTGACCGGGTCCTTTTCAATAGCGGACGGAGACAAAATAAATCCCAAAAACCTTCTGTACGCCAAAGAGACATTTTGATCTCTTAACATACAAAGCATTTTCTCTCAAAATCCGGAATACCATCCGAACATGTTCCACATGGGAATCTCAGTCATTGGAAAAAATCAAAATATCGTCCAAATAATCGATCAGAAACTTATCCACAAAATCCTGGAAAATATCGTTCATGAAAGACTGGAAGACGGAAGGGGAATTAGTGAGCCCAAAAGGCATCACTAGGTACTCAAAATGCCCCTCAGGGGTATTAAACGCCGTCTTCCAATCATCACAGTGCATAATGTGAACAAGATTATACGCCCCCCTAAGGTCAAGCTTGGTAAACCAACTAGCACCTTTCACTCTGGAGAATAAATCGGAAATCAGGGGTAAAGGATATTGATATTTAACAGTGATCATATTAAGGAGACAATAGTCAATACATGGCCTCAATGAACCATCCTTTTTGGCCACAAAGAAAAAGCCGGCACCTAAAGGTGAAGAGGATGGTCTAATATGACCTTTCTCCAATGACTCTTTGATATAAGATCACATAGCCTCATGCTCAGGTACAGACAAATTGAAGAACCGACCCTTGGGAAATTTGCAACCGGGCACTAACTCAATTGCGCAATCATAACTCCTGTTAGGAGGCAAGGACGCAGACTTACTCTCACTAAACACATCAGAAAAATCAGTCAAATAGTCAGGGACATCTTGAGACTGGGGAGAGGTAGAAAAAACAGGAGTGTCATCGTGAACAAATTGACAACCCCTACTGACCACACACACAGATTTCCAATCCAAAACAGGGTCTGCAACCACGGAAAACCCAGTACAATAATGTCATGTAAATTATGCAACACCAAAAATTTACAATTCTCTTGGTGGTCCAGGCTACCAGCATTATCACCTGGGTCCAAAACTGGTGTTAATTCTCCGCCAAAGGGGTAGAGTCAATGCTCAGCAAAGCAATAGGCGTCCGCAGGGGTACCATGGGAAAACCACAACGTTTGGCAAAGTCGAAATTCATCAGGTTCAGGGCTGCTCCTGAATCGACAAAAGCCTGAGCAGAAAATGAGGACAAGGAACAGATCAAGGTAACAGTCAAGAGAAATTTAGGCTGTACTTTGCCCAAAACAAATGAGTGCGCAAAATGTCTACCCCGCTTAGGGCAGACGGAAATAGTATGAGAAGCGTCCCCACAATAGAAGCACAACTTATTACGCTTTCGAAATTCTCGACGCTGAGTCCTAGAAACAACCCTATCACACTGCATGGGCTCAGAGGCCTGTTCGAAAGGGAACACCACCTCTCGCATAGTTTTACGTTCACGCAAGCGTCTGTCAACTTGAATGGCTAATGACATAAAATCGCTGAGACCCAAGGGACAGGAAACCCACCATAACATCTTTTACGGTCTCTGCCAGCCCTTTCCAAAAAAGAGCCGTTAGGGCATCATCGTTCCATTTAGTAAGGACTGCCCACTTTTGGAATTTCTGACAATATAACTCTGCCGCTTCCTGACCCTGGTTCAATGCCAATAAGGTTTTCTCAGCTTGATCAATAGCATTAGGTTCATCATGCAACAACCCCAGAGCCTGAAAAAATGTATCAACATTAGCCAAAACAGGATCCCTAGGTGTCAGTGAAAACGCCCAATCATGAGGGTCGTCGCGCAACAGGGAGATGACAGTTTTAACCTGCTGCACCGAGTTCCCCGAGGAATTAGGTTTCAAGGCAAAAAACAATTTACAATTATTCTTAAAGTTCAAGAATTTAGACCGATCCCCAGAAAATAAATCAGGAATAGGGATCTTAGGTTCCACAGCAGACAACATAGTGAGATAGGCAGAAATACTCCGAACTTCAGCAGCGAGCTGCTCAACACGATTAGACAACTGCTTAATTTCCATGGAAGAAAAAATCCTCCTATGGCCCTCAGAGAAAAAGAGGAAAAAATATATAAAAAAAAATTCGGAGACCTTTTTTTTTTTTTTTACTATTCTTTCCTTCTTTTGAGTACCCTAGAATTACAGTCTGGCCGGTGATTCTGTTATGATTTGGTAGCCGAGGAGGACAGCAGCCAAAATAGGCTTAACAACACAACACCTAACCGTAATCTAAACCCTAACCACAACTCTAGCCCCAACACTAACTCCAAACCCTAACTTTAGCCCCATCCCTAACCTTAACCCTAAATTTAGCCCCAACCCTAACCCTAACCATAACCCTAATGGGAAAATGGAAATAAATACATTTTTTTTTAATTTTATTATTTTTCCCTAACTAAAAGGGTGATAAAGGGGGGTTTAACTTATTATTTAGAGTGGGTTTTTATAGTGGGTTATTTATGTTTGGCAGCTGTCACACTAAAAGACACTTTTTATTGCAAAAAAATAGTTTTTGCATCACCATATTTTGAGAACTATAATTTTTCCATACTTTGGCTCACAGAGTCATGTGAGGTCTTGTTTTTTTGCGGAACAAGTTGATGTTTTTATTGGTACCATTTTCGGGCGCATGACATTTTTTGATCTCTTTTATTCTGATTTTTGAGAGGCAGAATGAACAAAAACCACCAATTCATTAATTTCTTTTGGGGCGGGCATTTACACCATTCTGTGTGTGGTAAAATTGATAAGGCAGTTTTATGCTTCTGGTTAGTACGATTACAGCTATACCATTTTTTAAATGTTTTGGCGCTTTTATACAATAAAAACTATTTTATAGAAAAAATAACTATTTTTGCATCACTTCATTCTGACAGCTATAATATTTTTATTTTTTCGCTGATAGCACTGTGTTGTGGCTCATTTTTTGCGGGACAAGATGATGTTTTCAGCGGTACCATGGTAATTTATATCCAGTTTTTTATTGTGTGTTATTCCACTTTTTGCTTGGTGGTTTGATGATAAAGTATTGTTTTTTGCCTTTTTTTTATGGTGTTCACTAAAGGGGTTAACTAATGGGAAAGTTTAATAAGGCGGGTCGTTACAAACGTGTGGATACCAAATATGTGTACTTTTATGGTTTAGATTTTTTTTTAAATTAAAATATTATTTTTTGATAGAACAAATATTGATTTTTTGATTATCATAGAATCATAGAATGGTAGAGTTGGAAGGGACCTCCTGGGTCATCTGGTCCAACCCCCTGCTCAAAGCAGGATTCAAATAAATATCCCAGACAGATGTCTGTCCAGTCCTCAAGACTTCCATGAAGGGGAAATCACCACCTCCTGGCAAACCTGTTCCATCATTGACACTCTAACTGTCAAAAAAAATTTTTTTAAAAAATAACTGTGCTCCTCCCTTCATTTTTATCCCATTTCTCTATCTTTCCCTTTGCAAATGAAATAAAGAAATCCTTCTCAATGTGACAGCCCTTTTAATATTTGTAACACTATTAAGTCCCCTCTCAGTCTTCTTTTTGCAAGCTAAACATTCCCCAAAACCCCTAATCGTTCCTCAAGGCATGGTTTGCAGACCGAAAATTAATTTCTTGACCTTGACCCTCACCCTTGGACCTCCCACCCGACTGCATTTTTCCCCCAAAATTCTATTGTACCATGGCTACGACTTATTTTTTATATATATCTTAATAAACCTTTTTTGTACATAATACTTTTCTCCTTCCCTTCTTTCCAATCGTTATGTCCCCTCTAAAAATTTTATATACATGATCCCCCTATAAACTTTTACTTTTACTTTTTTTGTCTCCCCCCAAGGGTGCCGGCATATAACCCCCTTGGGGACCCCAACCCCCTTTTTTCCCTTTTGCCATTTCAACTAACGCATCCTAAATACAACCCCACAACATTAAAAGCATTATTGTACATAATAAACACATGTGGAACGCAAGCAACCGACGAGGGTAACGCACCCC
>JARQOD010000004.1:322512533-322563131 GCA_033576555.1 Oophaga sylvatica
GTTCTCCGGAATGCCGTGCAATCGAACCACCTGCTGAAATTACAAGGGCACCAACTCGGAAGAGGATGGCAACTTAGGTAATGGCACAAGATGGACCATCTTGTAAAATCTATCACAGATCACCCAGGTAACAGTCATTTTCTGAGAAACAGGGAAGTCGGAAATAAAATCCATAGAGATATGGGTCCATGGCCTCTTGGGCACAGGTAATGGCATTAACAAACCACTAGAGCGAGAGCATGGCTTGGAACGAGAGCAAGTCCCACAGGACTACACAAATTCCCTGACGTCACGAGACAAAGTAGGCCACCAAAAGGACGGACTCACTAAGTCTCTGGTACCAAAAATCCCAGGATGACCAGCTAACGCGGAACAATGAATCTCAAGCATCACACTCTTCTTCCACTGGTCTGGGACAAACAATTTCCCAATAGGGCAGCGCTCAGGTTTATCCTCCTGACACCCTTCCAGAGCCAGTCTCTAATTGGGCGAGATGGCAGAAAGTACTACACCCTCTTTCAAAATAACAGCAGGATCAGATAACTCAGGAGAGTCCGCAAAGAAACTCCTCGAGAGGGCATCCGCCTTAGCATTCTTAGTGCCAGGAAGAAAAGAAACCACAAAATTAAAACGTGTGAAAAACAAGGCCTACCTGGCCTGTCTAGGATTAAGTCGCTTGGCTGATTCGAGATAAACGAGGTTCTTATGGTCCGTGAGGACCACCACCTGATGTCTGGCTCCTTCCAACTAATGTCTCCACTCTTCAAAGGCTCACTTCATGGCCAATAACTTCCGATTACCCATGTCATAATTACGTTCAGTTGGAGAAAATTTTCGAGAGAAAAAGGCACAAGGGTTACTCTTAGAGGTCTCTGGATCGCTTTGGGACAAAACGGCACCTGCCCCAATTTCAGAGGCATCAACCTCCACCTGAAACGGTAGAGAAACATCAGGCTGCCATAGAACAGGAGCAGAAATGAATCTCTGCTTAAGTTCCTGAAACGCAGAAACTGCCTCAGGAGGCCAATTCACCACATCGGAACCCTTTTTGGTCAAATCAGTCAATGGTTTAACAATACCGGAGAAATTACCAATAAATTTACGATAAAAATTGGCAAAACCCAAAAATCTCTGAAGAGCCTTTAATGAAGTAGGTTGGACCTAATCATAGATGGCCTGAACCTTGACCGGGTCCATTTCAATAATAGATGGAGACAAAATGAATCCCAGAAATGAGACCTTCTGTACGCCAAAAAGACACTTTGATCCCTTCACATACAGTGCATTCTCTCTCAAAATCTGGAACACAGTCCGAACATGTTTCACATGAGAGTCCCAGTCATTGGAAAAAATCAAGATATCATCCAAATAAACAATCAGAAATTTATCCACAAAATCCCTGAAATTATCATTCATGAAGGATTGGAAGACGGAAGGAGCATTAGTGAGCCCAAAGGGCATCACTAGGTACTCAAAATGCCCCTCTGGGGTATTAAACGCCATCTTCCATTCATCCCCGTGCTTAAAGCGAATAAGGTTATACGCCCCCCTGAGGTCAAGCTTGGTAAACCAACTAGCATTTTTCACTCTGGAAAACAGGTCAGAAATCAAGGGTAACGGATATTGATACTTCACAGTGATCTTATTCAAGTGACGATAATCAATACACGGCCTCAATGAACCATCCTTTTTGGCCACAAAGAAAAAAACGGCGCCCAAGGGTGAAGAGGATGGTCTGATATGACCCTTCTCCAATGACTCCTTGATATAAGATTGCATAGCATCGTGTTCAGGTACAGACAAGTTAAAAAGGCGACCTTTAGGCAATTTACCACCAGGCACTAATTCAATAGCGCAATCATAGCTCCTGTGAGGGGGCAAGGATGCTGATTTACTTTCACTTAATACATCCGAAAAATCAGTCAAAAAGTCAGTAACATCCTGAGACTGGGGAGAGGCAGAAAAAACAGGAGTGTCAGTATTAACACATTGGCAGCCCCAACTGGTCACAGACACAGATTTCCAATCCAAAACAGGATTATGAGACTGTAACCAAGGGAAACCTAGTACAATAATGTCATGCAGATTATGCAGCACCAGAAATTTGTAACTCTCCTGATGATCTGGTACAACCCTCATTATCACCTGAGTAGAAAACTGGGGTTTATTCTCCGCCAAAGGGGTAGAATCAATGCCCAGTAGGGGAATAGACTTCCGCAGGGGTATAATAATAATAATAATAATCTTTATTTATATAGCGCCATCATATTCCGCAGCGCTTTACAGTTTAACAGTTTCAGAACACAAGTCATAAGTAACAACTTATCAACAATCAATGCCCAGTAGGGGAATAGACTTCTGCAGGGGTATCATGGGAAACCCACAACGTTTGGCGAAGTCAAAATCCATCATGTTAATAGCTGCTCCTGAATCAACAAAAGCCTGAGCAGAAAATGTGGACAGGGAGCAAATCAGGGTAACAGTCAACAGAAATTTAGTCTGAACACTACCCAAGACAACTGAGCGTGCAAAACGTCTTCCCCGCTTAGGGCAAACAGAAAGAGCATGAGAGACGTCAGCACAGTAGAAACATAACCCATTGCGCTTTCGAAACTCATGACGCTGAGTCCCAGAAGTCACTCCATCACACTGCATGGGCCCAGGAGCTGGCTCACAAGGCATCACCATCTCACGCATACCTCTGCGCTCACGCAAACGTCTGTCAATTTGAATAGCCAATGACATAGAATCATTGAGACCAGAGGGGACAGGAATCCCACCATAACATCCTTTACATTCTCTGACAGCCCCTTCTGAAAAAGGGCT
This sequence comes from Oophaga sylvatica, assembly GCA_033576555.1. Taxonomy (NCBI): domain Eukaryota; kingdom Metazoa; phylum Chordata; class Amphibia; order Anura; family Dendrobatidae; genus Oophaga; species Oophaga sylvatica. The sequence goes on from JARQOD010000004.1 coordinate 322,515,360, forward strand.
GCCAAAGCATCATCATTCCATTTGGTCAGGACTGCCCACTTTCGGAATTTCTGACAGTAAAACTCAGCGTCTTCAAGACCCTGATTTAATGGCAAAAAGGTTTTTTCAGCTTGATCAGTGACCTTAGGTTCATCAAACAATAACCCCAGAGCCTGAAAAAATACATCAATATCATTCAAAACAGGATCCCCAGGTGTCAGGGAAAAAGCCCAATCCCGAGGGTCGCCGCGCAGGAGAGAGATGACAATTTGAACCTGCTGTGCTCCCAGAGGACTTAGGTTTTAAGGCAAATAACAACTTACAGTTATTTTTGAAATTCAGAAATTTAGCCCGATCCCCCAAAAACAAATCTGGCATGGGAATCCTAGGTTCCACAACCGGCAACCTAGCAAGATAGGTAGCAATACTCCGAACCTCAGTGGCAAGCTGATCCACACGGCCAGACAACTGTACAAACTCCATTGAGAGAAAAAAAAATCCTCCTCAGCACCCAGAGAAAAAGAGGGAAAAAATGCAACAAACAGAAAAAAAAATCTCTGACAACTCTGACAACTTTTTTTTCTTTCCACACTATTTTTCCCTTCTGTGAGTACCATATAATTTTCAGTTTGGGCCGGTGATACTGTTATGTTTAGGTAGCTGAGGAGAAAAAACAAAAACGGCAATACAACAGAGAGGCTGGAACCTATTGGATTGCAGTAACCTGAACTGACCATACAACTAGAGGTAGCCGTGGAGCGTTCCTACGTTGATCCTAGACGCCTCGTCACAGCCTGAGAGATAACTATACCTAAAGGCAGAAAGATGAAAGCTATCTGCCCCTGAGCAGATCCCCAAAGAAAATAGTAAGCCCCCAAACATGTAATGGCGGTTAGACAAGAAGAAGCACGGACACAGACAGAAAATAGAATGAGCAAACGCTGGGGCCCAATCTGTCTAGACAGAAAAGTACAGGAAAGAATTCTGACTGCAATCCAACAAAAAACCCTAAAAAATATCAACTCTTCTGATTGCAAAAACAACTGAGATCACACGATCTCCACCACCTAAATCAGATCTCGGGTGTAACAAAACTAAGCCGCAGCCACAGAAAAAACAGGAAAAAGCAAATGAACAAATAACAGTGGCTACAGATAAACTGAGAGGAGCACAGGCCCCAGGAGAGGACCCGGCTGACCTCCACAAAAGTGCAGAAAATTATACAAAAAGCAAGCACAAAAAGAAAAGCAGAAAATATCTTATCTGAAAGCAGCAGATGCATGCAAGACTCCAGCAAACTTCCAAGTGAACCAGGAACCACAATTGAGACAAGAACAATTGATCACCGGCGACCATCATGGGAGGGAACCTCCCTTATATAGTCCAGTCAGTGATCCCAGATTGCCTTTCCTCGCTGTAAGGTTCAGTACTGTCTGTAACCACCAGAGGGAGCTCTGCTCAGAAACCATCTCTAGCACATTCATAACAGGAGACCAATTCACTACATCAGAACCCTTTTTGGTCAAATCAGTCAATAGTTTCACAATACCAGAGAAATTACTTATAAATTTACGGTAAAAATTAGCAAAACCCAAAAATCTCTGAAGAGCCTTCAATGAAGTGGGCTGAACCCAATCACAAATGGCCTGAACCTTGACCGGGTCCTTTTCAATAGCGGACGGAGACAAAATAAATCCCAAAAACCTTCTGTACGCCAAAGAGACATTTTGATCTCTTAACATACAAAGCATTTTCTCTCAAAATCCGGAATACCATCCGAACATGTTCCACATGGAATCTCAGTCATTGGAAAAAATCAAAATATCGTCCAAATAATCGATCAGAAACTTATCCACAAAATCCTGGAAAATATCGTTCATGAAAGACTGGAAGACGGAAGGGGAATTAGTGAGCCCAAAAGGCATCACTAGGTACTCAAAATGCCCCTCAGGGTATTAAACGCCGTCTTCCAATCATCACAGTGCATAATGTGAACAAGATTATACGCCCCCCTAAGGTCAAGCTTGGTAAACAAACTAGCACCTTTCACTCTGGAGAATAAATCGGAAATCAGGGGTAAAGGATATTGATATTTAACAGTGATCATATTAAGGAGACAATAGTCAATACATGGCCTCAATGAACCATCCTTTTTGGCCACAAAGAAAAAGCCGGCACCTAAAGGTGAAGAGGATGGTCTAATATGACCTTTCTCCAATGACTCTTTGATATAAGATCACATAGCCTCATGCTCAGGTACAGACAAATTGAAGAACCGACCCTTGGGAAATTTGCAACCGGGCACTAACTCAATTGCGCAATCATAACTCCTGTTAGGAGGCAAGGACGCAGACTTACTCTCACTAAACACATCAGAAAAATCAGTCAAATAGTCAGGGACATCTTGAGACTGGGGAGAGGTAGAAAAAACAGGAGTGTCATCGTGAACAAATTGACAACCCCTACTGACCACACACACAGATTTCCAATCCAAAACAGGGTCTGCAACCACGGAAAACCCAGTACAATAATGTCATGTAAATTATGCAACACCAAAAATTTACAATTCTCTTGGTGGTCCAGGGCTACCAGCATTATCACCTGGGTCCAAAACTGGTGTTAATTCTCCGCCAAAGGGGTAGAGTCAATGCTCAGCAAAGCAATAGGCGTCCGCAGGGGTACCATGGGAAAACCACAACGTTTGGCAAAGTCGAAATTCATCAGGTTCAGGGCTGCTCCTGAATCGACAAAAGCCTGAGCAGAAAATGAGGACAAGGAACAGATCAAGGTAACAGTCAAGAGAAATTTAGGCTGTACTTTGCCCAAAACAAATGAGTGCGCAAAAGTCTACCCCCTTAGGGCAGACGGAAATAGTATGAGAAGCGTCCCCACAATAGAAGCACAACTTATTACGCTTCGAAATTCTCGACGCTGAGTCCTAGAAACAACCCTATCACACTGCATGGGCTCAGAGGCCTGTTCGAAAGGGAACACCACCTCTCGCATAGTTTTACGTTCACGCAAGCGTCTGTCAACTTGAATGGCTAATGACATAAAATCGCTGAGACCCAAGGGGACAGGAAACCCACCATAACATCTTTTACGGTCTCTGCCAGCCCTTTCCAAAAAAGAGCCGTTAGGGCATCATCGTTCCATTTAGTAAGGACTGCCCACTTTTGGAATTTCTGACAATATAACTCTGCCGCTTCCTGACCCTGGTTCAATGCCAATAAGGTTTTCTCAGCTTGATCAATAGCATTAGGTTCATCATGCAACAACCCCAGAGCCTGAAAAAATGTATCAACATTAGCCAAAACAGGATCCCTAGGTGTCAGTGAAAACGCCCAATCATGAGGGTCGTCGCGCAACAGGGAGATGACAGTTTTAACCTGCTGCACCGAGTTCCCCGAGGAATTAGGTTTCAAGGCAAAAAACAATTTACAATTATTCTTAAAGTTCAAGAATTTAGACCGATCCCCAGAAAATAAATCAGGAATAGGGATCTTAGGTTCCACAGCAGACAACATAGTGAGATAGGCAGAAATACTCCGAACTTCAGCAGCGAGCTGCTCAACACGATTAGACAACTGCTTAATTTCCATGGAAGAAAAAATCCTCCTATGGCCCTCAGAGAAAAAGAGGAAAAAATATATAAAAAAAAATTCGGAGACCTTTTTTTTTTTTTTTACTATTCTTTCCTTCTTTTGAGTACCCTAGAATTACAGTCTGGCCGGTGATTCTGTTATGATTTGGTAGCCGAGGAGGACAGCAGCCAAAATAGGCTTAACAACACAACACCTAACCGTAATCTAAACCCTAACCACAACTCTAGCCCCAACACTAACTCCAAACCCTAACTTTAGCCCCATCCCTAACCTTAACCCTAAATTTAGCCCCAACCCTAACCCTAACCATAACCCTAATGGGAAAATGGAAATAAATACATTTTTTTTTAATTTTATTATTTTTCCCTAACTAAAAGGGTGATAAAGGGGGTTTAACTTATTATTTAGAGTGGTTTTTATAGTGGGTTATTTATGTTTGGCAGCTGTCACACTAAAAGACACTTTTTATTGCAAAAAAATAGTTTTTGCATCACCATATTTTGAGAACTATAATTTTTCCATACTTTGGCTCACAGAGTCATGTGAGGTCTTGTTTTTTTGCGGAACAAGTTGATGTTTTTATTGGTACCATTTTCGGGCGCATGACATTTTTTGATCTCTTTTATTCTGATTTTTGAGAGGCAGAATGAACAAAAACCACCAATTCATTAATTTCTTTTGGGGCGGGCATTTACACCATTCTGTGTGTGGTAAAATTGATAAGGCAGTTTTATGCTTCTGGTTAGTACGATTACAGCTATACCATTTTTTAAATGTTTTGGCGCTTTTATACAATAAAAACTATTTTATAGAAAAAATAATATTTTTGCATCACTTCATTCTGACAGCTATAATATTTTTATTTTTTCGCTGATAGCACTGTGTTGTGGCTCATTTTTTGCGGGACAAGATGATGTTTTCAGCGGTACCATGGTAATTTATATCCAGTTTTTTATTGTGTGTTATTCCACTTTTTGCTTGGTGGTTTGATGATAAAGTATTGTGTTTTTGCCTTTTTTTATGGTGTTCACTAAAGGGTTAACTAATGGGAAAGTTTAATAAGGCGGGTCGTTACAAACGTGTGGATACCAAATATGTGTACTTTTATGGTTTAGATTTTTTTTTAAATTAAAATATTTATTTTTTGATAGAACAAATATTGATTTTTTGATTATCATAGAATCATAGAATGGTAGAGTTGGAAGGGACCTCCTGGGTCATCTGGTCCAACCCCCTGCTCAAAGCAGGATTCACTAAATCATCCCAGACAGATGTCTGTCCAGTCTCTCAAGACTTCCATTGAAGGAGAACTCACCACCTCTCGTGGCAGCCTGTTCCACTCATTGATCACTCTAACTGTCAAAAAGATTTTTCTAAAATCTAATCTGTGTCTCCTCCCATTCAGTTTCATCCCATTGCTTCTAGTCTTTCCTTGTGCAAATGAGAATAAAGATAATCCTTCTACAATGTGACAGCCCTTGAGATATTTGTAGACAGCTATTAAGTCTCCTCTCAGTCTTCTTTTTTGCAAGCTAAACATTCCCAAATCCTGTAATCGTTCCTCATAGGACATGGTTTGCAGACCGAATATTGAATTTCTTGACCTTGACCCTCACCCTTGGACTCTCCCTACCCGACTGCATTTTATCCCCAACATTCTATTGTACCATGGGCTACGACTTGATTTTCTATATATATCTTAATAAACGCATTTATTGATACATAATACTTATCTCCTTCCCTTCTTCCAATCGTTATGTCTCCCTCTACCATTTCATATACATGATCCACCTATATAACTTTTACTTTTACTTTTATGTCTCCCCTCTATGGATGCCGGCATATAACCATTCTTGGGTACTCACACCCATTTCTCCTTGTGCCATTTCAACATAACGCATCCTAAATACAACCCTACAACATTATTGCATTATTGTACATAACAAACACATGTGGAACGCAAGCACCGACGGAGGTGTAACGCACACGTCACTTCCGGTGACGTGATGCGCTATGCGCCACTTCCGGTGACGCAGTGCTAGTGGACGCATCACAATGTCCCGCCTCTTCCCTACTTATGCACGAGGGAGCGCTTCCTCCCCAGCTGACAAGCGGCGGATACCGCGTCAGTGTGGGAGAGAGCGGCGCTACCCTCGTGTAAGTACCTTATGCGATTTCACCACAAATGTACCGATCCAAAAATTGGCACACTATACTTATTACATTTACCATGGATGTCACCATCACTCTGTTTAACTTTAGTGGGATATTATCTATATTGCCCTATATGCACATATATCAAGTGCAGCACATTTATCTACTTGGCACGGATCCATTTGAATATTTTACATATTCACAGATACCATATAGGAGCGATTAGAATCCTGTTGGAACATAAATCGTGCACCCTGGACCAAAAGGTACACCTAATCCACATACAAAAGATGTGATATTAATTTTGTCACTTTACTTCTCTATGTATATATATACATATATTTATATGTGACACTCTTACCTTAGGTCCTTTTTCTTATCCTGCCGCATGAACAAGTTTTCTTTCCTACATTACCCTCTCCTTCAAGGTAAATAAGCCATGGCTTTATAAGCCCTATCTCTATATATATGATTCATAAACAATTGGGCTTTCTCCTTCCTCATACTCATCTCATCCATCTCCCTCCTTCAATAGGCACATAGCCTGTATGACTCAAATTGAAATAAATACTCACCTAAAAGCAGTCGGGTAGGTATCGGAGCTTTCTTTACTCGATTTTCATTTTTACTCTCTAATTTTACCATTGGGTAACATTGTTTACAATGTATATGGTCTCTATCACAAATTTATTTTGTTTTGTTTTGTTTATTTACTTTCCAATTTTGTTAAGTTATGTTATTTACTTTACTTTATTTACTCTATATTGCCGTCAGATTGATGAAGGTCCATATTGGACCGAAACGTCTCCATCCTGTACCCACGTGTACCTTGACTGCAATAAAGTTGGATATACTATATATACTATAAGTTGAGTGCCAAGTTTTCTATTCACTATATATGGTTTGCAGACGGACACCATTCTGGTCGCTTGTCTCTGAACTTGCTCCAGTTTGTTGATGTCTTTTTTAAAATGTGGTCACAGTATTCCAGATAAGGTCTGACCAAAGAGGAGTAGATGGCAATAATGACTTCACGTGATCTAGACTATATGCTTCTGTTAATACATCCCAGAATTGTATTAGCCTTTTTTGCTGCTGCATCACACTGTTGACTCATGTTCAGTCTGTGATCTATTAGTATACCCAAGTCTTTTTCACATGTGCTGTTGCTTAGCCCTATTCCTCCCATTCTGTATACGCTTTTTTCATTTTTATTTCCCAGATGTAGTACTTTGCATTTTTCCCTGTTAAAAACCATTCTGTTAGTTGCTGCCCACTGCTCCAGTTTATTTATATCTTTTTGAATCCTCTCTCTCTCTTCTCTAGTATTAGCTACCCTTCCTAGCTTTGTGTCATCAGCAAATTTAATCAGTTTACCCCCAATTCCTTCATCTAAATCATTGATAAAGATGTTGAACAATAAAGGGCCCAAGACAGAGCGCTGTAGTACCCCACTTAATACATTCTTCCAACTGGATGTGCAGCCATTTACTACCACTCTTTGGGTCCTATTACTAAGCCAGTTATGAATCCACCTAACAGTTGCCTTGTCCATTCCATACTTAGTCATTTTTTCAATAAGGATTGTGTGAGATACTTTGTCAAATGCTTTGCTGAAATCAAGATATAATATATCTACAGCATTTCACTGATCCACCCAGTCAGTGATTCTGTCATTCTGTCATAGAAGGAAATTAAGTTAGTCTGACATGACTTATTAGTTACAAACCCATGCTGACTCTGTTTAATCACTTCATTCTTATCCAGGTACTTGCATACACGTTCTTTAATAATTTGTTCAAAGACTTTTCCTGGTATAGATGTCAGACTCAAGGCCTATAGTTCTCTGGGTCCACCTTCTTCCCCTTTTTGAAAATAGGAACAACATTTGCTCTTCTCCAGTCTTCTGGGACTTCTGTTCCATAAGAATTTTCAAAGATTATGGAGAGTCGTTCAAAAATTTCTTCTGCTATCTCCTTCAGTACTCTGGGGTGTAATTCATCTGGACCTGGAGACTTGGATTCATTTATGTTACCTAAGTGTTTCCTCACTATTTTGTGTTTATAGATATCCTGGATTCTTCTATTCCCTTAATAGGACAATGAAGATCAGTTGATGTTACATTTCCTTTCTGAGAGAAAACAGATGCAAAATAGGAATTTAAAAGTTCGGCCTTCTCAACATCCTTTCTTACCATTTCATAATTTTCATCCTGTAAAAATCCTATAGCATCTTTGACTTTTCTTTTATTTTTGACATATCCCCAAAATCCTTTTTTATTGCTTTTGACATCTCTTGCAATCCTTAATTCATTGTCAGCTTTAGCTAATCTGATTCTTGCCCTGCAGGTTCTGCAGACATCATTATATTCTTCTTTAGATATGCATCCCTCTTTCCATTTGATAAACATTCCACAGAAACATGGCTGACACCCTCTGACACCGCCTCCCCTGCTGGGCTGTGTTACGGTGGCCTCCAATTCACCCACACTCTTCGCCCTGGAAACAGACATGGTGGAGGAGTGGGTTTTCTCCTTTCCTCTAACTGCAACTTTAACCCAATCCCACCTCTTCCCTCCCTAATCCTCCCCTGTTATGAATGTGCTAGAGATGGTTTCTGAGCAGAGGCTCCCTCTGGTGGTTACAGGCAGTACTGAACCTTTCAGCGAGGAATGGCAATCTGGGATCGCTGACTGGTCTGATATAAGGGAGGTTCCCTCCCATGATGGTTGCCGGTGATTAATTGTTCTTGTCTCAGTTGAGGTTCCTGGTTCACTTGGAAGTTTGCTGAGTCTTGCCTGCATCTTCTGCTTTCAGATAAGATATTTTCTGCTTTTATTTTTGTGCTTGCTTTTTGCATAGTTCTCTGCACTTTTGTGGAGGTCAGCCGGGTCCCCTTCTGGGGCCTGTGCTCCTCTCAGTTTATCTGTAGCCACTGTTATTTGTTCATTTGCTTTTTCCTGTTTTTTCAGTGACTGCGGCTTAGTTTTGTTACACCAGAGTTCTGATTTAGGTGGTGGAGATCGTGTGATCTCAGCTGTTTTTGCAATCAGAAGAGTTGGTATTTTTTAAGTTTTGTTTTGGATTGCAGTAAGAATCTTTTCCTGTACTTTTCTGTCTAGACAGATTGGGCCCCAGCGTTTGCTCATTCTATTTTCTGTCTGTGTCCGTGCTTCTTCTTGTCTAACCGCCATTACATGTTTGGGGTCTTCCTATTTTCTTTGGGGATCTGCTCCGGGGAAGATAGCTTTCCTCTTTCTACCTTTAGGTGTAGTTATCTCTCAGGCTGTGACGAGGCGTCTAGGATCAACGTAGGAACGCTCCACGGCTACCTCTAGTTGTGTGGTTAGTTCAGGTTACTGCAATTCAATAGGTTCCAGCCTCTCTGGTGTATTGCCGTTTTTGTTTTTTCTCCTCAGCTACCTAAACATAACACTCCCCTCCTTTGAAGTCCACTCTGTCCGCATCTACTCTCCCTCCAACCTCCAAGTGGCCGTCATATACCGACCTCCAGGCCCGACCACTGCCTTCATCGACCAATTCACTACCTGGCTTCTTCACTTTCTCTCCACTGACATCCCCACCATCATCATGGGTGACTTCAACGTCCCCACTGATACCCTTCAGTCAGCAGCCTCCAAACTCCTGTCCCTTACTTCATCCTTTGGACTTACTCAGTGGTCCTCCTCAGCCACCCACACGGATGGTCATACATTAGACCTGGTCTTCACCCGCCTCTGCTCTCTATCTAACTTCACCACCTCCCCTCTCCCTCTATCCGACCACCATATACTCACTTACTCATCCCTGTCCTCCTCTCCTGTCACCCATATCCAGCAACACGTGCACCCCCGCAGACACCTTGCACACCTAGACATCCACACACTCTATGACTCTATTCTTTCACTGGCATCAATATCCTCACTCCATGACACAGACAGTGCCACTGCTTTCTACAATGCCACTCTCACATCGGCTATTGACACAGTCGCCCCTCTCGTTCATGGCAGAGTGCGACGTACCAACAGACCACCTAGCACAATAACACCACTAAAAAGCTCCGGCAAGTGTCCAGGATTACAGAGCGGCGTTGGAAAAAAACAAATTCGCAAGACGACTTCACTGCATTCAAACAAGCAACACTCTCTTTCAAATCTGCCCTCACCTCTGCTAAACAGGTCTACTTGACAACCCTCGTATCTTCCCTATCCTACAACCCCAAACAGTTATTCAAAACTTTTAACTCGCTCTTCCACCCACCACTGCCCCCTCCTACTTCCCTCATCTCTGCTGAGGACTTTGCCACACACTTCAAAAATAAGATCGACCAAACAAGGCAAGTCTTCAATGTTCAACCACCACAACCCCTTTGTATACCAGACCAATGCCCTAACCCCATAACCTCCCTCTCCAACATAACCGAAGGGGAGCTTAATTGTTTCCTCTCCAAATCGCACCTCACAACCTGTGCACTTGACCCCATCCCAACCCAGCTCCTCCCCAACCTCACCACCACTATTATCCCCTCTCCATTACTAACCCCTGGGCTTGATATCAGCTGACATTACAAAGCTGACATCAACCTCAAAAATATTACTATAAAAAAATGGAGGGGACCCCACGCTGTTTTTTAAAATTTTTATACAAGTGATTAAAAAATGGTGACACCTCTATTTTTGGTAACCAGCCTAAATAAAACTGACAGCTAGTGGCTGTTGGCTTTGCCTGTGCTGGTTATCCAGAATAGATGAGACACCACGTCTATTTTTTTTTTAAACAGTTTGCCGGCCAATTACAGCTATGTAAATACTTGACATGGCTGTGATTGTGCAGGAAGTGCCCACACAGGAAAGCTTGTTTATTAGCTTTCAACAAGCTTTATTCGGGCAGCCAAACCTGAACAGTGACATGGACTTCAGGAAGAACTATATCATGTGCATTCACCCATCTCTATTGATAATTGTTTTACTCATTTTTGTTTCCTATTTAGAACTAGTGATAAGTGAATCTCAGCTGTTCATAATCATTAGGCCTCAAAACAGTATGAAGTCGCACAGCCCCAATGTAGGAAAGTTGTGCAAGGCCTAATCAGTGATAAGGGGTGACAAAATGAAATCCTGAAGTCTAATGAAGTGAAGGGGACTGAAGAGGCAGGGGAGGTGACTGAGTAGACCGATGCATGGCTGGACAGGTGAGGTAATCTAAGTATAATTTTTAAACCCCTTTACAGCACTTTAGAAACCAGTAAAGTGGCAGCCAGATTCCTACAAAGCTATCGCCCCACATTTTTATTTGCCTGAAACCACAACATTTTGTAAAATTCTAAACGGGTTTTATTTGTTTAGAACAATTTTCTCATTTGTATCTAGAACCTAATGAGAAATGTATGCAAATAGCAAATAAACTTATATTTTTTTTTTTAAGTTTCTTTAACTAAACTCCAAAGTAGAAACCCAAAGATTTTTCTATAGTGTTATTTTTATAGTTTTGAAAAAGTTTTATATTTGGATAAAACAGCATTAAATATTTTGTGAAAGGCCAATGTGACTGATAAAATATGAATTTAGACGCAAACAAAACATGATTGACATCAGAAAAACATTCTGCAGCTTGGAATTATATTATGACTGATAAGAAGCCTTGTTGGAGTACAAAATACATTTTATTTCAATTTATATTGCTTGATAAATGATTCTCATTATCTCAATGTCTTGCTCATTAGGCATATTATGCTCAGTCAGCATATTACTAATTTTTTCATTATAATCTTCATTTCTATAAATTGCACATTTCAGGAAAACTGTTAAAATATGTTTTCAACAGACAAGTTATGGCAGCGTTGCCCTTAACCCCTTAACCCCCAAGGGTGGTTTGCACGTTAATGACTGGGCCAATTTTTCAATTCTGACCACTGTCCCTTTATGAGGTTATGATGCACTAGATGTTTGACCTAATTTTAGTGGGAGCAGCAGTGCTGTGCGCTGTGCCACTGGAGGAAACATCTAAAATGTTTTGCATTGCTTTGCATAATTTTACTGCAACTATACCTGTGTTTATGATGTTATTTGTACTACAAAAAGAAAACCTTTTCAAAAATAAATAGTTTACACAAAAAAAAGTATTCCTGTTGTAGTGCAGCGCTCACTGCACGGGTTAGGGGAACACTCGCTAGGCTGGTTGCTGAGGCATACGGTGGGACACTCAGGGTTAACCCCTTAATGCCCAAGGGTGGTTTGCACGTTAATGACCGGGCCAATTTTTACAATTCTGACCACTGTCTATTTTGAGGTTATAAATCTGGAACGCTTCAACGGACCTTAGCGATTCGGAGAATGATTTCTCATGACATATTGTACTTCATGCTAGTGGTAAAATTTCTTCGATATAACTTGCATTATGAAAAAATAGAAACATTGCGAAAATTTATAAATTTTGCAATTTTCAATTTTTATGCCCTTAAAACAGAGAAATATGTCACACAGAGTAGCTACTAAATAACATTTCCCACATGTCTAATTTACATCAGCACAACTTTGGAAACAATTTTTTTTTTTTGTTAGGAAGTTATAAGGGTTAAAAGTTGACCAGCAATTTCACATTTTTACAACACCATTTTATTTTTGGGGACCACATCACATTTGAAGTCACGTTACGGGTCTATATGATAGAAAATACCCCAAAAGTGACAACATTCTAAAAACTGCACCCCTTAAGGTGCTCAAAACCACATTCAAGAAGTTTATTAACCATTCAGGTGCTTCACAGGAATTTATGGAGTGTTTTAAAAAAATGAACATTTAACTTTTTTTCACTAAAAATTTATTCAGATCCAAATTTTTTATTTTAACAAGGGTAACAGGAGAAATTACACTGCAAAAGTTGTTGAGCAATTTGTCCTGAGTACGCGGATACCCCATATGTCGGGGGAATCACTTTTTGGGCGCATGACAGAGCACGGAGGGGAAGGAGCTCCATTTGACTTTTTCAGAGCAAAATTGGCTGGAATTGAGATAGGTCGCCATGTCGTGTTTGGAGTGCCCCTGATGTGCCTGAGCATTGGAAACCTCCCACATGTGACCCCATTTTGGAAACTACACCACCAAAGCAACTTGTCTAGATGTGTGGTGAGAACTTTAAACCCCAAGGTGTTTCACTAAAGTTTATAACGCCCGAGCATGAAAATAAAAAAATAATTTTTTCCACAAACATAATCTTTTAGTCCCAAATTTTTATTATCGCAAGAGTAACAGGAGAAATTGGACCCCAAAAGTTGTTGTCCAATTTGTCCCGAGTACGGTGATACCCCAAATGTGGGAGAAAACTACTGTATGGGCACACATCGGGGCTTGGAAGGGAAGTAGTGACGTTTTGGAATGCAGACTTTGATGGAATGGTCTGTGGGCGTCATGTCGCATTTAGAGAGCCACTGATGTGCCTAAACAGTGGAAACCCCCCACAAGTGACCCCATTTTGGAAACTAGACCCTCAAGGAACTTATCTAGATGTGAGGGGAGAACTTTGAACCCCCAAGAGCTTTATAGAAGAAAAGTTTATAACGTAGAGCCATAAAAATAAAAAATCATATTTTTTTCCACAAAAATGATATTTTCACCCCCAATTTTTTAGTTTCCCAAAAGTAACAGAAGAAATTGGACCTCAAGAGTTATTTTGAAATTTGTCCTGAGTACGCTGATATCCCATATGTGGGGGTAAACCATTGTTTGGGCGCATTGCAGAGCTTGGAAGGGAAGGAGCACCGTTTGACTTTTTCAACACTGAACTGACTGGAATTGAGATCGGATGCCATGTCAAGTTTGGAGAGCCCCTGATGTGCCTAAACAGTGGAAACCCCCCAATTCAAACTCCAACCCTAACCCCAACACACCGCTAACCCTAATCCCAACCCTAACCATAACCTTAACCACAAACCTAACCCTAACACACCCGTAACCCTAATCCCAACCTTAACCCTAACCCTAATCCTAACCCTAACTTTAACAGGAAAATGGAAATAAACACATTTTTTAAATTTTATTATTTTTCCCTAACTAAGAGGGTGATAAAGGGGGTTTGATTTACTATTTATAGTGGGTTTTTATATCGGATTTTTATGATAGGCAGCTGTCACATGCTAAAAAAACGCTTTTTATTGTAAAAAATAGTTTTTGCATATCCACATTTTGAGAGCTACAATTTTTCCATATTTTGGCCCACAGAGTCACGTGAGGTCTTAATTTTTGCGGGACGAGTTTCCATTTTTATTGGTACCATTTTTGGGCATATGACATTTTTTGATCGCTTTTTATTACGATTTTTGGGAGGCAGAATGAACAAAAAACATTCATGAATTTCTTTTGGGGGCGTTTATACCGTTCCGCGTGTGGTAAAATTGACGAAGCGGTTTAATTGTTTGGGTCTGTATGATTACAGCGATAACTCATTTGTATTTTTTTATGTTTTGGCGCTTTTATACAATAAAAACTATTTTATATAAAAAATAATTATTTTTGCATGTGTAGAGCCCAGCTGCGCTTGGAATCTCTACACATGCAAAAATAATTATTTTTTATATAAAATAGTTTTTATAGATGAGAGCCCTATTGTGTGGAGGAGGTGGATGCTGCGCTGCGGGATCTGCCCCGACACCACGCAGAGATGGAGGCGATGAAGCGGAGCTGGCAGGCCCTGGAGCTGCGGCTGCAGTGGGACCGACTGCTCTCCCCCCTGGATGCGCGACTGCCACCCGCGCCAGCACCGGAACCAGCGGCTGAGATGGAACCGGAGGCCGAAACCGGAAGAGCTGTACCTGGCCCCGCCGAGGACGCGGCGGGAGGAGAGGAGGCTGCGGAGGCCTTGCCCAGACCGGAATGCCAGCCAGGCCTGGAACCAGATGCTGTACCAGAAACGAAGGAATGCAGTCCCCGGTAGGGACGATGGAAGAGATCCTGCCCGAAGCTGTTGAAGTGGACTGGGAGGAAATGGAGTTCCTGGACGACGAGGAGTACGCCGCCCAGAAAGAAAACGAGTGGAGACGCCGTGAACAGGAGGCGCAGCAGCAACGGGAGCAGCGCGAGGTGCAGCGGCTTCGCCAGAGGTGCCGGGAGAAAGATCTCATAGATAAGGAGAACGTACGGCGAGACAAAGGTGCGCTCCGGGAACCGCGGCGCCAGGGGGCGATAAGAGATTTCAAGCTCCAGGGAGGCTGGGGTTTTATCCACGAACAAGGCCTGTATCAGGAGGTGTTTGTGAACCGCAGGGATGTGGAGTCTCACCTGCCTGAGGGACACCCGGACAGGGACCTGCTAATTGGGGACATTGTCACCTATACTCGGCATTGGGGCCTTAAGGGGTGGTATGCCCTGAATGTCTCCAGAGTCAGCGCCCCAGTCCCGGAAGCAGGGAATGCGCCCCGCGTCTCGGTGTCCCAGGCCCCAACCACACCAGCGCCCGACCGCGCACCTGCGTCACGTTCTGAAGCGCTGCAGAGCACAGCGGCTGCTAGCGCACCCCCTGCTGAGTCATGCCTGCGTACGCAGCAGAGATCAAGTCTGAGTGAGGCACCTGTTAGGCCTCCAGGAAATCGTATGGAGAAAGTTGTAATGAGAACTGTGGCTACCCAGACCCCGGTAGCAGGACACGATATAATGGTGTTGCGGTTTAAGACCCATAGTGTGCTTCCAGCCCCAGGTATGGAAGATGCTGCTATGTTCAAAGATTCATCTGATGAAGACCAGTAGGACCCGGACAGGGTTTACTGTACTGTAAAAAGTTACCAGAGATGTCTTGTTGAAATGTTGCACTTTAAGGTTTGCAGAATATACCCCAGTTGGGTACTGAGTGTGATTTAATGTGATTGATTGATAATGTCCTTTGACAAGAACTGCGTGGCTGAGGACTCTGCCAGCCCAAAAACATTCTTTGTAAATAGTTAGCACCTTTGTGCTCCATCTTGGTTTTACGTAAACCATTACTACCTCAAGAAGACAAAACCCGTTTGGTGTGGCCGAAAGTGAGGTCTGCTATAAGTGAAGTCTTGCAGCCCACCCAGGACCATCGTGGGAGGTTTGGATCGGGTCCTCCACAAGTATAATGTGTACTTGAACTGTATAGTATTTTTGCACTGCATTTTCTACTAATATTAAAAGTGTATTTATTGTTTGTAACGTTAAAGAGTCCTCACCTCCCGTAAGGGAAGAATTAATGTTTTATAACTAAAAATGTTTTCTTTTAGCCCGGGAGTGCTGATTTTAACCAGGGGGGGATGTAGAGCCCAGCTGCGCTTGGAATCTCATTTCCCAGAGGGATGCACTGAAGGTAACACCCACAAGAGACCTGATATTCATTCACACATCTTCACCAATCCCTAGAGCCACCAGAGGGAGCCTTTTTCAGAGTATATAAGGATGGTGAAGCCACAGAGAGCAGATTAGTTTCTCACAGACAGTCTAGTCTGAGGGCTGCAGCCTGCAGTGACAGCTCAGATTAGTTCGGAACGAGTTCAGTGTAGTTGGTGATTTTACACAGAAGTGAGAAGTTGTTAGTTCTCATAGCGACACACCAGCAATCCCGACAACGATCAGGATCGCTGGTGTGTCGCTATATGATCGCTGCTGAGCTGCCAAACAGGCAGCTCAGGCAGCGATCAGCACAGCGACACTGCGGGTAACGTCACCTAGTTACCCGCAGTGTACGTTGGATACCAGCGCCTTGATGCAGGGAGCTGGTCACCAAGGTACACAGTGGGTTTCCAGGCACCGCGCAGCGCCTGGAAACCTGATGTGTACCTTGGTGACCAGCTCCCTGCATCAGGGCGCTGGTATCCAACGTACACTGCGGGTAACTAAGCGACGTTACCCGCAGTGTCGCTGTGCTGATCGCTGCCTGAGCTGCCTATTTGGCAGCTCAGCAGCGATCATATAGCGACACACCAGCGATCCTGATCGTTGTCGGGATTGCTGGTGTGTCGCTATGTGAGACGGGGGCTTAAGGCTGTTAAAGACTATAGACTATTGTTATCACACACATTAAGATTTTAGTATACTATGACAAAGTTTCATTAAAGGGGTTATCCCGCAAGCAAAGTACATTTTCATTAATAGATCTTGGAATAAAAATATGTTCCATAATTGGCTGTGTTAACAAAATATTCCTGTGCAGAGATAATCTTATAAATGTGCCCTTTCCGTATAGTGTGTAATGGCTGTGTCTGACAGTGCAAGAACATGGTCTGATCATACCACATCTCCTCATTAGGGATGGATGCAAAAGAGAGTGTACAGACAGGACCGCATGGGATCGGAAAAGATTATTTCTGTTAAGTAAAACATGTTTTTGAAGGGAATCTGTCAGCAGCATTTTGCACAGTAACCTACACACAGTGTAATGTCTGCACGTTATACTGATTAACCCCTTAATGTCCATTGATGTGCCCAGTCTGTCATGGCAGGATGTCAGTTTTGGCACCATGATGGACTGTGCACGTCATGCCTTTGAACTACCACTGCGTGTAAACACGCAGTGGTAGTTCAGTGCCAACAGCTGTCTATGACAGCTGACAAGCATGGCAAGCGGTGCGGGGACCTTTGCCGTCGGTTCCTGCAACCAGAGTGCTGTGATTGGTCAGTCAATCTGACTGAACAAACACAGCAGCGATTGGGCAGGAGAGGCTGAAATTTCAGCTTCTCCTGCCCGATCAGGGCAGGAGCTCAGCACTGCAGTGGCCTAGCTTCCTGCACTGACAGCTGGGAGCAGCGTCCATGCCGCCCCTGGCTGTTAACCCCCTGACTGCTGCTATCAAGCACGATCGCAGCGTTTAGGGGGGAGGCAGAGGGTCAAGGGCTCCCTCTGCCTCAGATCGGCGTCCCCGCAATGTAATTGCAGGGCCCGATTTCTGCCTTGATGACCGGGGTTGTCATGACAACCTCCGGGTCATCCAGCTATGGAAAGCCGCTGTAACCATGCTCACAACATGGTCACAGCAGCTTTCTCCATTGGTATAATGCATTGCAATGCCGGAGCATTGCAATGTATTATACCTGCAATCAAAAGTGAAAAAGTGAAAGTCCCATAAAGGGACAAGGCAAAAAATTTTTTTTAAAAAAAATATTAGAAAATATTTAAAAAAAATTCCCCTAAAAAATACACATTTTTATGTAAAAAAAAAACAAAACAAAAAAAAATACACGTTGGTATCGCCGCGTCCGTAAAAATCCCATTTATAAAAGTGTAACCCTAGTAAACCCCTTCAGTGAAAGCCGTAAAAAAACCACAAAAAAGTAGTAAATTATACTTTTCCAAGCGGTATTATCATACCGCTTGGACATAGTGCAATAACACGCAATCAAAAAGACGGATATAAATTAACATGGTAAACATCATCTTGTCCCGCAAAATCAAGCCACCAAACAGCATCATCAGCGAAAAAATAAAAAAGTTATAGCTCGCAGAATAAAGTGATGCAAAAATAATTTTTTTTTCTTTAAAAGTTTTTATTGTGTTAAAAAACACCAAAACATAAAAAAAGATATAAATGAGGTATCGTTGTAATCGTAGTGACCTGAAGAATAAAGCTGCCTTACAAATTTTACCACACGCGGAACGGAGGAAAAAAAAAAAAATTCTGAACTGCTGGTTTTTGTTCATTCTGCTTCCACAAAAATCGGAATAGGAAGCGATCAAAAAATGTTATGTGCCCGAATATGGTACCAATAAAAACATCCGCTCGTCACGCAAAAAATAAGCCTGCACATAACTCTGTCGGCTGAAATATGGAAAAATTATAGCTCTCAAAATACGGCGATGCAAAAATTTCTTACAAAAAATTCTTCCCAAAAAAGCGTCTTTTAGTGTGTGACAGAAGCTAAACATGAAAAAAGGATGTAAATCTGGTATCGCTGTAATCACACCGACCCGAAGAATAAAGTCGCCTAATCACTAATACCGCACGAGGAACGGCGTAAAAAATAAAAATAAAAGTAAAACCAATTCTTCACCTTTTGTGGATTTGTTCATTCTGCCTCCCAAAGATTGCAGTAAGGCGATCACAGTGATTCCCCCCCCACATATGGGGTATCAGCGACATATTGAATAAGACTGGTGAACGGTTGAAACGTCAGAGTCGCTTTATTACATTCTTCCTTTTCTGCTCCACGAACATTATATGTGAACATATAAATAAATGTATTTTTGGCATCACTTTATGGATAGAGTGTGCTGTGAATTTTCTTCAATTTTTGATCCGGGGTCCTAAGGGTCCATTGCACTGGCACCTCACTATTGGAGTGCAGGCCAATTTATCCTACGTATCCTTGTGTGAACAACACCCTATGCGGGCATTTATTGTGCAAATGTATACTGGGCGGTCACCCCCTCCTTGAATGTATGTGGAGAGTGGCTGTTGATCTGGTATTTTGCGCCTGTGTTGCTAACATCTTGCTTTATGGGCTGGCTGCATCCTGTATTGCATTTGTTCTAAGATCTGGGCAGGTAAGTGTTGCTGCCTTTTTGTTTGCTGTATAAATTGAATTTTTGGAGACCTTGAGTCTCTTTTAGTGGCTTTGCTAAATATTTATTAACAATTACAGTAAAATACTCACCCGAGGTACAGCCTCTGTGTTCCAAAGTAGCTTGAGTGCTGAACCTTTGAGTACCGGAGTGCAGAGTCCCGGAATCGTGGTCATTCATCTGTCTGGCACTGGCGCTGTGCCATGTGAGGACCAGCTGCTATGAACTCAGGTGACCTTACAGTAAAGTTACTGCAGTTCACTGGCTGACTCACACCGAGATTACCATGTGAACCGCTGCCTGTGACTGTGGTAACCTTAATTACGTCACTGTTGGTCACTGCAGCAGGGTTCTCATGATACTTTCATTGTGTTCCATCTGTCATGCTAAGAAGTCACATTACTGATACTGAGCAGTCACATTACCGATGTAACTGCTCAGCACTTATGGAATAACAGTGGACAGGGGAGGATTGTTTTGATCTTTTATTTTTATGCTAATTAATGAGTAAAAGAAAGTAATTGTCAGTGAGTGTTTTGTACAATTAAAGAACTTATCAGTGTGTGAGCCTTATTACTTTTGCCTACGGGGTTAATAATGAGGGTGTCTGACAGGCTCCTCTCCATTACTAACCTCTGGGCTTGATGTCAGCAGACATTACACAGCTGACATCAATCCCATAAACTATTACTCCACTTGCCAATGCACCTAATGGACGCACCATTTTTGAGTGAGGGCTGGTGTTATTAGTTCGAGAGGGTGCCAATATCGATGGCCCTTTCCAAGCCTAATAATATCATCCCATAGCTGTCTGTTTAGCCTATGCTGGTTACTAAAAATAAGGGAGACCCCCAAGTCATTTTTTTAGGATCCCCCTATATTTAATAACCAGTTAAGGAAAATCAGTCCGCTGCGGGCTGATATTAATAGACTGTGCATCTCCATGTATATTGGCCTTTTCTCAGGATAAAAATACCAGCCCCAGCTGTCTGTTTTCTTTTGACTGGTATTAAAAAGGAAGGGAACCATATTTAATTTTTTATTTTTAATTATTTTTTTTTTTTTGTACGGCCAATCTCAGCCATGCCATTACTTGACAAGGCTGTGATGGAACCAGAAGTGCACACAGCCTTAAAGCCTGTTCAAGAAGCTTTATTAGACTTCCAGATCTGAACAGAAAGCTGAACATACAGTAAGAAGTCCATTTTCATGATCAAGTACGAACCACAGACTTTCCAGTTCAGGTTCACTCATCCCTACTGCTTCCCTGCTGTGATGCGTGGTGAGAGTTCTAGCTTTGTGTCCTCCTGGACTTCTAGTCCCATCCATACTGGGAGAGTTAACTGCTGTATTTAGAATAGGGGTGAAAGCTATTTAACCCCTTCCTGACATGCATCGTACATATACTTCTCTTTGCAGGAGTACGTCTCATTGTTCGCACGGACTCATGCTGAGTGCCACGGCGATCCGTTGTGCGTATAATTTCTGCTAGCACTGATCGTGGGCGTTTAACCCCTCATTAGTGACAGCGACATTGAGGAGCATCATTCAGGGAGTGGGCTCCCTATGTGCTCCCATCAGCACAACACAACGCATTGCATTCACTTTATGCTGATGGTCTCCATGGTGACCCACAGCCGCAAGAGGGCAGGGAAGGTGCCTTGTCAGTGCCTGCTAAGAGCAGGAGCTGATACGTCTCCTTCCCTGCCTGTTAGATGCTGCTCTTATGTTCTGCAGTGTGTTATTATACAGTGATGTCTCATCCTGGGACAATGTAATAAAATAAAACAAAAAAATTATTAAAAAGTGTAAAAATGTAAAAAAAAATCCACAAATAGCGAACATAAAAAAAGTAAAATATTAATCCAATAAATACATTTATTTATCTAAGAAAAACAAGCAAAAAACAATAAAGGTACACATATTTGGTATCCCCGCGTCAGGAACAACCCGCTCTATAAAAAATAAATAAACAATTCGGCAAAAAACAATGCTTTATCATTGTTATGCTGAAAAAAAAGTGCATTAAAATGCGATCAAAAAGATGACTGTAAATGGTACTGCTGAAAACGTCATCTTGTCCCGCAAAAAAAAAATGACGCCATAAAGCTCTGTCAGCAAAAAATAAAACTTTATAGCTCACAGAATAAAGTGATGCAAAAATTATTATTATTATTATTATTTGATGTGCTTCAATCAAGATAGGCTCTATTCTAGATTCTTTGCCCACAACTTTTCCTCCTTCTGACATCATGTCCTTTTAACAAATCTGCTGCATTTTTGGTACCAAATCCACATGAAATCCACACTAAATGCGCACTAAATCCGCAGCAAATCTACAAACCTTTTTACATCTGCGTTTTTGCTGGAGATTTGATTGACTCAATGGAAGTCAATGGGTGAAAAATGCTGCAGATCCGCAAAAAGAATTGACATGCTGTGGACATCCTGTGACTAAGGATGGAATTTTCCGCATCATGTACACAACAATTCTGGATTCTCATTGATTAACCTTGCTTTGGGAATCCTTTGTCTTTTTGGTGCAATTCCTCGCAGAAAAAAATGCTTCAGCTCCGCAACAAATCCACATCGTGTGCACATAAACAGAGAGACAAAAAGTGACAACTCAATTTCCATGGAATGTAAGGTATTAGGCCTGAGTCCACTGAGCAATCCATGTAGTTGGGGGGGGACAACTCGATACATCGATCTTCCAACAGCTCGGCGTAAAAGGTGAGTGTTATTTTTGTGGGAGGATGGGCCATTTAGGTGGTACCTGCACATCCACAGTTACCAAAAACAACCGCTGGAAAAAAAGAAGCCCAGGTTGCGTGGAGGTTAGCAACCTGGGTGTGCATATTTCCTCTGTTGGTAGGTCGCAATTCTTTCTTCTCGACAAAATCAGTGTGGGTAGGAGAAAAGATTTTATTTCTGCCTTTTTGGAATGTTGTTTTTTGGAGGAAATATCTATGTGGTCAACTTCAGGAGCGCTATGGCTATAGAGCACGCTGCAATGGGTTAGTGGTAAGCAAACTGTCACGTCGGCTGTTGGATTCAGTGGCTGGTGTTCCTGCCTCGGCCGCTGGGAGGCGCCGGACTCCTTCGGCTGGTGGTGCCGGTGATAGGAGTGCGGTATCCTCATATGGTTCCGCTCCTTTGACGCCGGCCTCTGTCGCTGCGCATCGCCATGTCTCGCCTGTGGGTAATGTTGGCGACAGAGAAGGGGTCTCTGCTCAGGCGTCTGGTGGGCGTAGGCTTTGCTCTTCTGTCAGAGGTGAAGTGGTTGGTGTCAGTCATGCATCACCGTCTGGCCTGGTTCTGGGGTAGTCCAGATGAGGTCATCAGACTGTGAGCCTGTGAGAGGTAGCCATGCCCTTCAAATGCCTTGGAGCCTGGCTTGTAGGCCACCAGATATAGTCTTGGTTTCCCCAGTGTGCTAGTTTGTTTTGCTATTGGATTTCTGACTGTTCTACTGCCTGCCGATTTTGTACCTCTGCTGTCTGCCTGGTTTTGACTTGAACTTTAGCCAGTATTTCTGACCCTTCTACTGCCTGCCGATTTTATACCTTTGCTGCCCTCCTGATTTTGACCCTGTGCAAGGTTCTTTGTACATGTTCTTGAAACTCAGTTTTCCGTCAGCCATTTTGCTTTCTGTCTTGCTGCAGCTATCTTGCCCTCAGTCAATATGGAGTTTTCAGCTTTCATGTTCCCGCCCTGATTCTCTCCCTCTTGCTTCTTAAGCAGCCACAGCTGAGCAATCAGTGCTTCAGAATCTAGCCTGCAGTGAACCTGTGACCTGACTCCTGGAAGCCTTGGACTATGTACTCCAGCTATTCCTACTGAGGAACTCTGAACACTTGTGGACTCTGGAACCCTGCTCTTTGAAAGATCCACGTTTGCATGGACTTACGGTAACAGAGAAGAAGATCCTGAATCTGTTGTGGAGAGTGATTGCTGAGCTTAAGTTACTCTGGCGTGCTGTGTCTCCTGCTTCTGTATCTGCAAACTGTGTGACTATTTTTGCTACTTGTATGAAGTAATACAAGACCTTCTATATCAAACCTGTGTCTCATGTATTTTCATCGCACCCAAGCACAAGACGCTATATGAACTGTACTACATACATTACAAGATTCTGAAGCCAAAACGTTAGTGTCTGCTGGGTCTGGGAAGGCTGTGTCTGCTGTAACTGTGGATATCAGACGTCCAGTTGTACTTTCTGTGATGACAGTGGTTGTGACTTCTCACAACCATTCCAGGTGAGCAATTCCCTTAAGTTTTTTTTTTTCTGCAGTGTTACCACAGGTAAACACTATTGTTTTTTTTTTTCTCTTCCCTCTTTTGTGTCTGCTGTAACTGTGGATATCAAATGTCCGGTTGAACTTTCTGTGATGATAGTGGTTGTGACTTCTCACAACCATTCCAGGTGAGCAGTTCCCTTAATTTTTTTTCTCTCTGCAGTGTTACCACAGGTAAACACTATTGTTTTTTTTTCTTTTCTCCTCTCCTTCCAGTACTCCTGTCTTAAAAGATCTGGAAAATGGAGGCCCGCATAAAGGAACTTTGCGGAGTGACTGATAATATCCTTGCAGATTTACAGACTATAAAAACCCGTTTTACAAACCTACAGGACCTCACTAATCACAATTTGCAAGTGTTTGGACAGACTGCCCAGGATTTGCGAGCCAGGATTGAGGTTCTAGAGGAGCAAGTCCAGGCTCCTGCCGTAGCCCCAAGTTCTGGGATTCCCAAGTTGCCCCCTTTTCGTTTTGGCGGTGAACGTGAAAAATTCAGGGGATTTATTAACCAATGCAATCTGTTTTTTTCTGCACATGCTTCACAATTTCCCACTGAACGATCTAAAGTGCTTACTATAATTATGTTACTTACCAACAAGGCTTTGATGTGGAAAAACCCTCTGATTGAGACTGAGGATGAATGTTTGGATCATCTTGATGCTTTCATTTCAGCCATGGGGCAGGTGTTTGATGACCCCAATCGAGGTGCAACAGCTGAAGCAGCCATGTTAACTTTGCGCCAAGGTAAGCACTCGGTAGCCGAATATGCCTTGGATTTCAGGAGATGGGCCCTTGATACCACCTGGGACAGTTCCACCAAAAAATCTATTTTTCGAAAGGGGTTGTCTCCACTAATTAAGGATGAACTTGCTCGTGCCGACCCTCCCACTGCGTTAGGTGACTTTATTAACTACTGCATCCATATTGATGCTCGCCTGACTGAACGCAGGCAAGAGAGATGGTTCGAAAGCAATCGCACTAACCTTTTCCTACCTTCCTCCCCAGCTAAGGAACCTTTGAGTAGGATCACACGGGAACCTGAACCTGAACCCATGCAGGTAGACTCTTTACAAAGACGGGTTAGTGATGCACGCAAGGAACATCGTTTTAAGGAAAATCTATGTTTCTATTGTGGTAAGTCAGGGCACTTCATTATAAACTGCCCCAGCCGTTCTCGTAAGACTACTGCAGCACTCATTCACTGTGAGTGTTGCGAGAGGAGATCTGTCAGGTCCGAGCCTCAGGCTCCAGAGAGATCTGCAGCAACAGATCTTGATTTCTCGGACTTAAACTCCGTTACTTCTGAGGACGATGACTGTGTAAACGCTGCAATTTTTCAAGTTTCCTCAGCGGTGTCCCAGCTGAGTTGTAGGAAAAACAATTCTCATTGCTTCCTTTCCATCAAACTCTGGGTTAACTCAGTCTGGGTGTCTATCTCTGCTATGATCGACTCAGGGGCAAGTGGGAATTTTATGATGTCTCCTTTGTCTTGAAACAGGGGATACGTTCAGTGAAGAAGGCTACTCCAGTACAGATGGAAACTGTGGATGGCTCCCTGCTGACCTCAGGACCAGTGGATCAGGAAACGGAGCCTTTGAGGGTCCTTATGGGTAAAGATCATCAAGAGAAACTGTCCTTTATGCTTATCTCTTCTCCCCACTTTCCCATTATTCTAGGGCTACCATGGCTGCAGGCTCAGAACCCTACCATTAACTGGGAGACCAAGGAATTACACTTTCCAGAGAAACAGATGAGTCCAGAAGTTTCAGCTTGCTCTGTTCCTAAAGGAACCATGTCAGTCCCTGAACTACCAGCTGTATACCAGGACTATGTGGATTTATGTGACAAGAAGAACGCTGACCAGCTTCCCCCTCACCGTCCATATGATTGTCCAATTGAATTATTGCCTGGAGCAGAGATACCTTTTGGTAAGATCTACCCCCTGGCGGGCCTGAGCTAAAGGCTTTAAAGGATTACATAGACGAAAATCTAGCCAAGGGCTTCATACGCCCCTCTTCATCTCCTGCAGGTGCACCCATCTTCTTTGTGAAGAAGAAAGATGGATCTCTGAGACCCTGCGTAGACTATAGGGAACTCAATAAGGTTACTATTAGAAACCGTTATCCATTGCCTTTAATCCCTGAGTTATTGGAGAGAGTGCGGCATGCCAAAATTTTCTCTAAATTGGATCTCCGTGGGGCCTATAACTTGGTCCGTATTAGACCTGGGGATGAATGGAAGACTGCATTCAGGTCACGCTATGGACACTTTGAATATCTAGTTATGCCTTTTGGTCTGAGTACCGCCCCAGCCACTTTCCAACACTTGGTGAATGACATCTTCAGGGATCTCCTAGATACATTCGTGGTGATTTATTTGGATGATATTCTAATTTTTTCTAACTCCACAGAGGAACATCATGGACATGTGAGAATGGTCTTGGAACGTCTAAGACAAAACCATCTTTACATCAAACTTGAAAAGTGTGAATTCCATAGGACCGAAATTCAATTTCTGGGGTATGTACTGTCTACACAAGGAATTAGTATGGATGGAAGTAAGACCCAAGCCATCAAGGATTGGCCAAGTCCTAGAAATGTGAAGGAGGTGCAGCGCTTCATCGGGTTTGCCAATTTCTATAGACGTTTCATTAGGAATTTCTCTGAGGTAGTGTCACCTATCACCCAACTTACCCGGAAAGAGTCTAGGTTCTCCTGGACTCCCCAAGCCCAGGAAGCATTTTCTCGTCTAAAAGATAAATTTACCACCGCACCTATCTTGGTACATCCCAACCCCGAACTTGCCTTCATAATAGAGGTGGATGCTTCAGATTGTGCCATTGGAGCTATACTCTCTCAGAGAACAGGTGAGAAGAATGTCTTGCATCCCTGTGCCTTCTTTTCCCAGCAGTTGTCTTCGGCTGAGAGGAACTACGATGTGGGCAATAGAGAGTTGTTGGCCATTATTGCCGCCTTCAAAGAATGGAGACACCTTCTTCAGGGAGCTGCACAGCAAATAGTCGTCCTGACAGACCATCGTAACCTTGAATTTATCAGGTCGGCTAAGTGCCTGACTCCTCGCCAGGCTCGCTGGAATCTTTTCTTAAACCAATTTAATTTTGTCATTTCTTATAGACCAGGATCGCGCAATGGAAAGGCTGATGCACTCTCTAGGATTCATTCAGCAGAGACCCGTCCACTTGCTCCTCCTAAGACTATTCTTCCTGACTCTAGATTTCTGGGAGTGATTCATAATCAAGACCTACTTAAGGACATCAAGGAAGCATACCATGCGGATTCCTTGTTGGCACAACCCCCAAGGGACGTAAGTCTTGTCTTTAAGAATGGTGTGTGGATTCTGGGACAACGTCTGTATATTCCTGAAACAGTCAGATTGAGAGTATTGCAACTCATTCACGATTCCAAGATAGCTGGGCATAGAGGAATTCTAAAGACACAGGAATTTCTTTCTCGTTTCTTTTGGTGGCCCACTTGCAGGAAGGATGTTTTAAACTATGTCACTTCATGTGAAGTCTGTGCAAGATGCAAAACACCTCGCTCCTCACCAACTGGTCTGTTACAACCTCTTCCCACCCCGTCCCGCCCGTGGGGATCCATTTCTATGGACTTCATTGTGGAGTTACCAACCTCTCAAGGGAAAAACACCATTCTAGTGGTGGTTGATCGTTTAACAAAGGCAGCTCATTTTATTCCTTGTGTCGGCTTACCCACTGCAAAACAGACATCAGATTTGATGATTAAAGATGTGTTTCGCTTACATGGAGTACCGGATGAGGTTATTTCGGTTCGAGGGGTGCAATTCACTTCAAGGTTTTGGCAAAATTTCTGTGCAGCATTGGACATTAAAGTAAACCTTTCTTCTGCTTTTCATCCCCAGACTAATGGACAGACCGAACGAACCAATCAAACTCTGGAGCAGTATCTCCGCTGCTTTATCTGCCACCTACAGGATGATTGGGTGGATTTACTTCCATTGGCTGAGTTCTCTTATAACAACTCTCAGAGCGCCTCCACTAAGCAGTCTCCTTTTTACTCCAATCTAGGTTATCATCCTAACATTCTTCCACGATTTCCCATAGAAACGCCTTTACCAGCAGTGGCCGAAAGAATCACGTCTTTACAGAAGAATATGGATCTTCTAAAGGAGAATCTGGAATTGGCTCAGGAAAGGTACAAGAAAGCAGCAGATAAATTTCGTAAACCTGCACCAGCTTTCAAGGTAGGAGACCTGGTCTGGCTGTCAACCAGAAATCTTAAGTTAAGGATTCCATCGTCTAAGTTGGGACATAAGTACATTGGACCCTATAAAATCAGTAAAATTATAAGTGCCGTTGCTTGTCGTCTTCAACTGCCTAGAACTATGAGAATCCACCCTGTCTTTCATGTATCCCTACTAAAGGCTGCAACACCCAATACGTTTCCTGGACGTTCTTCTCCTTGCCCTGACCCAGTGCTAGTCGATGGTCAGGAAGAATTTGTGGTGGAAAGAATTCTAGATTCCAGGTTATACAGAAATCAGTTACAATATTTGATTAAATGGCAGGGCTACCCAGTGGAGGACAACTCATGGGAACCAGTCAATAACGTTAATGCTCCTCGTTTGCTCCGCCAGTTTCATCAGAGGTACCCAGACAAGCCTGGTCTGAGGCCATCCGGAGGTTGTCCCTAAGGGGGGAGTAATGTAAGGTTCTTTGTACATGTTCTTGAAACTCAGTTTTCCGTCAGCCATTTTGCTTTCTGTCTTGCTGCAGCTATCTTGCCCTCAGTCAATATGGAGTTTTCAGCTTTCATGTTCCCGCCCTGATTCTCTCCCTCTTGCTTCTTAAGCAGCCACAGCTGAGCAATCAGTGCTTCAGAATCTAGCCTGCAGTGAACCTGTGACCTGACTCCTGGAAGCCTTGGACTATGTACTCCAGCTATTCCTACTGAGGAACTCTGAACACTTGTGGACTCTGGAACCCTGCTCTTTGAAAGATCCACGTTTGCATGGACTTACGGTAACAGAGAAGAAGATCCTGAATCTGTTGTGGAGAGTGATTGCTGAGCTTAAGTTACTCTGGCCGTGCTGTGTCTCCTGCTTCTGTATCTGCAAACTGTGTGACTATTTTTGCTACTTGTATGAAGTAATACAAGACCTTCTATATCAAACCTGTGTCTCATGTATTTTCATCGCACCCAAGCACAAGACGCTATATGAACTGTACTACATACATTACACCCTGGGACTTCTGACTACGCATTTGGTCTCACTTTTTATTCCCGTCCTAGCGTCCTTCCTACTCCAGTCCACTGCTCTCATAGGCAGCTACCCCCTGGGCTTCGCTATAATTCCAGATCCCTGTATAGGCGTAAAGGGTCTCGGGGTTTCTCGGGGTGCTGTCTTACCTGCAGTTCAGACCTGCAGTGGGCGGACGCCACACAAACCTTTTATAAAGCTACTAAGCTTTTCGGCCGCAGACCGCTGCCTTCCTCAGGTGAAATTTTTCCACCTCCATGCTTTACAGTAGGAATGGTGTTCCTTTCATCATAGGCCTTGTTGACCTCTCCAAATGTAACGTTTATGTTTGTGGCCAAAAAGTTCAAATTTGGTCTCATCACTCCAAATTACCTTGTTCCAGGAGTTTTGAGGCTTGTCTCTGTGTTGTTTTGCATATTGTAGGTGAGATACTTTGTGTCATTTGCGCAGTATTGGCTTTCTTCTGGCGAATCGACCATGCAGCCCATTTTTCTTCAAGTGCCTTCTTATTACGCATCTTGAAATAGCCACACTGCTAGTTTTCAGAGAGTCCAGTATTTCAGCTGATGTTATTTGTGGGTTTTTCTTTGCATCCAGAACAATTTTTCTGGCAGTTGTGGACAAAATTTTTGTTGGTCTACTTGACCGTGGTTTTGTTTTTACAGAGACCATGATTTTCCATTTGTTAATCAATTATCAATTCCTTGGATATCTTTGTGTGTCCCTTTCCTGTTTTATACAGTTCAACTACCTTTTCCCATAGATCCATTGACAATTCTTTTGCTTTCCTCATGACTCACAATCCAGAACCCTCAGTGGCTGGATGAAAGATGCAAGAGTCTGTTTGGATCCCAGAAACTCATTCAGCTTCTATATATACACCCTGATTACAAACAAACAGGTCACATGTGAGGATGTTACCTTCAGTAGCCATTCAAACCCATTTGTGTCAACTTCTGTACATGTTATCAGGCCAAAATCACCAGGGTATGTAAACTTTTGATAAGGGTCATTTGGATGTTTTGTGTTGTCATTATGATTTAAAAAGAGAAAACGCAGTAGTTTGACAATAAATGGCTTCACCCAACCACTAACCATGAGTGGAGAAAAAGTTTTGGTGTTATCATTCATATTTTCTGAAAAAAGGCCAAGAAAGCAAAAATTCTTCTGGGGTATTTAAACTTTAAGGCATAACTGTATATCAATTAAGTGACACAAATAATGTACAAAAACAAAACAGTAAAGAAAATTCATATTGATTATACAGACAATGGTAAAAAAATAATGCATCCACAAAAAATAGTAGAAAATAACAAGGAGGCACACACAGCTTATATATTGTTTTGTTATTGTACATTATTTGTGCCACTTAATTGATATATGTCTACTTGCTTTCCAGCATCGTTTGAAAAAGACCTGAACAGGGTCAAAACGTTACACGCTTCTTGATTTTTTGCCTATCACAGTGAAATCAATTCTTTTGTGATGTCAATATTGGCATTTATTAAAAACTCTTTGCAACACCTGAGGAAGGCAGCGATCCATGGCCGAAACGCGTAGTGGTTTAATAAAAGATCTGTTTACCACTAACCCATTGCAGTGTGCTCTATAGCCATAGCACTCCTGAAATTGACCACATACATATTTTCTCCAAAAACTATTGTTATTCCCCTTGATGGATTGTGGCTGGAGCAGCTTGGGGCCATAGAGGTTATCTTCAGGAATTAGGACCTGAAGTGACGTCACATCCTGTGAAGTTGTATCACGTGCCTGGATCTTGCCCACGTGACCAGACCAGGAAGCACAGCACAGGAGTGGTCCTGGAGCAACAGAGCAGTAGATGTCCGCTACCAGGGTTGTGCAGGGGTGCGCAACCCTTCCAGGTGAGAGGCTAATCCCCCAACTTTAATTAAAATATCTCCATTAGTGTTGAGCGATACCTTCCGATATCGGAAAATATCGGATCGGATTGGATCAGACCGATACCCAAAAAAGATCGGATATCGCCGATTCCGATACCGGAAACCAATGCAAGTCAATGGGACACAAGTATCGTAATGAAAATAAACCCTTACTTTCCTTGTATGTTAATTCTACATGAAGGAAAACAACTAAGAATAATGTAGAATGTATTGGGGAGGTGGAGGAGACATTAAAGACATAGAGGTTTAGCCCAATCAAATGGAATAGCAGGAATTACCAAGGACTACCAAGGACCAGCAGACGTTGGTGGAACTCGGATACTGAGAAGGAGGCACCTAAGCCAAAGGCTCTGCCTGGAACCAGCTGATGTTACTGGAACCCAGGGGGGCATTTTCAAGATTGGCGCCTAATGAACCAGCTAATGGTGCTGGAACTCAGATAGGCAGCAGAAGGTACACATGAAAAAAAAAGTTGCAAGGCCGCGAGCCGCCCGGAGTTACCGAAATCCACAGTCCTACAGGGGGAGCTTGTCCTATTATTGGCACTAGGGAACCAGCCTTCATTGCCAGATCCCGCAGCCCACATAGGAAGCACCTAAACTGCAGGCACCATAGAGTCGGCTAACCCGACCGCAACACGACACGACAACGTATTGGAGGCAAAGTGACATTGACACTACCTGGAAACAGCTGGCTTGCTGGAACCAGGCTGGGCAGGAGGGAGTACCCGTGCCAAAGACACTTCTGAGCAGCAACTGGTGGTGTTGGAGCCCAGGGATTACAGTAGAAACAGAGTGTAGCCAGAGGCCTAATTGGAGCAAGTTTAATATCTGTAGTAGACAGTGTGAATGTGGACAGAGCAGGCGAAATTGCCGGACACATAGCAGGGGATCAGCTGACGTTACAGAACCACAATAACACAGGAGCAAGTGTTGACTGTGCAGACGGCACTTGTGAGCAGCAACTGGCGGTGTTGGTGCCCAGGGATTACAGTAGAAACAGAGTGTAGCCAGAGGCCTAATTGGAGCAAGTTTAATATCTGTAGTAGACAGGGTGAATGTAGACAGAGCAGGCGAAATTGCCGGACACACAGCAGGGGATCAGCTGACCTTACAGAACCACAATAACACAGGAGCAAGTGTTGACTTTTACCCTCAGACACTTTCAGACTCCCTACACTCATCGCTGTCCCTAATCTCCTCTTTTTCTTGTCCTAATATGGCTGTTCAGCACTACAATGACACTCTTAGAAGCACCCTTGACCAAGTAGCACCGCTCACCCTCAGAACTTCCAAACACACAGTAAAACAGCTCTGGCTCACATTGCAAACTCAACTTCTTCAGCGATACTCTAGGAGTGCTGAACGCCTCTGGAGATAAAGACTTCATCCACTTTAAATTCATGTTAAGAACTTATAATGCTGCCCTTCACCTCGCCAAACAGACCTACTTCACCACCCTGTTCTCTTCACTAGCCAACAACCCCAAGAAACTTTTTGACACTTTTCACTCCCTCCTCAGGCCAAAAGCACAAGCCCCTATCACAGACATTTATGCTGACGACCTGGCCTCCTACTTTATAGAAAAAATAGATACTATCCGTCAGGAAATCTGC
The DNA here is from genome assembly GCA_033576555.1 of Oophaga sylvatica. Taxonomy (NCBI): domain Eukaryota; kingdom Metazoa; phylum Chordata; class Amphibia; order Anura; family Dendrobatidae; genus Oophaga; species Oophaga sylvatica. Next base: position 322,547,691 of record JARQOD010000004.1, read on the forward strand.
TCTCAACCACCAAGTGGTGTGACTCCCATCCCACCCTGCATTTCCCCTGGCTCACTTTCCACATTTGATCCCACCACAGAAGAAGAAGTCTCCAGACTCCTCTCTTCCTCTCATCCGACTACATGCACTACCTACCCCATTCCCTCACATCTCCTCCAGTCTCTCTCTCCAGTTGTCACAACTCACCTAACTACAACCTTTAATCTCTCACTCTCCTCTGGCATTTTCCCATCTTCCTTCAAACACTCCATCATTACTCCACTACTAAAGAAACCCACTCTCGACCCTTCCTGCACAAACAACTACAGACCGGTCTCCAATCTCCCCTTCATCTCTAAACTTTTGGAGCGCCTAGTCTACTCCCGCCTTACCTGTTACCTCTCCACTCACTCCCTTCTAGACCCTTCACAGTCCGGCTTCCGCCCCCTACATTCAACTGAAACTGCACTCATCAAAGTGACCAATGACCTTCTGACAGCAAAACATAACGGCGACCACTCTCTGCTCATTCTTCTCGACCTTTCTGCAGCTTTCGACACAGTTGACCACCGTCTCCTAATGTCTAGGCTCCAGTCACTAGGTATTAAGGACACTGTTCTCTCCTGGTTCTCTTCCTATCTTTCTGACCGCTCCTTCAGTGTTTCGTTCTCTGGCTCCACGTCATCTCCTCTTCCTCTCACTGTCGGTGTACCCCAGGGCTCAGTCCTTGGCCCCCTTCTCTTCTCTCTCTACGCGGCCCCAATTGGACAGACCATCAGCAGATTTGGCTTTCAGTACCATCTTTATGCTGAAGACACACAACTATACACATCATCCCCCGACCTTACCCCGCTGTACTACAGAACGCCACTGAATGTCTGTCCGCAGTCTCCAACATCATGTCCGCTCTCTATCTGAAACTCAACCTCTCCAAAACTGAACTTCTTCTGCTCCCGCCGTCTACTAACCTCCCTAAATCTGAAATTTCCCTCTCCGTGGGCAGCACCATAATAACACCCCGGCAGCAGGCTCGCTGTCTGGGTGTTATGTTTGACACCAATCTCTCCTTCACCTCCTATATACAATCTCTTGCCTGCTCTTGCCGCCTACACCTAAAGAACATCTCTAGAATCCGCCCTTTTCTCACCATGGAAACAACAAAAACCCTCACTGTAGCATTGATCCACTCCCGCCTGGACTACTGCAACGCTCTATTACTTGGCCTCCCCATTACTCGACTATCCCCTCTCCAGTCCATCCTTAATGCAGCAGCCAGGGTCATCCATCTGTCTAATCGGTACTCAGACGTGTCCGCTCTTCGCCAGTCCTTACACTGGCTGCCCATTCATTATAGGATCCAATTCAAAGTACTTGTTCTCACCTACAAAGCTCTCCACAGTGCAGCACCCCCCTACATCTCCTCCCTCATTTCTATCTATCGGCCTAACCGACTGCTGCGCTCTGCAAACGACTTTCGACTAACCTCTGCACTAATCCGTACCTCCCACTCCCAACTCCAAGACTTCTCCCGCGCTGCGCCAATCCTCTGGAATGCTCTACCCCAAGAAATTAGGACTATTCACAATTTGCATGGTTTCAGGTGCTCCCTCAAAACACATTTGTTCAGAGCGGCCTATCACATTCACTAATCAAAGTCATTCTATGTGTAAGTGTATGTGTAGCCCATTTACTATCTCCATCCATCCCTCACTCCCTCAAGATGGCTGGACCATCATTGTAAATGCACCATTGTATATACACACCTGTACTTTGTATCTCCCCCACCTCATTGTAGATTGTAAGCTCTCACGAGCAGGGGCGGCTTATTTTGCTTTAATTATTGTATTGTTAACGTTGTTACTTATGACTTGTGTTTTGAAACTGTTTAAACTGTAAAGTGCTGCGGAATATGTTGGCGCTATATAAATAAAGATTATTATTATTATTATTGACTGTGCAGACGGCAGTTGTGAGCAGCAACTGGCGGTGTTGGAGCCCAGGGATTACAGTTCAGGTGGTAGAAACATGAACACAACAGGAGACCTGGAGACTGTTGCCAAACAATTATTTAATCTGAAAGAGGACTAGCAAATTCCTGCGAGATCCAGGCCTTGTTCATTTTCAGAAAAGTAAGCCGGTCAATGTTATCGGAGGATAGTCACATGCGACGGTCTGTTAGTACACCACATGCGGCACTAAAGACACGTTCCGATAATACACTAGCAGCAGGGCAAGCCAGCACCTCCAATGCATACTGGCTAAGATCTGGCCATGTATCCAGCTTAGAGACCCAAAATTTGAAGGGGGAAGAGCCGTGTGGGAGAACACTGAGAGGGCAAGACATGTAGTCTGTCACCATCTGACGGAAACATTGCCTCCTGCTGACTGGAGCTGTCTGTGATGGTGTAGACATTTGTGGCGGTGACACAAAACTTTGCCACATTTGGGCCATACTGGTCTTGCCTTGTGCTGAGGCGCTGCTTCTGCTTGCTCTTTGTGCAGAGCTTCCTCCACTGCTTAGATGAACTGAGCTGCTTTGTATAGTACTAGCAGCACTGCTCTCGGGTGGAATGGAGAACATGATGGAATGCACCAGTGTGTCTTGGTACTCCCGCATTTTACGCTCCCGGTTCAACGGTGTTAAGAGGCTTTGTAAGTTGTCCCAGTAGCGAGGATCTAGGAGAGTGTACACCCAATAATCTGCCGTGTTGAGAATGTGGGCGATGTGGCGGTCGTTTCTCAGGCACTGCAGCATGAAATCAACCATGTGCTGCAGACTTTCAACTGGTCAAGAAACGCTGTCCCCTGCTTGAGGCGTCATCTCTGCCTGCTCTGCATCACCCCACCCTCGCTGTACATACTGACTACTACAGCATTGTGTACCTCCCTCCTCTGGACAGATGTCTTCCTCCTCCATTGACTCCTCCTCATCCTCCTCACAAAGTGTCCCCTGCCTAGGCCTGTGCAGACTGTCCAGAAGCAGATGGCATTTGTGACTCCTCATTCTCCACCTCTTCCACAACCTCCTCCCTTAGTGCTTGCAGTGTTTTTTCAAGCAGGCAGATAAGGGGGATAGTCATGCTGACTAGTGCATCATCTGCACTCGCCATCCGTGTGGAATCATCGAAGGCATGCAAAACGTGGCAGATGTCCTTCATAGAGGCCCACTCAGTGGTGGTGAAGTGTGAACGGCGCGCAGTGCGACTTGTTTGCACCTGATGCAGCTGGTACTCCATTACTGCTACCTGCTGCTCACACAACCTCTCCAACATATGTAACGTTGAATTCCACCTGGTGGCTAGGTCACATATGATGCGATGTTCCGGAAGGCGGAATTGGCGCTGCAGAGCTGCAATGCGTGATTTTGCCATGTTGGAACGCCGCAAGTGAGCCCACTCTATGCGGATCTTGTGCCGCAGTGCATCAAGATCTGGATAGTCCCTCAAAAAAGACTGCACGACCAAGTTGAGCACATGTGCCAGACATGGGATGTGAGTGAGGTTGCCTAGGCCCAGAGCTGCCACGAGATTTTGGCCATTGTCACACACTACCATGCCTGGCTGGAGATTCGCTGGCACAAACCACACATCGCTCTCCTGCTTGATGGCATTCAAGAGCTCCTGCGCTGTGTGGCTTCGATCCCCATTGAAATTAATTTCAATACGGCCTGTTGACGTTTGGCCACGGCTGTGCTCATATCGGTCGTAAGCGTTCACGGGTCATGTGGAGGTAGACTGTGACGGCTCCTGCAGCTCTGATTCAGAGGAATTGGAGTATGAGGAGGAGTCAATGTGTACAGACTGGATTCCTGCAATCTTTGGAGTTGGCAGAACACATACAGCGCCACTCTCAAGATCTGTACCCGGCTCCTCAACATTTACCCACTGGGCAGTGAGGGAAAGATATCGTCCCTGTTCATGGTTACTGGTCCACGCATCGGTGGTCAGGTGGACCTTGCTACTGATGGCGTTTAGTAGCGCATGTTTAATTTTTCCCTCCACATGATTTTGCAGGGCAGGGACAGCTTGCCTGCTGAAATAAAAGCGGCTGGGCACGTGTTATTGTGGGACTGCCAATGCCATGAAGTTACGGAAGGTGTCAGTCTCCACCAGCCTGAATGAGAGCATTTCAAGGGATAGTAGTTTTGCAATGCCAGCATTCAGAGCCTGTGCTCGGGGGTGGTTTGCTGAGTATGGGCGCCTTTTCTCCCATGCCTGTGCTATCGATGGCTGTAGACTGGCCTGGGAGTGTGAGGATGACAGGGAACATGGAGCTGTGGGTGGAATGACACTGTGTCTCTGTACAACAGTGCCAGAGGTTCTTCCATTGCAATCCTGTGAGGAAGCCGAACCAGCTGTGTGTGAGCTGGAGGAAGAGGCTACAACACTAGCTGAAGAGGTGGTAGGTTTTGCTGTAGGTTGGCCTATGTCTTCAGTGTGTCTTTGTAACTCCACCACGTGCTTGGTCTGCACATGTTTCCACATATTTGTGGTATTGAGGTTGCAGACCCTTTTCCCTCTTTTCACTTTCTGATTACACAGCTTGCATTTGACAAAGCAAATGTCATCTGCAACTGTGTCAAAAAAGGACCAGGCACTGCAAGTCTTGGGAGCGCCCGTTTGGGGTTTGGGAAGAGACATGCTCCTAATGGGTGCCGAAGTGGAGGCTACAGGCAACCGAGTCTGCCCCCTCCCTCTCCCTCCTTTTTTGGCCGTTCGGGGAATCTCTTCCTCAGAGCTTCTCCCACCACCTTCCTGTACCTCACGCCATGATGGGTCAAGGACCTCAACATCTACACTACCCTCTTCAAATGCCTGCTTCTCCTGGGTTGTCTCGAAAGCACTGTACGCACCAGAAAGTGGTACCTGAGTCTCATCATCAGATGTGTACTGAGGTGTGCTGACCATAAGCACTGGCCCACCCATCTCTTCAGATTCAGAGAGACAAAGTTGTTGCGCATCACTGCATACTACCTCTTCTTCCAATTCTCAAATGCTGCTTGGCTGGCCCCCTCTTTCCAAGCCAACAGATTCAGAGAACTGAAGTAGAAATGGCTCCTGTCCAGGGCTCTCTGACTGCCTGGGCAATTTGGCAGGTGGTGATGAAGAGAAAGATGGGTGCTCTTCAGTGCTCTGGACCTGAGAGGATCTGGAACTAATTGAACTCGATGCGTTTGTTCTGCCTTCATACACGTTGACACGGTGTGCAATCTAGCATACAGCTAAACCATCATTCTATCTTCCAAATAAGCAGACTGTCCTCTGTAGTCTAACTTGTTTATTGGTGAACAGTATAGAACATGCGCGCGGTAAAACTATAAAAAATACAAATGACATAGATAAGTTTTGGGCAATAATCACACAGTTGACACTTTGCAATTAACAAGAAAGTATACAGCATGATGCAACTATAACATGAGAAAACACAGGATTCTAATAACATCTCCTATGCACTGGCTGCTATAAAGTTAATAGCTTACTAAACACTGCACTGCTAGAGAAGATATTGATCTTACCAGATATGCTTTACCAGGATAGCAAACTCAAGTTGGAGAGGTTACAGGAGAGCACATGAACACGTGTATTCCCTGAAGTACACAGAAGAAAATGGAGTTTCTTCTTCCCAGCATACCTTGCTTCAATCCCACAATGCAACACTCTATCTGCTTGTTAAAGGCACAGGCTTATTCAGCCGCCACTAGATGGTGCTATAACAAACAAAACCAGCACACAATAAGAAACATACTGCCCTGTACTCAGATGGGCAGAACAGCGTTAGCTGCCATCCATCCGACAACGGCTTCAATTTGGTCGTCAAGCAGCAGTGGGGTAAGGCAGGCTCCTACAAAGCTGTGCATAAAGGACTGCTCCCTGGTAAAACTGGGGGATGCTGAGTCACTGGTTCCCGCAGCAGGCACAGAATCCCCATGTCCTCTCCCTGCAGAAACTCCACGCCCGCGACCACGTGCCTTACTCCTTGCCTTCTTCATTTTGCTAGACTAGTGATAAAGATAGGCAGAAAAGTACTAAGGGCTTAGTGTGCTTATTCCTGAACAGCTGCTAACAGGTATAAGAAACACTAATTTTATAACGTGTGGACTAGACTTTATATGAGTTAATGTGGCCTACACAACTGTAAAGTGGAGTGTTTGGTGATTCAACTTTATTAACTTGTTTTTTTTCACAAAAAGTCACTGGATGTGCCCAAAGATGTAAAACCGATAGTATCACAATTTCACAAACTTTTTGTACCTATTACAATGCAGGAAGGTAACCTCCAATGCTATATTTGAGGCTCCAAAAAATAGGCTAATACTAATCTGGCTGGGGCTGAAGGGCACAAGCCAGCAGAAACGCTCCTCTATCTACTCCTATATTGTGTTTGCAAATATTCTAGCTGGATACGGATGGAACCACACTAATAGGGGAAATCTGGAAAAATGAGCAGCACGAATGCAAAAAAGGACAATGTGAGGCAGTGACGAACGCTGAGCGTACTACAAACGGAGGTGGCTGCAGAACACACTACAGCGTGAGCTGCAGGCACACACAGAGACCATGCAGACAGCCGTGAACAGCGCTGCAAGGCTGCAGAAAAGCTCCTCTATCTACTCCTATATAGTGTTTTCAAACTATCTAGCTGGATACGGATGGAACCCCACTAATAGGAATGTAAAGCTTAAACAACCACAACGGTATCATTATTTACCATATAATAGGATGCAATATATAATACTATATCATTATGATACCAGAATGATGGACATATATTAAAGGACAAGTCACAATAGGAAACCAAGAAACAATAAAAAGCAAGTGACAAATAGTCCATATATGGTAAAAAATGTATATATTTTTATTAATGTATATCAAAAAGAGACAGATAAAGAGGGTGATAACACTATGGTGTACATGAACACAGGGGTGTAAAACAGGAACGCGGGTATACAGCTCAAATTTAATCAAAAACATATATATTAATATTATAAGGATAATCCACAGATGTACCTACATGTGTCCCCCAATAGTTAACCTAGTCTGATGCATTAGAAGTGTGCGTATCCAAAATAAAATCATACAATTGGAATCATGGCTGCACATAGCATACATATAATGAAAGAAACTGGCATACATGCACATACCACTCAGATGCAGGAGACCACCCGGGAGGCAAATCACGCAGGGGGGAAAAGAGAGCTAAACACCACGCGTCACCCCGACGCGCGTTTCGGCACGAGCCTTCGTCAGGGGGTGTGTGACACACGGTGCAGTGAGTATAAAAAGAAAGGCTGGACCAATCGGAGCTGTACGATACATGTGTCGAAATTACCGAGATGGGAAGTGACGTACATGGAGCGGAAGTGATCACGTTGTCATGACACCGATCTGCGCTGAATACCTCATATAGTAAACAATAAGGAGAGGAAATGCACTCATTGTCATAGCGCCGCCTATGCTGAAAAGCTGGTATGTATGCACAGGGCAAGACAATGCAGAAATATAGTGCCGATCACATCGCAAAGGTGGTCGTCCATCCATGATCACTGCTATGTTAAATTGCACATATATCAGACAGAAATAAAAATGCACATCGTATTGGAAATAACAAAACCTGGATGACATATAAAAACATCACACACCATGTAAAAGGAAATCTGCAAGAATCACAATAAACAGATGAAGTATATATCCTCTATAGATAGTCAATGGTGCGACGCCCACATATTATATTGTCATTCCAGCCGTGTCAGCGTCGCCGTCACAAGGGGCACCTGGGTGGTGCATGAACCACAATGTGTGTGCCCATAGATAGCGAGAGCTGACCAGCCTGATGACACATAAAATGTGGGCGTACTATGACTATACCGGAAATATAGGGCATATAGATCATAAAGCAATGCATAACACTAAATTATTAGTCATAGACAATATATAATTGTCATTACGAAAATAAGCATATTATTAGTATATGACTCACATCAGAATTCTCATATCAAATTAATTATACAAATAATAAGATAACAATATTATAAGATATTATACCAATGCAAGAAGTATAATGCAAAAGACGTAATATGTATACAATGAAAGATATAATGCGGATATCTCGATGTACAAATTGATCGGGTATGATGTGAGAATCCAAGTGAAGGTCCATAAGTATGTGGCGAAGATAGAGAGACAAAAGCCAAAAGGACACCAGCCTAATAAAACAAATATAAAAAAGAGAATAAAATGCAACGCGAACAGAGTAAAATGTGAACACCACATTGCTATGTACAGATGGAAAACTGATCACAGCGATCAAAGGATCAAAGAAAAGGGACAAAACTAATTTGTTCATTTAGGCCTTTTGGATGCATCGTATTTAATGTCCAGATCCAACGGGACTCAAGCTGCGCCAATTTCTGAGATGTCCCCCACCCCGTATGTTGACATCAACAGAGTCAATGCCTATCACACGAAGGAGCGAGGCATCGCAGTTATGGCGCTGCCTAAAGTGCCGCGGAATGGTTTTAAGTGCAGCAGGATCATCCGGATCTGATGCCGCCAATATTCCAAGGACATGTTCCCTTACTCGGATTTTAAAAGGACGTGTGGTAAGTCCTATGTAAATAAGTTTGCAAGGACAACTTGCAAAATAAATGACATTCCGAGTATTACAGGTGATATGTTTCCGAATGGTGAACATACGTGTATTATCAGCATTATGGAAACAATTACTTCTGTCAATATTAACACAGGCCACACAGTGGCCACAAGGGAAACAGCCTGGTTTGGCCGAACCTATATCCAAGAAAGTGGATTCACTCAGTGAATTATCTGATTCAGCTTCGAGCTCTATCAACACCAGATCTGGCGCATATACCAGGAGAATGCGTAAGCGTGACTACCACCCATATAGAAGGAATGATCGTGGATTACCTCCTAGTCATAATAATAACAAAAATGACAATAGGTAATTAATCTAAGTAACCGCAGTTTCTCCAGTGATGATTTGACTCTTTTATATAAAGGCTTATCATTTTCTCCAACGTCCAGGTTTGACACGTTTTTGGCTATCAAAGATTTACATATCTTTGCTCGTTCATTACTTTTTAAAAAATTCTTTCATGATGGTAATGCGCATGTTTTATTCCCGACAGAGGAGGAACAATCTGCACTGAGAGTCCTTGAGGAACTTTCCATTGAACATCATACGTCCATTGACGGTAAGATACCCCCATCGATTAAACCACGCTCCAAGAAATTCCCCGCTCTTTCTACATGCACGAATATAGATATTTTTGTTAAAATTGTTACTGAAGATCTATGCAAAATACCTCAATCCATAGTCAATGATAACCTTACTAAAGTTGAACGTGAGCGGTACGGATACTACAGGGTCTTCTTGACGTAGTATTTAAACCAGCCGATAAGGGGGGTAATATTGTTGTTTGGCCTAAAGACATGTACGAGAGGGAGGCGTTTCGCCAACTCCATGATAGTACATGTTATAAGAAACTAACATTTAACCCCTTATCGGCTTATACATCTCAATTGAAGACCATCATCAACCGGGCGGTAGACGAGGGTGTTATTCAAAAAGATCTGGCCCTGGCCCTCATGGTAAATGAACCTAGCATTCCTACGATGTACTTACTACCCAAAATACATAAAAATGAAAACCCGACCACCAGGTCGTCCTATTATTTCTGGAGCGGGGAATTTCTTGGAGAATGTTAATCGATGGATAGATTCAATACTGCAACCTATGGTAGAATGCCTTCCATCATTCTTGAAGGATACTGGTACGCTATTAAAGCTGATTGATGGTTTATATATGGAACAACAGACCATAATGGTGGTTGCAGATGTTGAATCATTGTATACCAACATCAGGCATATTGATGGCCTAAATGCAGTCAAATATTATCTTTCAATGACAGACTTCCCCAAGGACTTTCAGGAGCTAATACTTATTGTATTGGAATTTACGTTAACACATAGCTTTTTTTACTTTTAAGGGGTCCTTCTACCTGCAGCTCCAGGGAACAGCTATGGGGGCGGCTTATGCGCCAGCCTACGCTAACCTGTTCCTGGGGCTGTGGGAGAGGGACCTCACCCTGTCTGATCGGATGTCGTCGGTGGGCCGCGTCCCTGTGGACTCGGTACATTGAGAACATTTCCTGATCTGGCAGGGCTCTACGGTACTTCTGGAGGAATTTATGTCATCTCTTAATGTGAATGACAGAAACATCCGCATTACATATCAATTTGATGCCAATCGTGTTGAATTTCTGGACGTTGTGTTGAAACGTGACACAAATGACATCATTCAAACAGATATATTCTGTAAGCCTACATCTACTAATAGCTTGCTACACGCTTCATCCTCCCATCCTCGGCATGTGATTCAGTCCGTTCCGATTGGACAATTCTTGCGGCTTCGCAGGATTTGTTCTACACTAACTGACTTTGAGACCCAAGCGGAAGATCTTAAGATGAGGTTTTTGCAGCGTGGTTATAGCCGTCGAATGATCAAAAAAGCTTATAATCGAGCCAAACATTCCTCCCGACATGATTTGGTTTATAAATCCAACATTAAACCTAGTAATGATAAGGTGAGATTTGTCACTGACTACCACTCTCAATTTGCTCGGGTGAGGGAAGCACTTTCCAAATCGTGGTTTATATTGAGAGCGGACCCGGTGTTAAATAAATATCTTACGGAGTATCCATCCATTTCCACTCGACGTTCTAAAAATCTGCGGGATCAATTGGTCCGCAGTCACTACATAGGTAATCCGAAGCCCACTTTCTTGGATATAGGTTCGGCCAAACCAGGCTGTTTCCTTGTGGCCACTGTGTGGCCTGTGTTAATATTGACAGAAGTAATTGTTTCCATAATGCTGATAATACACGTATGTTCACCATTCGGAAACATATCACCTGTAATACTCGGAATGTCATTTATTTTGCAAGTTGTCCTTGCAAACTTATTTACATAGGACTTACACACGTCCTTTTAAAATCCGAGTAAGGGAACATGTCCTTGGAATATTGGCGGCATCAGATCCGGATGATCCTGCTGCACTTAAAACCATTCCGCGGCACTTTAGGCAGCGCCATAACTGCGATGCCTCGCTCCTTCGTGTGATAGGCATTGACTCTGTTGATGTCAACATACGGGGTGGGAGGACATCTCAGAAATTGGCGCAGCTTGAGTCCTGTTGGATCTGGACATTAAATACGATGCATCCAAAAGGCCTAAATGAACAAATTAGTTTTGTCCCTTTTCTTTGATCATTTGATCGCTGTGATCAGTTTTCCATCTGTACATAACAATGTGGTGTTCACATTTTACTCTGTTCGCGTTGCATTTTATTCTCTTTTTTATATTTGTTTTATTAGGCTGGTGTCCTTTTGGCTTTTGTCTCTCTATCTTCGCCACATACTTATGGACCTTCACTTGGATTCTCACATCATACCCGATCAATTTGTACATCGAGATATCCGCATTATATCTTTCATTGTATACATATTACGTCTTTTGCATTATACTTCTTGCATTGGTATAATATCTTATAATATTGTTATCTTATTATTTGTATAATTAATTTGATATGAGATATCTGATGTGAGTCATATACTAATAATATGCTTATTTTCGTAATGACAATTATATATTGTCTATGACTAATAATTTAGTGTTATGCATTGCTTTATGATCTATATGCCCTATATTTCCGGTATAGTCATAGTACGCCCACATTTTATGTGTCATCAGGCTGGTCAGCTCTCGCTATCTATGGGCACACACATTGTGGTTCATGCACCACCCAGGTGCCCCTTGTGACGGCGACGCTGACACGGCTGGAATGACAATATAATATGTGGGCGTCGCACCATTTACTATCTATAGAGGATATATACTTCATCTGTTTATTGTGATTCTTGCAGATTTCCTTTTACATGGTGTGTGATGTTTTTATATGTCATCCAGGTTTTGTTATTTCCAATACGATGTGCATTTTTATTTCTGTCTGATATATGTGCAATTTAACATAGCAGTGATCATGGATGGACGTCCACCTTTGCGATGTGATCGGCACTATATTTCTGCATTGTCTTGCCCTGTGCATACATACCAGCTTTTCAGCATAGGCGGCGCTATGACAATGAGTGCATTTCCTCTCCTTTATTGTTTACTATATGAGGTATTCAGCGCAGATCGGTGTCATGACAACGTGATCACTTCCGCTCCATGTACGTCACTTCCCGTCTCGGTAATTTCGACACATGTATCGTACAGCTCCGATTGGTCCAGCCTTTCTTTTTATACTCACTGCACCGTGTGTCACACACCCCCTGACGAAGGCTCGTGCCGAAACGCGCGTCGGGGTGACGCGTGGTGTTTAGCTCTCTTTTCCCCCCTGCGTGATTTGCCTCCCGGGTGGTCTCCTGCATCTGAGTGGTATGTGCATGTATGCCAGTTTCTTTCATTATATGTATGCTATGTGCAGCCATGATTCCAATTGTATGATTTTATTTTGGATACGCACACTTCTAATGCATCAGACTAGGTTAACTATTGGGGGACACATATAGGTACATCTGTGGATTATCCTTATAATATTAATATATATGTTTTTGATTAAATTTGAGCTGTATACCGGCGTTCCTGTTTTACACCCCTGTGTTCATGTACACCATAGTGTTATCACCCTGTTTATCTGTCTCTTTTTGATATACATTAATAAAAATATATACATTTTTTACCATATATGGACTATTTGTCACTTGCTTTTTGTTGTTTCTTGCCCCACTAATAGGAGAAATGTGGAAAAATGAGCAGCAGTGCACTAATGGAAAAAAAGGACAATGTATGAGGCAGAGTGACGCACGCTGAGCGTACTACAAACGGAGGTGACTGCAGAACACACTACTGCGTGAGCTGCAGTCACACACACAGACCTCGCAGACAGCCGAGAACTGCACTGCAAGGTTGCAGAAAAGCTCCTCTATCTACTCCTATATACTGTTTTCAAACTATCTAGCTGGATACGGATAGAACCACACTAATAGGAGAAATGTGGAAAAATGAGCAGCAGTGCACTAATGCAGCACGAATGCAAAAAAGGACAATGTGAGGCAGTGACGCACGCTGAGCGTACTACAAACGGAGGTGGCTGCAGAACACACTACAGCGTGAGCTGCAGGCACACACAGAGACCTCGCAGACAGCCATAAACAGCGCTGCAAGGCTGCAGAAAAGCTCCTCTATCTACTCCTATATCCTGTTTTCAAACTATCTAGCTGGATACAGATGGAACCACACTAATAGGAGAAATGTGGAAAAATGAGCAGCAGTGCACTAATGCAAAAAAGGACAATGTATGAGGCAGTGACGCACGCTGAGCGTACTACAAACAGAGTTGGCTGCGGAACACACTACAGCGTCAGCTGCACTCACACACAGAGACCTCGCAGACAGCCGTGAACAGCGCTGCAAGGCAAAAGAAAGCTTCTCACACAGTGGTTGCTAAAGTAGCCTGGGTGAAGCACAATAAAGCAAATCGCTAGCTCAAACTGTCACTCAGAATCAGAACAGCAGCCTCCTGTCCCTAAGTAAATTCACAGCAGAGTGAACCCAAAATGGCGGCGGCTTTTATTAGTGCATCATGACATCATTTCAGCAGCCAATCACAGCCATGCCATTAGTTAACAAGCCCGCAGCCTAACATGCATAACAGGATGTGCCCACACTTCTTAGGATTCCTCATTGACTGAATAAAATCAAACTGGCTCATTGCATTATGGGAACTTCCGATTCCGGTATTCGATATCCTAAAGTATCGGAACTCCGATACCGCAAATATCGGCCGATACCCGACATTGCAGTATCGGAATGCTCAACACTAATCTCCATCAAACCACCAGGTGCTTTTCATTCTGCGCTCTTCCGTGTTCATTGTTGTTGGAATGTGGGACAGGGTTTAATCTTTTTGAGTTATCATGTCCTATTCCAATAATCGCTATCTATTCTCTGCACCCTTGAGTCAGGGGCACTTGGTGTGATTGTCCTTGAAAAACATTAAGTTTAAGGTCCCTTTTTAGAAACTGGGACCCAGGTTCATAGGCCACGATAAAATAGTTTTCATCGTTGCGCCTTGCTTTACCTCCTACTTTCACCTTCTGTCATTATTGATGGGAATCTGGAATTCCATATATATAAGATTATTATTGATTCTCGTTTTGTACGCGGTCTTTTCAATACTTGGTATATTGGAAGGGTTACTGTTCTGAGGAGAGAATGTAGGTACTGCATCAGATGTACATGCAATCAGGTTGGACTGGTTTTATCACGCTTCACATCCAGATAAACCTGCTTTGAGGTTCTGGTGGTCCCTCTTAGGAAGGCGGGGAACTGTCATGGGGATATTGTACTGATTAGAACTGCTTCACCACCTTATTAAACAGTGCAGTTTTTTCCTTGATGGCAGTGCAAGGGTTAATCAGTTCAATAGGTATCCTGTAGCTCTCCAACCTGGATTGTCTCAGCTGTTCACCACTCTCCTCTGCTATATATCACTAGTACTTGGGAATTGCCAGAGATAGTTCCTACTGCCTGGTCAGGAGCTAGAGATCATGTTCGTGTATGGAGTAGGTGTTTGGAGAGTTGTTTAAGAGATTGTGCATGGAATTTGTTTGTGTGTTCATCATTATTCTCTCCTATTTGGTTTCACCGTACTATACTTCCCTTGTGTTCCACTCTGTTGTTTGGTGAGTGTATTTTGTATGATTGTAGTTTTCATTTTATCCTTGTCCATCTTCCCTTATTTGTCTGGTTATTGTTATCCTATTACACTTTGGCTTCACATCTTCCTGGTGGGGGAAGGAACAGATAAGGGTTAATATAGAAGCATAGCAAGGTAAGAGACGTTGGCATCTAATTCATGGGATTGGGTAGGCGCCCACAGTCCCTAGTCACTACGTAACAATGTGCAGCCTCCCTGATTAATGCCTTCCTTGCCAGGCTGAGAGTTTTGATGGGTGACCCTTTCTTGGCAGGTTTGTTGTGTTACCATGTTATTCCATGTGATGATAATGGACTTGATGGTGCTCTGGAGGATCATCAGATATTTGGATTTTTTTTATAACTCAATCCTGACTTGGACTTTTCAACAACCTATTAAGAACCTGAGAACCTTTATGACTATTAGCCCCTTTCCAAAATATTATCAACCTCCGACTGTTGGCTTTCCCTCAGCTGGTTTGTAAAATTATGGGGCCCCCATAATTTATTTAATATGCGCTAGACAAAGACAACGGCCACTGACTACAACTATCATCAAACTCAAATGATGTCGCAGATCGCAGAGAGACCAAGTGACAATGATGACAGTTGTAGTCAGTTCTAGAAACTGACAACTGCTGATGATTACAACTGTCATCAGATTTGCAGGGAGATCTGGAGACA
>JARQOD010000004.1:322563231-322605429 GCA_033576555.1 Oophaga sylvatica
GCAAGGCTATAGTGCTATCCACTGAGCCACCGTGCTGCCCACAAGCGTGTAAGGTTATATAGTATGTGGGAAGGGCACCTGAATTTCATCAGTTTCAAATTCTGGCTCAGTAGACTGCGAGGGCAATGTAGTGCTCTGGGTGAATGTAGCAGTAGAATCATATAGCAGTGGCTGTGCTTCAGTGCACTCCATGTCATATTCATCTTGGACTGGGGAATTCAGGATTTGACTTGATAACCCAGGCATGGTATGTGAAAAGAGCTCCACAGAGTAATCTGAAGTGTGGCCTGCCTCATACTTCACTTTTGGTGGGGGTGAAGGACACAAGGAAAGGTGTTGTTCCTGACCAGGAGCCTGCACTGATGACTGATGAGTGCTTGCAGTTTTTGAAACTCAAGAAGAGGAGGCGATAGAGCTGGAGGCTGTTTCGACAATGTAAGCTAAAACCTGTTCCTGATGCTCTGGCTTTAAAAGCGGTTTACCTACTACCAGAAAAGGGAGCCTTCCAGGTCTTCTGGAGCCAGACGATGATGCAGGCTCAACACCTCCTGTCTTAGGTGCTATTGTGATTTTGGCACTACCAGCAGATCCACCACCACCGCCATCAGTACCAGCTGGCCCCCCCGCCCATGTCCGCGGCCTCTTCCACCATACTTCCTCATATTTGGGAAAATGTACCGAAAATACCAGCAGATATATGGTACTTTATGAGGAGCGTACAGCTGTATACGGTGTAGGGGAAAATTTAAATCTCCGTATATATTTCCGGAGTCATACACAGACGCTCACTCAGTATGGATTTAACTGTAATACAAAAAAGCAGAAAAATGGTACTGTATCCGAAGCGTACAGCTGTATACAGTGTTGGGGTAAAGTTAAATCTCCGTATATATTTCCGGAGTCACACACACACGCTCTCTCAGTATGGATTTGTCCGTAATATAAAAAGCAGAAAACCTGTACTGTATCAGAAGCGAACAGCTGTATACAGTGAAGGGGAAAATTTAAATCTCCGTATATATTTCCGGAGTCACACACAGACGCTCACTCCAGGGCCGGCGTCAGCATCCGGCACACCCGGGCAAGTGCCGGGGCCCTGAGCAGGCGGGGGGGCCCACTCGCCGTCGGGCACCCCCACGCCCGTTAGCAGAGGAGAGCGGTGTCAGCGCCGCCACTGGCCCCCCCCGCTTGCTCAGGGCTCCGGCATCAGCTGGCACAATACTTACCTCTCCCGTGCCTCGCTGTCGCAGCTCCGGGCTCGAGGGGGCGCCGGCGCTTCTCTCACAGCAGCACCGCTGAATGACGTCATCATTCAGCGGCGGCTGTGGCAGAGAGCGCGGACGCTGGACAGGTGAGACGTGTGTGTATGTGTCTGTGTGTGTGTGTGTCTGTGTGTATGTAGTGCGATGCTTTTTGTGTGTGTGTGTGTGTGTATGTATGTGAGAGAGTGCTTGTGTGCTGTGGTGCTGTCTGTGTGTGATAATGGGGAGGCATTGATGATGATGGGAGAAGATGATGATAATGGGCAGGCATTGATGATAATGGGGAGGCATTGATGATGATGGGGAGAAGATGATGATAATGGGCAGGCATTGATGATAATGGGCAGGCATTGATGATGATGGGGAGGAGATGATGATGATGGGCAGGCATTGATGATAATGGGCAGGCATTGATGATGGGGAGGAGATGATGATGATGATGGGCAGGCATTGATGATGATGGGGAGACGATGATGATGATGGGCAGGCATTGATGATGATGGGGAGGCAATGATGTTGATGGGGAGGCAATCATGATGATAATGGGGAGTCTTTCCACAGTGCCCTTTCCTGAGCCGTAACAGTGCAGAATGCAGTACAGCGCAGAGGAAAGCTCCATATTTTGTATGGAGCATTATATGGGGACCAGTATCCTGTATGGAGCATTATATTGGGTCCAGTATTCTGTATGGAGCATTATTTTGGGTCCAGTATTCTGTATGGAGCATTATATGGGGGATGGTGGGTGACATCCTGCATGGGGTATTATATGGGTGATGAGGGGGAGACTGTTGTGCCCATAATATTGTATGGAGGACTGTACTGTCCAGTCTGTACTGTGCTCTGTGAGGATTTGGCGGTTTTTGGGCTATTGTACAATTTACAATAGATATCACTCATGTAATGGAAGAAGTGAAGTATTTGGCATTGTACTGTACCCATATTTCTCTGCTGTATCTGTGCATCATGAATCGTGGTCTGTGTTAAAGGGGCCCACTGAGGCTCTTTCGCCCGGGGCCCATAAAAACCTGGAACCGGCCCTGGCTCACTCAGTATAGATTTGACCGTAATACAAAAAGCAGAAAAAAGTTACTGTTTCAGAAGCGTACAGCTGTATACAGTGTAGGGGAGATGTATATCTTACTACCATGTTAGCCAGTAGATAGAAAAATATTTAGAATTGAGAGTCCTCAGTGGTTGATACCTTTTAATGGCTAACTGAAAAGATGGTAACAAATTGCAAGCTTTCGAGACTACTCAGGTCTCTTCATCAGTCAAAGACTAATACAAAATCTGAAGAATCACATATTTATACACAACACAGCACAGAAACAATGCAATAGAAAAGACAAGTAACGTAAAGCAGAACTGTCAATATGGGAGATAGAGATGGAGATAGAACATAAATATTAGAATAGTTCATAGATAAGGAGTGTGAAAGTTTTATTGCCCTCTGATTGGGGTCTGGTAATGTTTTGTGATACTCTCACAGGGTCAAGGGAGCAAATTCCTTAATTGATGTAAAAGGCCATAAATCCATGTGATAGGTTCATTCCAGCATTGAGAGTGTCAAAGGTCATCATCAGTTTGTATTCACAAACTCTCCTGTGTCTTTGAGATGTGAAATTAACTTTCAGTACAAGTAATTTCATGTCCATGGTGCTGTGATCGGGCATACAAAAATATTTGGCCACAGGTAGATCCATTCTCTTTTCTCTTATTGTGTGGCAATGATAATTCATCCTTGTTCTCAGTTTTTGCCCTGTCTCTCC
This sequence comes from Oophaga sylvatica, assembly GCA_033576555.1. Taxonomy (NCBI): domain Eukaryota; kingdom Metazoa; phylum Chordata; class Amphibia; order Anura; family Dendrobatidae; genus Oophaga; species Oophaga sylvatica. Next base: position 322,566,266 of record JARQOD010000004.1, read on the forward strand.
CACATACAGACCCCCAGTTGGACATTTAGTACCTATAATTAGATGTGATGCAGCTGAAAGTACCTGGGATCTTGTAGTCCTGATGGGAGTTGGGGATCTTTATCTTGTCCGTGGTCATTATAAATGGACAGGTTTTACTTTTTTTCTGGTTGCAAGGAAAGGTTCCTGCAGCTGTTGGGGAGGACAGGGAGCTTCTGACAATGATGCTTCTTAGATTTAAATCGGTCACATATGGATTTGACGGTAATAAGAAAAGGCCGAAGAATGGTACTGTATCAGAAGCGCACAGCTGTATACGATGAAGGGGAAAATTTAAATCTCCGTATATATTTCCGGAGGCACACACAGACGCTCTCTCAGTATGGATTTGACCGTAATACAAAAAGCAGAAAAACTGTACTGTATCAGAAGCGTACAGCTGCATACTATGTAGGGAAAAATTTAACTCTCCGTATATATTTACGGAGTCACACACAGACGCTCTCTCAGTATGGATTTGACCGTAATACAAACAGCAGATATACGGTACTGTATCAAAAGCGTACAGCTGTAGATGGTGTAGGGAAAAATTTAAATCTCCATATATATTTCCGGAGTCACAGACAGATAGCATGTATTTGTCCGTGATACCAGCCGGTACACAGTAGTGTGTGAGGAGCGTACAGCTCTATACGGTGAGGGAAAAAATTAACACTCGGTAACTGTGCAGAGAAAAAGAATAAAAGTATTAGTGCTGTGTAAAAAGCAGTCTGCACAGCAGTGTACACACAGCAATACAGCTATCAGGCAGCCTAATAACCAGCGCTGCTGCACACAAGAAAATCCTCCCCTGTCACTGCACACTAACTGTACAGAACAATTGCTATCAGCACAAGCACATAAGAACTTCTCTTTACAGCCTAACTCTCTCCTTACTGATAAACAGCAAGCAACCTCTCCCTACTGTTAAGATCAGCAGAAGTAAAATGGCGGTCGGTGGTCAGGGCTTTTATAGACACTCTGACGCCCTCCTAAGCAAGCCAATCACTGCAATGCCCTTCTCTAAGATGATGATGGACGCTGCCCATGTCATCTCGTTGCCCACAGTGCACGTCCTTGCTCATTGGCTGAAAAAAGGCGCCTGCAAGCATTCTGGGAAATCCGACTTTGGCGCTCATTTTGTCGACCGCATGGCCGACTTCACACTATGGTCGAGTTTCATTCGGCGAAACCCGACTTTGGCGAAAGTCGCCAACTTATGAATCTGACCAACCTGTTTCGCTCAACTCTAGTATCTACGTATTCCTCAGTGCTATTTTTTAATGGCACTGAAGAATAAAAGGATAGCGATGACAATTCCCACATTTGTATGTGACAGCTGACTTCCTTCGGCATATGCCCCAGCCTGTTTTGTGTCCGAACGTGGTCGATTAACCCCCTAAAAACCGCTTTCAATCACGACAGTGGTATTTAAGCTGTTAAAAGAAACCATCGGACCCTCACGATGAGAATCACAAGTCCCAATGGTTACCATGTTTCCCTTTGGTCATGTTATGACCCCAGGGCACAGTGGCCTGTGAGATCAAGCAATAAGTTGCAACAACTTTATTTTATTTAATTTTATAATGGATTGCAACCGAACCCGGGGTCCGCGATGCAGCTTATGTCACTGCTGCGGAACACCCTTTGGGTATGATGGTAACAACTGACAACTAAAATATAAAGATCTTGCCTGTGAACTTCACATTAAGCAAGATATAGAATTTGCAATCTCCGTTAACTTCACGGGAGAAGTGCTGAAGACTGGCGCAGACGTAGCCCTGTTAACAGCACAGAAGCTACTTGCCAGATATTAGATCTGCACTAAGTGCTGCAGGCTGGCATAGACGTAGCTCCGTTATTAGCACAGAAGCCACTTGCCAGATATTATATCTGCACCATGTGCTGCAGGCTGGCATAGATGTAGCCCTGTTAATAGCACAGAAGCCACTTGCCAGATATTAGGAAGTGCATGCGACTCACGGCAGGCGTACATGCTGCCAGCCGGTGTGAGACTGGACAAGAGCAACTCTCTGTTAGCTGGCAGGCGATGCCCAGTTTACGCGCCCCGCAGTCTGCTCAGGGTGTACAGCTTCCCTCTGTCGGAGCTAGACTGCGCCACATTGTCTACCTGCCTGGCATAAGTTAACCTGCCTGAAGGACCTGTGCTAATTAGCCGAGCTTACTCTGGCATCGGCAGGTCCCTGAGAGCAAAGCTAGAGAGCACGTGGAGCCCAGATTCTGGTACGTCCACACATGAGCACTGCCTATCTAGTATGATCTGACCGCGCCGCGGACAGACAAGCTATTTAAGGGCTAAGCTCCGCCCCAGCCATCTCGTCAATCGCATCACCGATGATATCATCCGTGACCAATCAGGCGATGCCAAGTCAGAGGATCAGCTGACATTAACCACCAATCACGGTTCGCCATGTCACGGACATGCTCAGTGCAGGCATTTCTGGACTTAGGCTTATAACAGCCATTTCCTGTTCTGTAACCTAGGTTTAAGGCTACTATGAACAAAGACTCAAGTAACTACTTGTGCCTCTCGGGTATTGGCTAGGCATTGGGATTTACTGCGAAGCTGAGCAGCATCTGGGTCTGGATGGGAAATCACAGACTCCTCGGATCCAGGTTCAGATCTCCCTGATGCTTAACACTCACAGGCTGTGTCAGTGAGACACTGACCTCTCTCATGCAGTACGTGATACACGTCTGTCCCACAATAAAACAGTGGAAAAAAAGTAAAGTAAAATAGTAAAAAAAAATAAAACTCAAAAAAATCAGTTTTGCCACTCAAAACACATCATTTGTGATAAAACAAAAGTAAACAAAAAAAGTACACATATCATATATTTGATATCGCCAGATCTGGAACAACCTGCTTTCTAAAACTTTCATGTTATTTATTCCGTTTGGCGAACGCTGTAAAAAAAGGATAAAAAACATGCCAAAAGTGTCGCTTTTTCATCATAGTGACTCACAAAATAGTGACTAAAAAGCGATCAAAAAGTCATATGTGAAAAGATATGGTAAAAATAAAAACGCCAAACCGTCCCTCAAAAAACAAGACCTAATATAGCTAATTCGGCAAAAAAAGTTTAAAAAGTTACAGATCTCATGACTAGATATGAGCGAATATTTCAGTGTTCGGATTACGATTTACTAAATTTACAATATTCGCCGATTAATTTGTGGAGTATTCGCCGAACATTACCGAACGCCACTGACGTCCATAGGAAGCAAAAACAAACAGATGCACAACAACACATCAAATGAGGGACAGACACCAGGAAACTGGGCTCAATTCATCCAAAGTACAGATTTTAGCATGGCACTGCAGCAATCAGTCAGGCATAAGGTATCAGCATTTACTTTCAATTGAACGTCACAGTAAGATGAGGTGGGTGAGGGATCAGTGTAGGGCCACTTTGCAGGGAGCCCTGATGCAACACCTCTACCTGCTTTCATGCTGAGCCACACGCAGGTGGCACAATATCAGTTTTGTAGACTACCATTGTCAGAAAAATGTAAGGATAGTAACACGGGTAGTTGAGTGCAAGAAAGTGGAGGCCTGACGGTCTCGGAGGCCTATTGGTAGAGGCAAAACGCATGAAAGAGAACTAACCAGGAGTGTTCACATTTCCAAAAATTATTGGCAGACACCATAAAAGTGGCATCAATTTCACCACAGTAGAAACAGTATAATAGGGACTGACAGGTCTTCCACAACCCCCAGTGCAGCAGATGAACACCCAACAAGGAGTGTTTACATTCAAAGAAATGAGGGCCTTACACAACAGAAGTGGCATCAATTTCACCACAGTAGAAATAGTATAATAAGGACCAACAGTTCTTCAAATACACCCAATCCTGCAGATGGACACCCAACAAGGAGTGATCACATTTAAAGAAATGAGGGCCTTCCACCACCGAAGTGGCATCAATTTCACCACAGTAGAAATAGTATAATAGGGACCGACAGTTCTTTCACTAGACCCAATCCCACAGATATACACCCAACCAGGAATGTTCACATTTCCAAAAATTATTGGCAGACACCTCATAAATGGTATCAATTTTACCACAGTAGAAATAGTATAATAAAGACCAACATGTCCTCCACTACACCCAAGCCAGCAGATGGGCACCCAACCATGAGTGTTCACATTTCCAAACATTACTGGCAGACACCACAGAAGTGGCATCAATTTTGCAACAGTAGAAATAGTATAATAGGGACCGACAGTTCTTCTACTACACCCAATCCAGCAGATAGACATACTATGAGGAGTGTTCACATTTAAAGAAACGAGGGCCTTACATCACAGAAGTGGCATCAATTTCTCGACAGTAGAAATACTACAATAGGGACTGACAGTTCTTCCACTACAGCCAATCCAGCAGATGAACACTTAACCTGGAGTGCTCATAATTCCAATAATTATTGGCAGACACCACAGAAGTGGCATCAATTTCACCACAGTAGAAATAGTATAGTAAGGACCGACAATTCTTCCACTACACTCAATCCAGCAGATGGACATCCAACAAGGTGTGTACACATTTAAAGAAATGAGGGACTTCCACCACTGAAGTGGCATCAATTTCACCACAGTAGAAATAGTATAATAGTGACCGACAGTTCTTCCACTACACGCAATGCAGCAGATGGACACGCAACCAGGAGTGTTCACATTTCCAAACATTATTGGCAGACACCACAGAAGTGGCATCAATTTTGCCACACAGTAGAAACAGTATAATAAGGACAGACAGTTCTTCCACTACACCCAATCCAGCAGATGGACACCCAGCAAGGATACAAGGAGTGTTCACGTTTAACCCCTTTCCTACAGTTGACTTACTATACCGTCCAGGTGACATGGGCCTTAAGCCCCAGTGACGGGATATTACATCATACGCGATCAGCTCCGCTCATGGGGGGAGCGCAGCGGATCGCGGCTGGGTGTCAGCTGATTATCACAGCTGACACCCAACACTATGTGCCAGGAGTGGTCCCGACCGCTTCTGGCACATTAACCCCCGACACACTGCGATCAAACATGATCGCAGAGTTCCGGCGGCACAGGGAAGCATTGCGCAGGGAGGGGGGTTCCTACTTGCTTCCCTGAGACCCTCAGAGCAGCGCGATGTGATCGCGCTGTTCCGAGGGCCTCCTCCCTGCAAGACCTCGGATCCAAGATGGCCACGGGGTCCTTACGGGTCCTGCAGGGAGGTGGCTTCCTCAGCGCCTGCCGAGAGGAGACGCTGAGAAAGCCTCCTGCAGTGCCTGTCAGATCGGCAATCTGTGCGGATCTGACGCTATACAGTGATGTCTCACCCTGGGATAAAGTAAAAAAGTAAAAAAAATAAAAATTAGCATGTGTAAAAAAAAAAACCTAAATAAAGAAAAAGAAAAAATTCCCAATAAATTAATTTCTTCATGTAAATAAAAATAAGAAAAAAAATAAAAGTACACATATTTAGTATCGCCGCGCCCGTAACGACCCACCCTATAAAACTGTCCCGCTAGTTAACCCCTTTAGTGAACCCCTTAAAAAAAAGCAAGACAAAAAATCAATGCTTTATCATCTTACCGCCAAACAAAAAGTGGAATAACACGCAATCACAAAGACGGATATAAATAAACATAGTACCGCTGAAAATGCCATCTTGTCCAGGAAAAAAAGAGCTGCTATTCTGCATCAACATCGAAAAAATAAAAAAGTTATAGCTTGCAGAATAACGCGATGCAAAAACAATTATTTTTTATATCAAATTGTTTTTACTGTATAAAAGCGCCAAAACATAAAAAAGATATAAATGAGGTATCGCTGTAATCGTACTGACCTGACGAATAAAACTACTTTATCAATTTTACCACAGGCGGAATGGTATAAACGCCCCCCCAAAAAAAATTCATGAATTGCTGACTTTTGTTCATTCTGCCTCCCAAAAATCATAATAAAAAGCGATCAAAAAATGTCATGCGCCGAAAAATGGTTTCAATAAAAAACGTCAACTCGTCTCGCAAAAAATAAGACCTCACATGACTCTGTGGGCCAAAATATGGAAAAATTATAGCTCTCAAAATGTGGTGATGCAAAAACTATTTTTTACAATAAAAAGCATCTTTCAGCATGTGACAGCAGCCAATCATAAAAACCCGCTATAAATAGTAAATCAAACCCCCTTTATCACCCCCTTAGTTAGGAAAAAATATAAAATTAAAAAAAATTATTTATTTCCATTTTCACTTTAGGATTAGGGTTACGGTTAGGAGTGCATTAGGGTTAGGGGTGTGATAGGGTTAGGTTTGTGGTTAGGGTTAGGTTTGTGGTTAGGGTTAGGGTTAGGATTAGGGTTAGGGGTCTGTTGCATTTAGGGTTGGAGTTAGAATTGGGGGATTTCCACTGTTTAGGCACATCAGGGGCTCTCCAAACGTGATATGCCGTCTGATCTCAATTTCAGCCAATTCTGCGTTGAAAAAGTTAAACGGTGCTCCTTCCCTTCCGAGCTCTGCCAAGCGCTCAAACAGTGGTTTACCCCAACATATGGGGTATCAGCGTACTCAGGACAAATTGCACAATAACTCTTGGGGTCCAATTGTTTCTTTTACCTTTGGGAAAATAAAAAATTGGGTGCAAAAATATTATTTTTGTGTAAAAAAAAAATATGATTTTTTATTTTTATGGTTTTACGTTATAAGCTTCTGTGAAGCACTTGGGGGTTCAAAGTTCTCCCCATACATCTATATAAGTTTCTTGGGGGGTCTAGTTTCCATAATGGGGTCAATTGTGGGGGTTTCCATTGTTTAGGCACATCAGGGGCTCTCCAAACGCGACATGACGCCCTCAGACCATTCCATCAAAGTCTGCTTTCCAAAACATCCTTATTTCCCCTTCCGAGCCCCAATGTGTGCCCATACAGTAGTTTTCTCCCACATATGGGGTATCAGCGTACTCAGTACAAATTGTACAACAACTTTTGGGGTCCAATTTCTCCTGTTACCCTTGGGAAAATAAAAAATTGGGATCTAAATGATCATGTTTGTGAAAAAAATATGATATTTTTTTTTCACGCCAGGGCGTTATAAACTTCTGTGAAACATTTGGGGGTTTAAAATGCTCACCACACATCTAGAAAAGTTCCTTGGGGGTCTACCTTCCAGAATGGGGTCACTTGTGGGGGTTTCCACTGTTTAGTCACATAAGTGGCTCTGCAAACTAAACATGACACTCATCAAAGTCTGCATTTCAAAACGTCATTACTTCCTTTCCGAGCCCTGTCGTAGTCCCAAACAGTTTTTGCCCCCGACATATGGGGTATCAGCGTACTCAGAACAAATTGGACAACAACTTTTGGGGTCCAATTTCCTTGGGAAAAATCAAAAATTGGGGACTAAAAAATCATTTTTGGTGATTTTTTTTTTACACACCCAGACATGCTCACAATAGATCTAGATAAGTTCCTTAGGGGTCTAGTTTCCAAAATGGTGTCACTTGTGGGGGTTTCCACTGTTTAGGCACATCAGGGGCTCTACAAACGCGACATGGCGTCCAATCTCGATTCCATCTAATTTTGGTTTGAAAACGTCAAATGACACTCTTTCCCTTCCGAGCTCTGCAGTGCGCCCAAAGAATGAGTCCCCCCCACATATGGGGTATCAGTGTACTCAAGACAAATTGGACAACAACTTTTCTGGTCCAATTTCTCCTGTTACCCTTGGGAAAATAATTAATTGGTGACTAAAAGATAATTTTGGGCGAAAAAAACAGGATTTTTTATTTTCATGCCCAGGCATTATAAACTTGTGCGAAGCACTAGGGGGTTCAAAGTACTCATCACAGATCTATATAAGTTTCTTGGGGGGTCTAGTTTCCATAATGGGGTCAATTGTGTCATTTGTGGGGGTTTCCATTGTTTAGGCACATCAGGGGCTCTCCAAACGCGACATGACGCCCTCAGACCATTCCATCAAAGTCTGCTTTCCAAAACATCCTTATTTCCCTTCCGAGCCCCAATGTGTGCCCATACAGTAGTTTTCTCCCACATATGGGGTATCAGCGTACTCAGTACAAATTGTACAACAACTTTTGGGGTCCAATTTCTCCTGTTACCCTTGGGAAAATAAAAAATTGGGATCTAAATGATCATGTTTGTGAAAAAAATATGATATTTTTTTTCACGCCAGGGCGTTATAAACTTCTGTGAAACATTTGGGGGTTTAAAATGCTCACCACACATCTAGAAAAGTTCCTTGGGGGTCTACCTTCCAGAATGGGGTCACTTGTTGGGGTTTCCACTGTTTAGTCACATAAGTGGCTCTGCAAATTAAACATGACACTCATCAAAGTCTGCATTTCAAAACGTCATTACTTCCTTTCCGAGCCCTGTCGTAGTCCCAAACAGTTTTTGCCCCCCACATATGGGGTATCAGCGTACTCAGAACAAATTGGACAACAACTGTTGGGGTACAATTTCCTTGGGAAAAATCAAAAATTGGGGACTAAAAAATCATTTTTGGTGATTTTTTTTTTTACACACCCAGACATGCTCACAACAAATCTAGATAAGTTCCTTAGGGGTCTAGTTTCCAAAATGGTGTCACTTGTGGGGGTTTCCACTGTTTAGGCACATCAGGGGCTCTACAAACGCGACATGGCATCCAATCTCGATTCCATCTAATTTTGGTTTGAAAACATCAAATGGCACTCTTTCCCTTCCGAGCTCTGCAGTGCGCCCAAAGAATGAGTCCCCCCCACATATGGGGTATCAGTGTACTCAAGACAAATTGGACAACAACTTTTCTGGTCCAATTTCTCCTGTTACCCTTGGGAAAATAAAAAATTGGTGACTAAAATATAATTTTGGGCGAAAAAAATAGGATTTTTTATTTTCATGCCCAGGCATTATAAACTTGTGCGAAGCACTAGGGGGTTCAAAGTACTCATCACAGATCTAGATTAGTTCCTTAGGGGGTCTAGTTTCCAAAATGGGGTCACTTGTGGGGTTTTCATGTTTAGGCACATCAGGGGCTCTCCAAACACGACATGGCGTCCAATCTCGATTCCTGCCAATTTTGGTTTCAAAAAGTCAAATGGTGCTCCTTCCCTTCCGAGCCCTGCCGTGCGCCCAGAAAGTGGTTCCCCCCACATATGTGGCATCAGCATACTCAGGAGAAATTGCACAACAACTTTATCTGTCCATTTTCTTCTTTTACCCTTGTTAAAATAAAAAAATTGTTTGTAAAAGATCATTTTTGTGACTAAAAAGTTAAATGTTTATTTTTTCCTTCCACGTTGCTTCAGCTCCTGTGAAGCATCTGAAGAGTTAATAAACTTCTTGAATGTGGTTTTGAGTCCCTTTGAGGGGTGCAATTTTTAGAATGGTGTCACTTTTGGGTATTTTCTGCCATATAGACCCCTCAAAGTGACTTCAAATGTAAGATGGTCCCTAAAAAAAATGGTTTTGTAAATTTTGTTGTAAAAATGAGAAATCGCTTGTCAACTTTTAACCCTTATAATGTCCTAAGAAAAAAAAATGTTGATTCCAAAATTATGCTGATGTAAAGTAGACATGTGGGGAATGTTTTTAGTAACTATTTTGTGTGACATATTTCTCTGTTTTAAGGGAATAAAAATTCAAAGTTTGAAAATTTTTAAATTTTCAAAATTTTCGCCATATTTCCATTTTTTTTATAAATAAACACAAGTTATATCGAAGAAATTTTACCACTATCATGAAGTACAATATGTCACGAGAAAATATTTGCGAAGATCCGTTGAAGTGTTCCAGAGTTATAACCTCATTAAGAGACAATGGTCAGAATTGTAAAAATTGGCCTGGGCATTAACGTGCAAACTACCCTCGGGAGTAAAGGAGTTAAAGAAATGAAGCCCTGACACCATAGAAGTGGCATCAATTTCACCACAGTAAATAGTAGAATAGGGACCGACAGTTCTTCCACTACACCCAATCCAGCAGATGGGCACCTCTTCACAACCGGATATAGCCACGTCATGACTAGATCAGCACAGCACGACATTTGGACCTTTTCACACTCAGGTAATGCCACGTTTTACTTTGATTTTACTTTTTTCCACATGTATCTTTTTTTAATGTACTATCTTGCTCTTAATGTAACCATGTATTTTTCTATGGAGGAACATTTTAATTTCTCTTTTACTCTTTCCTTGACTTTATTTTCCGAGTTACTTTTTATTACTTATTTTTTCTTATCTCTATGTTTTTTTAATAACTTCCATGGTCATTGTCTTTTTTTTAATATTTTTAGTGAATTTTTAATTTCTTCGGATTTTCTCCCTATATATTGCATAGTAGTTAACTAAGTTAGCTACATATGGTTGTCGCACGTACCGGTATATGCCTCTCTTTTTTGAGAATTTTTATTTAATGGATTATCCATTACATAGTACATCACGTTAGGCTATTATTCCAACTCAGATTTGAGACATGAATGCTTTATAGTGTATTTGCTTGTGCTTTCTGTTCACTTGTTATTAGAGATGAGCGAGCAATAAAATGATCTAATGCTCATTAATAATAATAATAATAATAATAATCTTTATTTATAAAGCGCCAACATATTCCGCAGTGCTTTACAGTTTAACAGTTTCAAAACACAAGTCATAGGTAACAACGTTAACAATACAATAATTAAAGCAAAATAAGCCGACCCTGCTCGTGAGAGCTTACAATCTACAATGAGGTGGGGGAGATACAAAGTACAGGTGTGTATATACAATGGTGCATTTACAATAATGGTCCAGCCATCTTGAGGGAGTGAGGCATGGATGGAGATAGTGAATGGGCTACACATACACACTTAAACATAGAACGACTTTGGTTAGTGAATGTGATAGGCCACTCTGAACAAATGTGTTTTGAGGGAGCTCCTGAAACCATGCAAATTGTGGATAGTCCTAATTTCTTGGGGTAGAGCATTCCAGAGGATTGGCGCAGCGCGGGAGAAGTCTTGGAGTCGGGAGTGGGAGGTACGGATTAGTGCAGAGGTTAGTCGAAAGTCGTTTGCAGAGCGCAGCAGTCGGTTAGGCCGATAGATAGAAATGAGGGAGGAGATGTAGGGGGTGCTGCACTGTGGAGAGCTTTGTGGGTGAGAACCAGTACTTTGAATTGGATCCTATAATGAATGGGCAGCCAGTGTAAGGACTGGCGAAGAGCGGACGCGTCCGAGTACCGATTAGCCAGATGGATGACCCTGGCTGCTGCATTAAGGATGGACTGGAGAGGGATAGTCGAGTAATGGGGAGGCCAAGTAATACAGCGTTGCAGTAGTCCAGGCGGGAGTGGATCAATGCTACAGTGAGGGTTTTTGTTGTTTCCATGGTGAGAAAAGGGCGGATTCTAGAGATGTTCTTTAGGTGTAGACGGCAAGAGCGGGCAAGAGATTGTATATGGGAGGTGAAGGAGAGATTGGTGTCAAACATAACACCCAGACAGCGAGCCTGCTGCCGGGGTGTTATTATGGTGCCGCCCACAGAGAGGAAAATGTCAGATTTAGGGAGGTTAGTAGACGGCGGGAGCAGAAGGAGTTCAGTCTTGGAGAGGTTAAGTTTCAGATAGAGAGCGGACATGATGTTGGAGACTGCGGACAGACAGTCGGTGGTGTTCTGTAGAACAGCGGGGGTAAGGTCGGGGGATGACGTGTATAGTTGTGTGTCATTGGCATAAAGATGGTACTGAAAGCCAAATCTGCTGATGGTCTGTCCAATTGGGGCCATGTAGAGAGAGAAGAGAAGGGGGCCAAGGACTGAGCCCTGGGGTACACCGACAGTGAGAGGAAGAGGAGATGACGTGGAGCCAGAGAACGAAACACTGAAGGAGCGGTCAGAAAGATAGGAGGAGAACCAGGAGAGAACAGTGTCCTTAATACCTAGTGACTGGAGCCTAGAGAGTAGGAGACGGTGGTCAACTGTGTCGAAAGCTGCAGAAAGGTCGAGAAGAATGAGCAGAGAGTGGTCGCCGTTACGTTTTTTCTGTAAGAAGGTCATTGGTCACTTTGATGAGTGCAGTTTCAGTCGAATGTAGGGGGCGGAAGCCGGACTGTGAAGGGTCTAGGAGGGAGTAAGTGGAGAGGTAACGGGTGAGGCGGGAGTAGACTAGGCGCTCCAAAAGTTTAGAGATGAAGGGGAGATTGGAGACCGGTCTGTAGTTGTTTGTGCAGGAAGGGTCAAGAGCGGGTTTCTTTAGTAATGGAGTAATGATGGAGTGTTTGAAGGAGGATGGGAAAATGCCAGAGGAGAGGGAGAGATTAAAGATTGTAGTTAGGTGAGTTGTGACAACTGGAGAGAGAGACTGGAGGAGATGTGAGGGGATGGGGTCGGTAGTGCATGTAGTCGGACGAGAGGAAGAGAGGAGTCTGGAGACTTCTTCTTCTGTGATGGGATCAAATGTGGAAAGTGAGCCAGGGGAAATGCAGGGTGGGATGGGAGTCACAGCACTTAGTGGTTGAGAGCAGATTTCCTGACGGATAGTATCTATTTTTTCTATAAAGTGGGAGGCCAGGTCGTCAGCACAAATGTCTGTGATAGGGGCTTGTGCTTTTGGCCTGAGGAGGGAGTGAAAAGTGTCAAAAGTTTCTTGGGGTTGTTGGCTAGTGAGGAGATCAGTGTGGTGAAGTAGGTCTGTTTGGCGAGGTGAAGGGCAGCATTATAAGTTCTTAACATGAATTTAAAGTGGATGAAGTCTTCTGGTGTGCGGGTTTTTCTCCAGAGGCGTTCAGCACTCCTAGAGCATCGCTGAAGAAGTCGAGTTTGCAAAGTGAGCCAGGGCTGTTTTACTGTGTGTTTGGAGGTTCTGAGGGTGAGGAGTGCTACTTGGTCAAGGGTGCTTTTAAGAATGTCATTGTAGTGATGAACAGCCAGATCAGGACAGGAAAAAGAGGAGATTGGGGACAGCGATGAGTGTAGGGAGTCTGAAAGTGTCTGAGGGTTAATGGCTTGTAGATTTCTGAATGTGTGGTAGGTAGGAGTGCGCTGGGGTGGTGGAGGATTTGTGAGCGTGAAGGAGAGAATGTTGTGGTCAGAGAGTGGAAGCGGTGAGTTATTTAGGTGGGAGATTGAACAGAGGCGGACAAAGACCAGGTCAAGGGTGTTGCCATCCTTGTGTGTCTCAGAGGTTGAAAGCTGTGAGAGGCCTAGAGAAGTGGTTAGTGATAGAAGCTGAGATGCAGATGTGGAAGTAGGGCTGTTAATGGGGATGTTGAAGTCTCCAAGGATAAGGGTTGGTAGTTCTGAGGACATGAAGTGCGGCAGCCAGGCTGAGAAGTGGTCAAGGAACTGGGTGGGTGAGCCTGGGGGCCGATATATGACCGCTACTCTGAGGGAGAGGGGATGGAAGAGCCTGATGGTGTGGACCTCAAAAGAAGGGAATGAGAGTGATGGAATTGGGGGGATGACCTGGAAAGTGCATTGTGGGGACAGGAGTATGCCAACTCCACCACCATGTCTGTTTGTGGGTCTCGGGGAATGGGAGAACTGTAAACCACCATAGGAAATGGCAGCAGGGGAGACAGTGTCAGAATCCTGAATCCAGGTTTCAGTGAGGGCCAACAGATTAAGAGAGTGGTTCAGAAAGTAGTTGTGCAGGAAGGATAGCTTGTTGCATGCAGACCGTGGATTCCAGAGGGCACAATTGAAAGAAGGAGATGAGGGAGTGCAAGTAATATTAATAAGATTATTATGGTTTCGGTATGAGGTAGGGTAGGGATTGAGGTTGGGGGATGGTGGACCAGGGTTGGGGGAGATGTCCCCTGAAATCAGTAGGAGTAGGAAGATAAAGAGCAGGTAGTTGTTGGAATTGTAAGTAGGTTTTTTATGTGATGTGTTTGGGCAAGATGGACTGAGGTTTTTCAGGAAGGTGAGGAGTGCATGGGAGCTGTACATGGGAGAGGGAAGGATAGAGGGGCTGATGTGTATGAGTCGTGATGGAGGGGGGATGGGGCGGTGAATGTGGATGGCATTACTCAAACCAAGCAATAAATAATGCTCGAGTGCTCAGTATACGGCCGGGGTCACACTTGCGAGAAATTTGAAGGAGTCTCGCACCTCAATACCCGGCATTGACACCGGCACTCAGATCGGAGCGTTCAGCTGCATTGAAATACATGCAGCCGCACACTACAGTCCGGAGTGATGGCAGCAGTGCTGGGTATTGAGGTGCGAGACTCGTACGAGTTTTGCAAGTGTGACCCCGGCCTAAGGGCTCATTCTTACTGGCGAGAAATACGGACGAGTGCAATCCGATTAAAAATTGGATTGCACTCGGACCAATGTTATTCAATAGGTGACATCTCATTTGCGATTTTTTTTCTCAGCTGAAAACGGACTGAGAAAAAAATTGCTGCATGCTGCAATTTGCTGCGATTCTCTTATGAGACTTGCCAATACAAGTCAATGGGTGCGAGAAAAACTCGGACAGCACTCGCACCATGCGAGTGCTGTCCGATTTATACGCACCCGTGTCCTTTGAAAAGACGTCAATTCATCCCCGGCTTCTTTAAAATCACACTGACAGCTCATAAAACACTATATATATATATAAACATAGAATACCTATATATATATATACATACACATGTCATTGTGACACATATATATTTATAGTTCATACACTTCTACATAGCATAATAGGCGCTAATTCAATTGCCGGCTTCTGTAAAATCATTACAGAACCCGACATGAAATGACACATGGTTTACATACAGTAAACCATTTCATTTCATTTAGTTTGATATATGGTTTTCATTAATAATTAGATGAGTGCATGTGTGCAAAATTTCATACATGTAGGTGTTAATTTAATGTGTAATTTCATTGTAAAAAAAATGCGTGGGCTCCTGCCGTATTTTCTCTACCAGACAGGAAAAGCCAGTGACTAAAGACAGATATTAATAGCCTAGGGAGGGACCATTGTTTTGGGCCCCCTGGCTACTAACATCTGCCCCAGCCACCCCAGAAAAGGCACATCTATGCAAAATTTCATACATGTAGGTGTTAATTTAATGTGTAATTTCATTGTAAAAAAATGCGTTGGCTCCTGCCATATTTTCTCTACCAGAAGGGAAAGCCAGTGACTAAATACAGATATTAATAGCCTAGGGAGGGATCATTGTTTTGGGCCCCCCTGGCTACTAACATCTGCCCCAGCCACCCCAGAAAAGGCACATCTATTATTAGATGCGCCTTTTCTGGCACTTAGCCCATCTATTCCCATTGCCTTTAGCGGTGGCAAATGGGTTAATAATGGGTTAATGTCACCTTGCTATTGAAAGGTGACATTAAACCGGGTTAATAATGGAGAGTTGTCAATTAGACAACTCTCCATTATTAATCCTATAGTAGTAAATGGTTAAAAAAACACACACAAATTAATTAAAAATTATTTTAATGAAATAAATACACATAGTTTTTGACCACATTTTATTGCACTGGTAATCATTCTGAATCTATTGTTCTCCTGTAATAAAAATAAAATAAAAAAGCAACAATATCCTTACCTCTCCGCCGTTCAGTCAGGTCCCACCCTGCAATCCATCTGAAGGGGTTAACTGGTTTACAGTAGGGACAGGTTCTAACGCTACCAGCCCTGCTGTAAACCCCCACAGAATGAATGAGTTCATCTCTGCGCAGCCTCCCCGGCTCACTGAAGATAAACTGATTAGTGTGGGAACTTTAATTGATTTTTTCCTACGCTATTGAGTTCACTTCAGGTCAGCCAGGGACTCCCGCTGGCATCACTGAGGCTGTGTGTGGTCAAAAACTATATGTATTTATTTCATTAAAATAAATTTTAATTTAACATTTTTTTGGAGTGCTATATATCACAGAAATGTACCCCAGACCACGGAATAATGTATGGGGGAGAAATGTAATCCACCAAATTTTTTTAATTTTTTTTTTAAGTATTAGATATTAAAAAAAATGCACCCCACATCACAAAATATTGTATGGCTGAGAAATGTAACCTTGAAATAATGTTAACTCTTTTTTTTCAGTTTTATAGATCACAGAGAAGTACCCCAGACCACAGAATAGTGTATGGGTGAGAAATGTAATCCAGCAAATTTTTTTAAAGCTTTTTTGGAGTGTTAGATGTACCCCAAATCACAAAACACTGTATGGCTCAAAAATGTTACCTTGAACAACTTTTAAATGCTTTTTTTCAGTTTTATAGATTGCAGAAATATAATATAATATAATACATCCAACTTTTCTAATGCTTTTTTAGAGTGTTAAATATCATAGAAATCATAGAAATGAACCTCAAACCACAAAAAAGTTTACAGGTGAGAAATGTAATTCAGTAAAAAATTTTAACCCCTTCATGACCCAGCCTATTTTGACCTTAAAGACCTTGCCATTTTTTGCAATTCTGACCAGTGTCCCTTTATGAGGTAATAACTCAGGAACGCTTCAACGGATCCTAGCGATTCTGAGATTGTTTTTTCGTGACATATTGGGCTTCATGTTAGTGGTAAATTTAGGTCGATAATTTTTGCGTTTATTTTTGAAAAAAAATGGAAATTTGGCGAAAATTTTGAAAATTTTGTGATTTTCAAATTTTTAATTTTTATTCTGTTAAACCAGAGAGTTATGTGGCACAAAATAGTTAATAAATAACATTTCCCACATGTCTACTTTACATCAGCACAATTTTGGGAACATTTTTTTTGTTAGGAAGTTATAAGAGTTAAAAGTTGACCAGCGATTTCTCATTTTTACAGCAAAATTTGCAAAACCATTTTTTTTAGGGACCACCTCACATTTGAAGTCACTTTGAGGGGTCTATATGGCAGAAAATACCCAAAAGTGACATCATTATAAAAACTGCACCCCTCAAGCTACTCAAAACTACATTCAAGAAGATTATTAACCCTTCAGGTGCTTCACAGGAACTAAAGCAACGTGGAAGGAAAAAAATGGACATTTTAATTTTTCCAACAAAAATTTTCTTTTAGCATCAATTTTTTCATTTTTACATGGGCAACAGGATAAAATGGATCCTAAAATTTGTTGGGCAATTTCTCCTGAGTACACAGATACCTCATATGTGGTCATAAACCACTGTATGGGCGCACGGCAGGGCTCAGAAGGGAAGGAGCGCCATTTGACTTTTTGAATGGAAAATATGCTGGAATATTTAGCGGTTGCCATGTTGCATTTGGAGAGTTCCTGTGTGCCTAAACATTGGAGCTCCCCCACAAGTGACCCCATTTTGGAAACTAGACCCCCTAAGGAACTTATCTAGATGCATAGTGATCACTTTGATCCCCCAGGTGCTTCACAAATTGATCTGTAAAAAAAAGAAAGTACTTTTTTTTTCACAAAAATTTTCTTTTAGCCTCAGTTTTTTCATTTTCACATGGGCAACAGTATAAATTGGATCCTAAAATTTGTTGGGTAATTTCTCCTGAGTACACAGATACCTCATATGTGGTCATAAACCACTGTTTGGGCGCACGGCAGGGCTCAGAAGGGAAGGAGCGCCATTTGACTTTTTGAATGGAAAATATGCTGGAATATTTAGCGGTTGCCATGTCGCATTTGGAGAGTCCCTGTGTGCCTAAACATTGGCGCTCCCCCACAAGTGACCCCATTTTGGAAACTAGACCCCTAAGGAACTTATCTAGATGCATAGTGGGCACTTTGAACTCCCAGGTGCTTCACAAATTGATCCTTAAAAAAAGAAAGTACTTTTTTTTCACAAAAATTTTCTTTTAGCCTCAGTTTTTTTCATTTTCACATGGGCAACAGTATAAATTGGATCCTAAAATTTGTTGGGCAATTTCTCCTGAGTACACAGATACCTCATATGTGGTCATAAACCACTGTTTAGGCGCACGGCAGGGCTCAGAAGGGAAGGAGCGCCATTTGACTTTTTGAATAGAAAATATGCTGGAATATTTAGCGGTTGCCATGTCGCATTTCGAGAGTTCCTGTGTGCCTAAACATTGGAGCTCCCCCACAAGTGACCCCATTTTGGAAACTAGACCCCCCCTAAGGAACTTATCTAGATGCATAGTGAGCACTTTGAACCCCCAGGTGCTTCACAAATTGATCCGTAAAAAAAAGAAAGTAATTTTTTTTCACAAAAATTTTCTTTTATCCTCAGTTTTTTTCATTTTCACATGGGCAACAGTATAAATTGTATCCTAAAATTTGTTGGGCAATTTCTCCTGAGTACACAGATACCTCATATGTGGTCATAAACCACTGTTTGGGCGCACGGCAGGGCTCAGAAGGGAAGGAGCACCATTTGACTTTTTGAATGGAAAATATGCTGGAATATTTAGCGGTTGCCATGTCGCATTTGGAGAGTCCCTGTGTGCCTAAACATTGGAGCTCCCCCACAAGTGACACCATTTTGGAAACTAGACCCCCTAAGGAACTTATCTAGATGCAAAGAGAGCACTTTGAACCCCCAGGTGCTTCACAGAAGTTTATAACGCAGAGCTTTGAAAATAAGAAATCTTTTTTTTTTCTCAAAAAATGATTTTTTTTAGCTCACTATTTTTTATTTTCACAATGGTTACAGGAGAAATTGGACCCCAAAAGTTGTTGTCCAGTTTGTCCTGAGTACGCTAGTACCCCATATGTGGGGGGGACCATTGTTTGGGCACACGTCAGGGCTCGGAAGGGATGTAGTGACGCTTTGAAATGCCGACTTGATGGAATGGTCTGCGGGCATCTTGTTACGTTTGCAGAGCCCCTGATGTGCCTAAACAGTAGAAACCCCCACAAGTGATCCCATTTTGTAAACTAGACCCCCAAAGGAACTTATCCAGATGTGTGGTGAGCACCTTGAACCCCCAAGTGCTTGACAGAAGTTTATAATGCAGAGCCGTGAAAATAAAAAATCATTTTTATCCTCAAAAACTGATTTTTTTAACCCACAATTTTTTATTTTCACAAGGGTAACAGGAGAAATTGGACACAAAAGTTGTTGTACAGTTTGTCCTGAGTACACTGGTACCCCATATGTGGGGGGAAACCACTGTTCGGGCACACGTTGGGGCTCGGAAGGGAAGTAGTAACGTTTTGAAATGCTGACTTTGATGGAATGATCTGCGGGCGTCATGTTACGTTTGCAGAGCCCCTGATGTGCCTAAACAGTAGAAACTCCCCACAAGTGACCCCATTTTGGAAACTAGACCCGAAAAGAACTTATCTAGATGTGTGGTGAGCACTTTGAACCCCCAAGGGCTGCACAGCAGTTTATAACGCCCGGGCATGAAAATAAAAAAAAATCATATTTCTTCCATAATCAGGATCTTTTAGTCCCCAATTTTTTTATTTTCCCAAGGGTAACAGGAGAAATTAGACCCCAAAAGTTGTTATCCAATTTGTCCTGAGTACGCTGATACCCCATATGTGGGAGAAAACTACTGTATGGGCGCACGTCGAGGCTGGGAAGGGAAGTAGTG
This sequence comes from Oophaga sylvatica, assembly GCA_033576555.1. Classification (NCBI taxonomy): domain Eukaryota; kingdom Metazoa; phylum Chordata; class Amphibia; order Anura; family Dendrobatidae; genus Oophaga; species Oophaga sylvatica. The sequence goes on from JARQOD010000004.1 coordinate 322,585,758, forward strand.
ACGTTTTGAAATGCCCACTTGATGGAATGGTCTGCGGGCGTCATGTTACGTTTGCAGAGCCCCTGATGTGCCTAAACTGTAGAAACTCCCCACAAGTAACCCCATTTTGGAAACTAGACCCCGCAAAGAACTTATCTAGATGTGTAGTGAGCACTTTGAACCTCCAAGGGCTACACAGAAGTTTATAAGCCCGGGCATGAAAATAAAAAAATCATATTTTTTCCACAAACATGATCTTTAGTCCCCAATTTTTTTTATTTTCCCAATGTTAACAGGAGAAATTAGACCCCCAAATTTGTTGTGCAATTTTTCCAGAGTACGCTGATACCCCATATGTGGGGGTAAACCACTGTTTGGGCATACGTCGGGGCTTGGAATAAAGGGAGCACTGTTTGACTTTTTGAACGCAAAATTTGCAGGAATCAATGGTGGCGCCATGTCGTGTATGGAGACCCCCTGAGGTGCCTAAATAGTGGAAACCCCTCAATTCTAACTCCAACCCTAACCCCAACACACCCCTAACCCCAACCCTAACCCCTACACACCCCTAACCCTAATACAAACCCTAACCATAACCCTAACCCCAACACACCCCTAACCCTAATCCCAACTCTAACCATAAACCTAACCACAAACCTAACCCTAACCCCAAAACACCCCTAACACTTATCATAACTCTAACCCTAACCACAAACCTAACCCTAATCCCAACCCTAACCCTAATTCCAACCCTAACCCAAATTCCAACCCTAACCCAAATTCTAACCGTAACCCAAATTCTAACCCTAAGGCTGGGTTCATACTGCGTTTTACCAGCCCGTTCAACATGTAGCGTTGACCAGCTGGTAACGGTATAGCATAACGCGATCGCGTTATGCTATACCCGCTAGCGCAGATGAATCATCAGATGATTCATCTGCGCTAGCGATGACGGAGTCCAGACGCTGCAGCCCGTGTCAGAGGCTCCGTCACTGAATGACAGCACGTCGCGAACGCATGCCGCTTTACGGCATGCGTTGCGATGCGCACACAAATGGGGTGAATGGCAGCGTTAACGGACTGCGTTACACCGCGTTATAACACGGTGAAATGCAGTCCATCTAACGGACTGCCATAATGCAATATGAACCCTGCCTAACCCTGAGGCCCCGTGCACACGTTGCGGATTCACTTGCTGATTTTTCTAAAATCCGCAGGTAAAATGACCTGCCTTTTACCTGCGAATTTAGCGTGGATTTGCTGCGGTTTTTCCCTGCGGTTTTACAACTATAATGGAATAGGTGTAAAACCGCTGCGGAATCCGCACAAAGAATTGACATGCTGAGGTTTTGAAACCGCAGCAAATCTGCATGTGCACAGCGTGTTTTTTTTTACCATTTATTTGCATTGTACTGTACATGGTTTCTGGATCTGCTCTGGATCCGCAGCGCCAAATCAGCTGCGGATCAGCAGCGAAATCAGCTGCGGATCAGCAGCGAAATCAGCTGCGGATCAGCAGCGAAATCCGCTGCGGATCAGCAGCGAAATCCGCTGCGGATCAGCAGCGAAATCAGCTGCGGATCAGCAGCGAAATCAGCAGCGATATCAGATGCGGATCAGCAGAGAAATCTGCTGCGGATTAGCAGCGAAATCAGCTGCGGATCAGCAGCGAAATCAGCTGCGGATCAGCAGCGAAATCCGCTGCGGATCAGCAGCGAAATCAGCTGCGGATCAGCAGCGAAATCAGCAGCGAAATCAGCTGCGGATCAGCAGCGAAATCCGCTGTGGATCAGCAGCAAAATCAGCAACGTGTGGACAGGGCCTAAAAGGAAAAAAAAATTCTTTATTTTATTTTTTGTCCCTACCTATGACGGGGGGGGTTCATTTACTTTTATTTTGATCACTGTGAGAGTTTATCACAGTGATCAAAATAAATTGTACTTTGAGAGGCGCACTGCGCATGCGCCGGCCGGCGGGCACACTGCGCATGCGCCCGCCATTTTCCAAGATGGCGGCGCCCATGAAGAGTCCCGGGCGGACGCCGGGACGGATCAAGAGGCCGCAGAAGACCGGAGGAGGTGAGTATATTTGGGGGGGGGTGATCGGAGGGCGGGGGGGGAGCGGAGCACACCGGAGGGGAGACGATAGGACCGGCCAGCAGATGATAGTAACGGCGGTGACCGTTCGCCACCATGAATCGGCGGCGGCGGCCGATCACCACCGTTACTCGGTGTGGGGAGGGTGGGAACACAGTGTCCAGCCATGGCCGATGCTATTGCATCATCGGCCATGGCTGGATTGTAATATTTCACCACTTTTCAGTGGTGAAATATTACTAATCGCTCTGATTGACTGTTTCACTTTTAACAGCCAATCAGAGCGATCGTAACCACGTGGGGGTTAAGCCACCCCCACTGTGGTGATGCGCAAGGGGTCCTTTGCCTGCGGGTCGAGTGACCTATCAGTGATTTCGGTCACCCGACCCGCCGGAACATGATTTATAGCATGACGCCTACGTTGGCGTCATGGGTCGGGATGGCACAGGTTTTCATGACGCCAACGTAGGCGTCATGGGTCGGGAAGGGGTTAATGCTTTTTTTGAGTGTTAGATATCACAAAAATGTAAGACAGACCACGGAATATTGTATGGCTGAGAAATGTATCCCTGAAAATTTTTTAACACTTTTTTCAGTTTTATAGATCACAGAAATGTACCCCAGACCATGGAATAGTACATGGGTGATAAATCGAATCCAGTAAATTTTTGTAATACTTTTTTTAGTGTTATACATCACAGAAATGTACCCCATATCACGGAATCCTGTATAGCTGAAAAATTTAACCCTGAAAAATGTTTTAACATGTTTTTAAAATTTTTGCAGATCATAGAAATGTACCAAAGACCACAGAATAGTGTATGGGTGAGAAATGTAATCCAGTTAATTTTTTAAACACTTTTTTATAGTGTTAGATATCACAGAAATGTTTCCCAGACTGTGGAATACTGAATAGCTGAAATATTTAACCCTGAAAATCTTTCTAATGCTTTTTTCAGTTTTATACATCACAGAAATGTACCCCAGAACACGGAATACTGTATAGGTGAATAATGTAATCCAGCCCATTTTTCTAATGCTATCTAATGTTATATATCACAGAAATGTATCCCAGACTGCAGAATACTGAATGGCTGAAAAATTTAACCCCTAAAAACTAGTTAACACTTTTTTATCAGTTTTATAGATCACAAAAATGTACTCCAGACCACAGAGTAGTGAATGGGTGAGAAATGTAATGTAGCAAAAAAAATTTTAACTCTTTTCCAGATTTGTAGATCATAGAAATTTACCCCAGACCATGGAATAATGTATGGCTGAGAAATTTAACCCTGTCAAATATTTTGGAGTGTTATACTTGAAAAAATTTACCACAGAACACAGAATAGTGTATGGGTAAGAAATTGAACCCAGGAAAATTTTTCAACTATTTTTTGGAATGTTATATGACACAAAAAAGTCACACAAATCATGGAATACTCAACAGATCAAAATATATTACATTTTTTCACCACCCCAAAAAACTGCAGCTATATATTTGACAACGGACAGCACAGCTCTCATGCCTGTTTACAGATAGTATTCAGGCACTCTTCTTGCTCCTGTGACTCTCTCTCCTTCCCTACACTAAATGCAGAATGTATGTAATACAAACAGCAAAACAATGATTAGCCATTAGAAGAGCTCTTAATATGATGGCTCAACTTCAACATCAGTATCAACACTACAGGACTCTGATTTGTTATACTGTGCACACACAGGCCTAGAAAAGCACTCTCTTTCCTCCAATAGGAAGAGTCACAGAGCTGTACAATGACGTCAGTGTGCAGAGCCTGGCAGTGCCTGTTCTTTTATAACCGCTGATGATGTTACATGGCCAGCAAATCACAGTAATGCCTCAAGCAAGGTGGCTACAGCATTACAGAAGTGCACAGGCAATCTCCACATTCTTATTGGCTGTGTAACAGGCATCAAACATGTAGGGTAGGGAATCAAGTTTTACATTGAGCACAGCCCAGTGCTTGCTGATTAACGAGCACATAATAATAATAATCCTTATTTATATAGAGCCAACATATTCCGCAGCGCTTTACATTTTAACAGTTTCAAAACACAAGTCATAAGCAACAACGTTAACAATACAATAATTAAAGCAAAATAAGACGACCATGCTCGTGAGAGCTTACAATCTACAATGAGGTGGGGGAGATACAAAGTTCAGGTGTGTATATACAATGGTGTATTTACAATGATGGTCCAGCCATCTTGAGGGAGTGATGGATGGAGTTAGTGAATGGGCTACACACGCACACTTACACCTAGAATGACTTTGATTAGTGAACGTGATAGGCCGCTCTGATCAAATGTGTTTTGAGGGAGCGCCTGAAACTATGCAAATTGTGGATGGTCCTAATTTCTTGAGGTAGAGCATTCCAGAGGAATGGTGCAGCGCGCGAGAAGTCTTGGAGTCGGGAGTGGGAGGTTCGGATTAGTGCAGAGGTTAGTCGAAAATCGTTTGCAGAGCAATGCAGTCGGTTAGGCCGATAGATAGAAATGAGGGAGGAGATGTAGGGGGTGCTGCACTGTGGAGAGCTTTGTAGGTGAGAACAAGTACTTTGAATTGGATCCTATAATGAATGGGCAGCCAATGTAAGGACTGTCGAAGAGCGGATGCGTCCGAGTACCGATTAGCCAGATGGATGACCCTGGCTGCTGCATTAAGAATGGACTGGAGAGGGGATAGTCGAGTAATGGGGAGGCCAAGTAATAGAGCGTTGCAGTAGTCCAGGCGGGAGTGGATCAGTGCGACAGTGAGGGTTTTTGTTGTTTCCATGGTGAGAAAAGGGCGGATTCTATAGATGTTCTTTAGGTGTAGGCTGCAAGAGCGGGCAAGAGATTGTATATGGGAGGTGAAGGAGAGATTGGTGTCAAACATAACACCCAGACAGCGAGCCTGCGGCCGGGGTGTTATTATGGTGCCACCCACGGAGAGGGAAATGTCAGATTTAGGGAGGTTAGTAGATGGCGGGAGCAGAAGTTGTTCAGTTTTGGAGAGGTTGAGTTTCAGATAGAGAGCGGACATGATGTTGGAGACTGCGGACAGACAGTCAATGGCGTTCTGTAGTACAACAGGGGTAATGTCGAGGGATGACGTGTATAGTTGTGTGTCATCAGCATAAAGATGGTACTGAAAGCCAAATCTGCTGATGGTCTGTCCAATTGGGGCCGTGTAGAGAGAGAAGAGAAGGGGCCAAGGACTGAGCCCTGAGGTACCCCGACAGAGAGAGGAAGAGGAGATGACGTGGAGCCAGAGAACAAAACACTGAAGGAGTGGTCAGAAATATAGGAAGAGAACCAAGAGAGGGCAGTGTCCTTAATGCCTAGTGACTGGAGCCTAGAGAGTAGGAGATGGTGGTCAACAGTGTCAAAAGCTGCAGAAAGGTCGAGAAGAATGAGCAGAGAGTGGTCACCGTTACGTTTTGCTGTAAGAAGGTCATTGGTCACTTTGATGAGTGTAGTTTCAGTTGAATGTAGGGGGCGGAAGCAGGACTGTGAAGGGTCTAGGAGGGAGTGAGTGGAGAGGTAACGGGTAAGGTGGGAGTAGACTAGGAAGCTCTGAGGGTGAGCGGCGCTACTTGGTCAAGGGTGCTTCTTAGAGTGTCATTGTAGTGATGAACAGCCAGGTCAGGACAGGAAAAAGAGGAGATTGGGTACAGTGATGATTGTAGGGAGTCTGAAAGTGTCTGAGGGTTAATGGCTTGTAGATTTCTGAATGTGAGTTAGGTAGGAGTGCGCTGGGGTGGTCGAGGATTTGTGAGCGTGAAGGAGAGAATGTTGTGGTCAGAGAGTGGAAGCGGTGAGTTATTTAGGTGGGAGATTGAACAGAGCCGTACAAAGACCAGGTCAAGGGTGTTACCATCCTTGTGTGTCTCAGAGGTTGAAAGCTGTGAGAGGCCTAGAGAAGTGGTTAGTGATAGAAGCTGGGATGCAGATGTGGAAGTGGGGCTGTTAATGGGGATGTTGAAGTCTCCCAGGATAAGGGTTGGTAGTTCTGAGGACATGAAGTGCAGCAGCCAGGGTGAGAAATGGTCAAGGAACTGGGTGGACGAGCCTGGGGGCCAATATATGACCACTACTCTGAAGGAGAAGGGATGGAAGAGCCTGATAGTGTGGACCTCAAAAGAAGGGAATGAGAGTGATTGAACTGGGGGGGATGACCTGGAAAGTGCATTGTGGGGACAGGAGTATTCCGACGACATGTCTGTTTGTGGGTCTCGGGGAATGGGAGAATTGTAAGCCACCTGTCATGTGTGCATTGCCACGAAGATCGTCGCGGTTGCACATTTTGACTTCTCACAGCTGAGCTGCTGTTTCTTTGTGTTTGGCAGCTAGGGAGTTAATTCTGTCTGTGCTCGGTGCTGGGACTGGGTGCAGTTTCTCCCGGCTGCAATTGATTATTTGTTGATTGGTTTCCTTTAAATTCCTGGTTGTCTGCTTGGGGAGTTGCCAGTGAAAACTTCATGCAGACCACAGATAGGAATGAATCTGTATAGACTTTAGTTGTGAGCTCCTTAGTTGTTCTAAGCTCAACTTGGTTAGAGTTTATTTCCCAGACCATTTATGTTCCTTTGGTGTTTGAGTGTGTATGCAAGCGAGTGTTATCCTGTCTGTCTTATATGTCTAATCTGTGTATTTAGCTGAGATCAGCCCATATCCCTTTGGTGGTAGTCAGGATCCTTCTTAGGACTGATTACAGGGTTCAGGGTCTGATAGGAGACAGGGATAGGTTGGAGACTTGGACCTCTGAACCATTATCAGTACCTCCAAGGTGAGGGATTAGTTAGGACCCCAGTTTAGGGTCAGGTTAGATCCCGGTCCACCTCTTTCCTGTTTCAGCTCTTTAAGTCCTCAAAATTAACCCTGAGTTCAGCAGATATCGTGTCAGGTAAATCTATTCTATACTTACATTCTGATGTTGCTACACTAGTTGTTGTATAGAGTGTTGTTCCTGTATTAATAGTTTACTGACATTGTATACATATCATTAGACAGCGTGACATTTTCACTGGCCATAAAAATTATCTCCAGTTACCATGGATCCAGTAGCCCAGCTGGCTCTGCAGTTGCAGGGATTATCCATGGAGCTGACGGACATTAAGTCCAAAGTTTTGTCTCCCCTGGAGCAAACCAGAATTGAACCTAAAGTAGCTCTCCCGGACAGGTTCACTGGTGGGCGAGACAAATTTTTCACCTACTGGGAGGCATGTAAATTGTATTTTCGGCTTCGGCCTCGATCATCAGGGAGTGAGGAGCAGAGAGTGGGAATTGTTATCTCACTTCTGCAAGGGGACCCTCAATCCTGGGCATTTTCCCTTCCTCCGGGATCCCCGGCTCTACTGTCTGTAGATCAATTTTTTACTGCCCTGGGATTGGTATATGATGACCCAGATCGGGTCTTTCTTGCTGAGACAAAATTACGTAAGATACAGCAGGGAGATCGTCCGGCAGAGGAATTTGCTTCTGAGTTTCGTAGATGGGCCACAGATACTCAGTGGAATGACCCAGCTCTTAGGAGCCAGTTTTGTCATGGGCTTTCTGATAAATTAAAAGACGTTTTGGCTCAGTATGAGTCTCCTCCTTCTCTGGAGGCTGCTATGGCCTTAGCTATCCGTACTGATAGACGGCTTCGGGAGAAGGGTGAGGTAACCCCACTCCCACTCCCTGTTGTTTCTCCACCTACCACTAAAGTCCCTTATGTTGAGGTTCCCCTTGTCTGTTCGGATGAGCCTATGCAGTTGGGAGGGACATCATTTCGTAGGAGGGGATTGGCGGTACGCCGCAGGACTAGAAGATGTTTTTTCTGCGGGAAAGAGGGACATTTTGTTGGAGAATGTCCATCCCGTGCCTTGTTGAGCCAAAAGTCGCCGGAAAACTGTTAATCCCAGGTTGTGTGGTGGACGACAACCTGGGAGTATGTATTTCATCCGCCAGTTCTTCTCAGTTCCTTGTACCAGTGGAGGTGGTAGTTGGTACGAGAGTGGAGAGATTGTCTGTTCTTCTTGATAGTGGTTCCGAGGCTAATCTGGTTGACGCTCAGTTTGCTCAGGCTCAAGGTATGCATCTGAGTGTAATGGTCAAACCGATCCCTATATTCTCCATTGACGCCAGGCCTCTCGGCCAAGGTAGCTTTGTTCATGAGGTTCATAACATTGACCTTCGGGTAGGGGCAATACATAGGGAACAATTATCTTGTTATGTGTTGGAGGGTCTACCTACTCCCATTGTGTTGGGACTTCCTTGGTTGGTTAAACATAACCCTGTGATTAATTGGCAGTCCAGAGAGATAAGCCAATGGGGTGAGTTTTGCAAAAGCAACTGCATGAACACAGTCATCAGTGCGGTCGTGCCTAGTACATTGCCTCCTTTTTTGGAGGATTTTGGGGATGTTTTCTCTGAGGAGGGGTGTCAGGAGTTGCCTCCTCATCGCGTGTATGACTGCTCTATTAATCTCCTTCCTGATGCTAAGTTGCCTAAAGCTAGGTTGTATAATCTTTCTGGTCCTGAGAGGCAGGCTATGAAAGATTATATTTCTGAAAGTCTGGCCAAAGGGCATATTAGACCTTCATCTTCCCAGTAGCTGCGGGTTCTTCTTTGTGAAGAAAGATGGAGGCCTACGCCCTTGCTTGGATTTCCGCGAACTTAATCGGATTACTGTTCGAGATCCGTATCCACTCCCTCTTATTCCTGATCTCTTCAATCAAATTGTTGGCGCCAAATGGTTTTCTAAATTGGATCTCAGGGGGGCGTATAATCTGATTAGGATAAAAGAGGGGGATGAGTGGAAAACACGCCGGAGGGACATAATGAGAACCTAGTCATGCCTTTTGATCTGACTACTGCACCAGCAGTATTCCAACATTTTGTTAATGACATTTTTCGTCACCTTGTGGGGCTGTTTGTGGTTGTATATTTGGACGACATTTTAATTTACTCGCCAGATCTTGTGTCTCATCAGGAGCATGTGAGACAGGTGTTGCAGATCTTGCGAGACAATAAACTATACGCCAAACTGGAGAAGTGTGTATTTGCCGTACAGGAACTTCAGTTTTTGGGTTTTTTGGTGTCAGCCTCCGGTTTCCGTATGGCCCCTGAAAAGGTGAGAGCAGTGCTTGAATGGGATCAGCCAGGGGATCTTAAGGCTCTGCAGCGTTTTTTGGGGTTTGCTAACTACTACCGGAAATTTATTTGTAATTTCTCATCTGTCGTCAAACCTCTCACTGACATGACAAGAAAAGGGACGGATTTTTCTAAATGGTCGGACAAAGCTTGCCAAGCCTTTTCCTCTTTGAAGAAATGTTTTGCTTCGGCACCCGTTCTCAACCAGATGCATCTCAGCCGTTCATTGTGGAGGTGGATGCGTCTGACGTAGGGGTGGGTGCTATATTGTCCCAGGGTCTGTCCCCTGGTAAATGGCATCCGTGCGCTTTCTTTTCTAAGAAATTGTCGTCCGCCGAAAGGAATTATGATATCGGCAATAGGGAACTTTTGGCCATTAAGTTAGCTTTTGAAGAATGGAGTCACTTTTTGGAGGGGGCAGTCCACCCGGTTACCGTTATTACTGATCACAAGAACCTGTTGTATTTGGAATCCGCTAAGCGTCTGAATTCCAGACAAGCTCGATGGTCGTTGTTTTTTACCAGGTTTAATTTTGTCGTCACTTATCGCCCGGGGTCTAAGAATGTAAAGGCTGATGCCTTGTCTCGCAGTTTCCCAGGGGCCGGGAAAACGGATGACCCGAGTCCTATTCTTCAGGAGGGGGTGGTAGTGTCGGCTGTATTTTCTGAGCTTGAGGAGGAGGTGTTAGAGGCTCAGGGGGACGCCCCTGCAGGACCTCCAGGGAGACTGTTTGTCCCAAATCTGTTGAGACAAAAGGTTATTGAGGCACATCATAATTCTGCTCTAGCAGGACATCCAGGGAGTAAGGCTACTTTAGATCTCCTTTCTCGCCGGTTTTGGTGGCCTAATGCTAATAAAGATGTTATAACTTTTGTCGCGTCATGTGGGGTGTGTGCTCGTTCTAAAACCCCTCATACCCGTCCGTCTGGGACCCTTTTACCCTTGAAACTTCCGGAGCGTCCATGGACTCATTTATCTATGGACTTCATTACGGACCTTCCTCCGTCGTCAGGGAATACTGTCATACTGGTGGTTGTTGACAGGTTCAGTAAGATGGCACATTTCGTTGCTCTTCCTGCACTCCCTAATGCTAAAACTCTGGCGCAGGTGTTCATTAGGGAGATCGTTAGACTTCATGGGTTGCCTTCTGATGTGGTGTCAGATAGGGGGTCTCAGTTTGTGTCCAAATTTTGGAGGGCATTTTGTTTACGTCGGGGGATGCAATTGTCATTTTCCTCGGCTTTTCATCCGCAGACCAATGGTCAGACAGAGCGTCTGAATCAGAGCTTAGAGACATATCTCCGGTGTTTTGTCTCAGAGAACCAAGAGGACTGCTCTTCTTTCTAGCCTCTGGCAGAGTTCGCTCTTAACAACAGGCGGAGCGAGTCCACTGGTAAGTCCCCGTTTTTTGGGGCATATGGTTTCCATCCCCAGTTTTGTACTTTCAATGGGGGGGCCCTTCTGGGGTTCCTGAGGAGGAGCGTTTCTCGTCGTCACTTGCTTCTGTGTGGAGAGGTGTATTGAATAATCTGAGTGCGATGGGGAACCGTTACAAACGTATGGCTGATAGGAGGAGAGTTTCTGGTCCAGATCTGAATGTGAACGATCTGGTATGGTTGTCTACCAGGAATATAAAACTTAAAGTGCCCTCCTGGAAACTGGGTCCCAGATTCATCGGGCCGTACAGGATCAGTTCCATAATTAATCCTGTGGCATTTCGTCTGGACCTCCCTCCTACGTTTAAAATTCATAATGTGTTCCACAAGTCATTACTTAAAAGGTATGTGGCACCAATTATACCGTCACCTCTACCTCCTCCTCCTGTGTTGGTCAATGGTAACTTGGAATTTCAAGTATCAAAGATCATTGACTCACGTCTGAATCGCCGTTCCCTTCAGTACTTGGTGCATTGGAAGGGGTATGGTCCAGAGGAGAGGACGTGGGTCCGTGCGTCTGATGTTAACGCAGATCGTTTGGTTCGGACCTTCCACAGAACTCACCCGGGCAGGCCTGGCCCTGAGGGTCCGGAGGCCCCTCGTAGAAGGGGGGTACTGTCATGTGTGCATTGCCACGAAGATCGTCGCGGTTGCACATTGTGACTTCTCACAGCTGAGCTGCTGTTTCTTTGTGTTTGGCAGCTAGGGAGTTAATTCTGTCTGTGCTCGGTGCTGGGACTGGGTGCAGTTTCTCCCGGCTGCAATTGATTATTTGTTGATTGGTTTCCTTTAAATTCCTGGTTGTCTGCTTGGGGAGTTGCCAGTGAAACCTTCATGCAGACCACAGATAGGAATGAATCTGTATAGACTTTAGTTGTGAGCTCCTTAGTTGTTCTAAGCTCAACTTGGTTAGAGTTTATTTCCCAGACCATTTATGTTCCTTTGGTGTTTGAGTGTGTATGCAAGCGAGTGTTATCCTGTCTGTCTTATATGTCTAATCTGTGTATTTAGCTGAGATCAGCCCATATCCCTTTGGTGGTAGTCAGGATCCTTCTTAGGACTGATTACAGGGTTCAGGGTCTGATAGGAGACAGGGTTAGGTTGGAGACTTGGACCTCTGAACCATTATCAGTACCTCCAAGGTGAGGGATTAGTTAGGACCCCAGTTTAGGGTCAGGTTAGATCCCGGTCCACCTCTTTCCTGTTTCAGCTCATCAAGTCCTCAAGATTAACCCTGAGTTCAGCAGATATCGTGTCAGGTAAATCTATTCTATACTTACATTCTGATGTTGCTATACTAGTTGTTGTATAGAGTGTTGTTCCTGTATTAATAGTTTACTGACATTGTATACATATCATTAGACAGCGTGACACCACCATTGGAAATGGCAGCAGGGGAGACAATATCAAAATCCTGAATCCAGGTTTCTATGAGGGCCAACAGATTCAGAGAGTTGGCCAGAAAGTAATTGTGCAGGAAAGGAAGCTTGTTACATACAGACCGTGGATTTCAGAGGGCACAATTAAAAGAAGGAGATGAAGGAGTGCAAGTAATATTAATAAGATTATTATGCTTTCGATATGAGGTAGGGTAGGAGTTGTGGTTGGGGGATGGTGGACCAGGGTTGGGGAGATGTCCCCTACAATGAGTAGGAGTAGGAAGATAAAGATCAAGTAGTTTTTGGAATTGTAAGTAGTTTTTTCTGCGATTTGCTTGGGCAAGATGGGCTGAGGTTTTTCAGGTAAGGAGTGCATGGGAGCTGTACATGGGAGAGGGAAGTATAGATGGGCTGATGTGTATGAGTCGTAATGGAGGGAGGATGGGGCGGTGAATGTGGATGGCAAGGGAACACAGGAGGATAGAAGAAAAGCACATGGTTAAAAGGAAAAGCAAAGTGTGGGTTACCTGATTCCTGCCCTGATTAACTGCCAAGGATAACTGCCGTTCACATGATGCTTATCTTCTGTGATGCTTTGCTTTATGGGATGCGTGCGCCCCAAACTGCGTGCGTCCCTTAGACTACTCCTAAATATATAGCCCACACTACAGGGTCAGGAGCGAGGGATTGTGGGAGTTGGTTTGGAATAATTTGGCAGTTGGGGCCAGCACACCAGGGGGTGGTTAGATGATCAAAGGCCCTAGACTTGGCTACATCTATATGCTTTAGCTCCTTCCACCTGAAGTACATCGAAGCACCCAGATATTAGAGTGTTATCCGAGTATAACTGAGTACTTTCGCTCATCACTACTTCTTATGGAAATCTTTTGAGATTGTATATTTCATTAGGATAATATCCATTATGTTTTTGCTATATTTTTGTTCATTTATGTATATATATATATATATATATATATATGTATATATATATACATATATATATATATATATATATATATATATATATATATAGTTATATTTAAAAAAGACCTTACAAAAAGACCGAAATGTTGCATGTGATCTGTTTTTCATTTGGGTCAATTCAATAAAGCTACCTTCCTCAATTGCAATTAGAGTGCCAAAGTTTTACCTCTGTATAGATGAAGTAGGAGATGTCATCTACTTCCATCAATATATAAGAAGTGGGGGTATAAAGAAGTTACAGTGACATGTAAAAGTTTGGGTACCCCTGATCAAAATTACTGGTGTTGTGAACAGTTAAGCAAGTTGAAGATGAAATGATCTCTAAAAGGCCTAAGTTTAAAGATGACACACATACTTTGCATTTTAGGCAACAAAAAAAATTGTAATTATATTTTTAATTAAAATTTATAAAAAGGGAGATGGACCAGTCCAAAAGTTTGCGCACCCTTGAAGATTTGTCTGCTCAGATAACTTTCACCAAGGTTTCAGCCCTTATTAGCCTGTTAGGGTTATGGCTAGAGATGAGTGACTTTGCCTCCAGGAGGGTCGAGTCGGGTTTCGGACCACCCGACTTTCCCAAAAGTCGAGTCGAACGAAATCAGCCGACTATCGGAAAAAGTCGAAGGTCCGACTGAAACACGAAACCCAATGCAAGTCAATGGGGAAGCAAAGTCGGCAGGGAGTGGAAAACAGTAAACACACCTACAGTGCCCATTTCAATGCCAACAACATCAATTCTTATTGCTTAAGCTTGTTAACCTTAATTTACTTTATAATAATAGTAACGCATTGAAAACTGGGGGTTATTTGGCTAAAGTTGTGGAGGGATAGGGCTGGATCCAGGTTTTTGTGTGCCCCGGGCGAAAGAGTCTCAGTGGGCCCCTTTAACACATACCTCAATTCATGATGCTCCGATACAGCAGAGAAATATAGGTATAGTCTAATGGCAAATACCGTATATACTCGTGTATAAGCCGAGATTTTCAGCACCTTTTTTCGTGCTGAAAATGCCCCCTCGGCTTATACACGAGTCATAGGGCAGAAACCAGCTGGGGAGGGGATGCCGCGGCAGGAGCCGGTGGCTGGGATCATACTCACCCCTCCCCGTGCCATCGCTGAGGGTCCCTGCAATCCTGCGTTCTCCCCGGCTTCCTGCAGCTCTCCAGCACTGAGCGGTGATGTAATACCCGCTCATTAAGGTCATGTAATATGGACGCGACGCCACTCCCATGGGCGTGGCCTCCATATTCATGGCCTTAATGAGCAGTATTACATCACCGCTCAGTGCTGGAGAGCTGCAGGAAGCCGGGGAGAACGCAGGATTGAAGGGACGCTCAGCGATGGCACAGGGAGGGGTGAGTATGATGGAGGACAAGGAGCACGGAGCTGGACTGGGGATAGAACGGTGGACGGGGGAAGCATGGAGGAGGACGGGGGGGAGAACGGAGGACGGGGGAAGCATGGAGGAGGACGGGGAAGCATGGATCATGACGGGGGAGGACGGGGAAGCATGGAGGAGGACGGGGGGGTGAACGGAGGACGGGGGAAGCATGGAGGAGGACAATGAGCACGGAGCAGGACGGGGGGAGGATGGAGGGCACAGAGGAGCACGGAGCAGGATGGGGGGAGAGGATGGAGGGCACAGAGGAGCATGGAGCAGGACGGGGGGGCACAGGAGGATGGAGAAGGAATGGGGGAGCACAGCGGAGGACGGAGCAGGAGGGGGGGAGTACAGAGGAGAATGAGGGAGCACAGAGGTGGATGGGGGAGCAAGGAGCAGGACGGGGGCAGCACAGAGCAGGAGGGCAGTTTATACACCCGGCTTATACACGAGTCAATAAGTTTTCCCAGTTTTTTGTGGCAAAATTAGGGGGGTCGGCTTATACACGGGTCGGCTTATACACGAGTATATACGGTACTTCACTTCTTACATTACATGAGTGATATCTATTGTGAATTCTACAAACGCTCAAAAAACGGACAGTATAGTCCTCCATACAGTATTATGGGCACCACATAGTGTGCCATACAGAATAATGAGCCCCATATATTGCTCCATACAGAATGGGCTCCATATAATGCTCCATACAGAATAGGCCCCATATGTGCTCCATACAGAATAATGGGCCAAATATAATGCTTAATACAGTATAATGAGCCACATATATTGCTCCATGCAAAATAATGAGCCCCATATATTGCTCCATACATAATTGGTCCCATATAATGTTTCATACAGTATAAGATGAGCTCCACATAATGCTCCAGTATATGATGGTCCCCATATAATGTGCCATACAGTATAGGACGGTCCCCATAGAGTATAATGAGCCCCACATATTGCTCCATACAGTATAATGAGTCACATATAAAGCTCCATACAGTATATGATGGGCCTCATATATTGCTCCATACAGAATGGGCTCCATATAATGCTCCATACAGAATAGGCCCCATATGTGCTCCATATGATGCTCCATATATAAAGGGCCTTATATGATGCCCCATAAATAATGAACCCCATATCATGCTCTAGTATATGATGGGCCCCATATATGATGATCCAGTGTATGATGAGCCCCATATAATGCTCCAAATATAATGGTCCCCATATATAATGCTCCATATATAATGGGCTCCATGTGATGCTCCATATATAATGTGCCCCATATGATGCGCCATATGTAATGGTCCCATATGATGCTCCAGTATATGATGGGCCCCATGGATGATGCTCCAGTGTATGATGGGCCTATATAATGCTCCATATATAATGGGCCCCATATGATGCTCCAGTGTACAATGGGCCCCATGGATGATGCTCCAGTGTATGATGGGTCTATATAATGCTCCATATACAATGGGCCCCATATGATGCTCCAGTGTATGATGGGCCCCATTTATAATGCTCCAGTGTATGATGTGCCCCATATATAATGCTCCAGTGTATAATAGGCCCTATCTATGATGCTCAAGTGTATGATGGGCCCCATATATAATTCTCCAGTGTATAATGCTCCCCATATATTGCATCAAACATTTAAAAAAATGAAATACCTCTCCTCGCTGGGCACTGCTCTACTCTGGACTCCTCAGCGTTGCCATCTTCCAGCTCTCTGCACTGTGACTGTTCAGGCAGAGGGTGCACAGACGTGACGTCATCGCGCTCTCTGACCTGAATGTCACTGTCAGGAAATGCGGAAGAAGTCAAAGCGGTGGAGCAGGGAGAGGTAATTATTGCAAGTGCTGGGGCCCTGAGCAAGCAGTGGGGGCCCACTCGTGGGCGCCGACACTGGCACAGGGCCCCTCATAGTACACCGATGTCTCTGATGGCGAGTGGGCCCCCTACCTGCTCAGGGCCCCAGCACTTGCCCGGATGCGCCAGTGCTGATGCCGGCCCTGTAGAGGGTACAGCCCAGTTAGGGAGGTGGAAAAACTGGCATATGTTGTGGTGTAGGCTGGATGTTCAGCAGCTGCAAATCGAGGAATTGGAGAAGTCGGAGAAAGAGGAGGACAAAGTGAGCCATTTTGCTGGCAACCTATGTGTCATCAGGGGAAGGTGGTACAAAATCCTTTGAAACCCAGGCATGGTTCATTTTAATGAAGGTGAGATCACCTACATTTTGGGTCGACAGCCGGGTCCTTCTTTCTGTCAGGATTGATCCAGCAGCACTGAAGACTCTTTCTGATAGCACAATACCAGCAGGGCAAGCGAGCTCCTGTAAGGCATTGTGATGTAGGAACACCCGCCATCTTGGATATGGGGCATAATGCTCGCCTCATGTCTGAGCTTGGCCTGTCCCAGATGCCATTTTGTCTGAGTTCACAAAGTCACAGGCAGCTAACTGCTCTTACCCCCAATCCCTGTAAGCATATTGAAGAAAACAGGATTTAGTGCTCCAATGTTGAATAGCAAGGTCTTTAGTATGATAAGGAGATAAGGCCAAAACAGGTGTAATGTATGTGATACAGTTCATATAGCGTCTTGTGCTTGGGTGCGATGAAATACTTGAGACACAGGTTGAAAAAGAAAGTCTTGTATTGCTTCATACAAATTGGCAAAAATAAACACACAGGTTGCAAACACAGAAGCAGGAGACACAGCAGGCCAAAGTAATCTAAGTTCATCAATAACTCTCCACAACAGATTCAGATCTTCTTCTATGTTACCGCAAGTCCATGCAACCGTGAGGCTTTCAAGAGCAGAGTTCAGAGTCCACAGGAGCTCCAGAGTTTCTCAGTAGAAATGGCTGGAGTACAAAGTCCAAGGCTTCAGGAGTCAGAACACAGGTTCACTGCAGGCCAGATTCTGAAGCACTGATTGCTCAGGTGTGGCTGTTTAAGAAGCAAACGGAGAGAATCAGGGCGGGAACATGCAAGCTGGAAAACTCCATTTTAACTGAGGGCAAGATAGCTGCAGCAAAACAGAAAGCAAAATGGCCGACGAACAAACTGAGTTTCAGAAACAGGTATACAGAACCTTACATTACTCCCCCCTTAGGGGCAACCTCCGGATGACCTCAGACCAGGCTTGTGTGGGTACCTCTGATGAAACTGACGGAGCAAGCGAGGAGCATTAACGTTATTGACTGGCTCCCATGAGTTGTCCTCCACTGGGTAGCCCTGCCATTTGATCAGATATTGTAACTGATTTCTATACAACCTGGAATCTAAAATCTTTTCCACCACAAATTCTTCCTGACCATCGACTAGCACTGGGTCAGGGCAAGGAGAAGAACGTCCAGGAAACGTATTGGGTGTTGCAGCCTTTAGTAGGGATACATGAAAGACAGGGTGGATTCTCATAGTTCTGGGCAATTGAAGACGACAAGCAACGGCACTTATAATCTTACTGATTTTATAGGGTCCAATGTACTTATGTCCCAACTTAGATGATGGAATCCTTAACTTAAGATTTCTGGTTGACAGCCAGACCAGGTCTCCTACCTTAAAAACTGGTGCAGGTTTACGAAATTTATCTGCTGCCTTCTTGTACCTTTCCTGAGCCGATTCCAGATTCTCCTTTAGAAGATCCATATTCTTCTGTAAAGTCGTGACTCTTTCAGCCACTGCTGGCAAAGGCGTCTCTATGGGAAATCGTGGTAGAATATTAGGATGATAACCTAAATTAGAGAAAAAAGGAGACTGTTTAGTGGAGGCACTCTGAGAGTTGTTGTAAGAGAACTCAGCCAATGGAAGTAGATCCACCCAATCATCCTGTAGGTGGCAGATAAAACAGCGGAGATACTGCTCCAGGGTTTGATTGGTTCGTTCGGTTTGTCCATTAGTCTGGGGATGAAAAGCAGAAGAAAGGTTTACTTTAATGTCCAATGCTGCACAGAAATTTTGCCAAAACCTAGAAGTGAATTGCACCCCTCGATCCGAAATAACCTCATCCGGTACTCCATGTAAACGAAACACATCTTTAATCATCAAATCTGATGTCTGTTTTGCAGTGGGTAAGCCGACACAAGGGATAAAATGAGCTGCCTTTGTTAAACGATCAACCACCACTAGAATAGTGTTCTTCCCTTGAGAGGTTGGTAATTCGACAATGAAGTCCATAGAAATGGATCCCCACGGCGGGACGGGTGGGAAGAGGCTGTAACAGACCAGTTGGTGAAGAGCGAGGTGTTTTGCATCTTGCACAAACCTCACACGAAGTGACATAATCCAAAACATCCTTCCTACAAGTGGGCCACCAAAAGAAACGAGAAAGAAATTCCTGTTCTTTAGAATTCCTCTATGCCCGGCTATTTTGGAATCATGAATGAGTTGCAATACTCTCAATCTGACTGTTTCAGGTATATACAGACGTTGTCCCAGAATCCACACACCATTCTTAAAGACAAGACTTACGTCCCTTGGGGGTTGAGCCAAAAAAGAATCCGCATGGTATGCTTCCTTGATGTCTTTAATTAGGTCTTGATGATGAATCACTCCTAGGAATCTAGAGTCAGGAAGAATAGTCTTAGGAGGAGTAATTGGACGTGTCTCTGCTGAGTAAATCCTAGAGAGTGCATCAGCTTTTCCATTGCGCGATCCTGGTCTATAAGAAATAATAAAATTAAATTGGTTTAAGAAAAGATTCCAGCGAGCCTGGCGAGGAGTCAGGCACTTAGCCGACCTGATAAACTCAAGATTACGATGATCTGTCAGAACGACTATTTGCTGTGCAGCTCCTTGCAGAAGGTGTCTCCATTCTTTGAAGGCGGCAATAATGGCCAACAACTCTCTATTGCCCACATCGTAGTTCTTCTCAGCCGAAGACAACTGCTGGGAAAAGAAGGCACAGGGATGCAAGACATTCTTCTCACCTGTTCTCTGAGAGAGTATAGCTCCCACGGCACAGTCTGAAGCATCCACCTCTATTATGAAGGCAAGCTCTGGGTTGGGATGTACTAGAATAGGTGCAGTGGTAAATTTATCTTTTAGACGGGAAAATGCTTCCTGGGCTTGGGGAGTCCAGGAGAACTTAGACTCTTTCCGGGTAAGTTGGGTGATAGGTGACACTACCTCAGAGAAATTTCTAATGAAACGTCTATAGAAGTTTGCAAACCCGATGAAGCGCTGTACCTCCTTCACATTTCTAGGACTTGGCCAATCATTGATGGCTTGGGTTTTACTTCCATCCATACTAATTCCTTGTGTAGACAGTACA